>SJXQ01007444.1:119813-142221 GCA_006408695.1 Aepyceros melampus
TGGTGATGCACAGGGAGGCCTGGCGTCCTGCGATTCATGGGGTCGCAAAGAGTCGGACATGACTGAGCGACTGAACTGAACTGAAAATATATGCTTAAAGTAGAGTCATGTTATTTGCTCTTTTTCTCTGTGGGTCCTTGTTTAAATAGTCAACCTAAATTGAGTATCTTAAGTGCTAAGTGCTATAATGAAAACATTCCTCGTGTTCACGACGAATGAATCTAGTTGAAGAGGTAAGAAATATATAAAGAAAACAGCATTAGTCCAATAAATATTTATTGGGCATCTACTATGTCCTCTATCACTGAGCTACATATACAAAACCTGTATGATTAGCAGCTGCCACTGCACACCATCAGATGAGAAACATGGTTGCTATGGGCTGGACTCATAAAGGAAAGTAAACAGAGTGGGCGGGCATCAAACTGATCCAGAAGGTGACACAGTGCTGAAAGCGGAAAGGATGAGCCTGAATCCCAGACAACAGCAGTCCTCAGCTATATCACACAGCACACGGCTATACTGTGATCAATTTCAGAATCTGTGGCAAGGAATTTGTTATTAATAATGACTTACATATTTTCATTATCAAGTGTAAACACTGCCAGGTTATACTGACCTACTATAATCCTTGTGGAAAGTAACCTGGAAATACCTGCTGAAAAATGTATATACCCTTGACTCAGGGTATATACCCTACTTGAAGGAATCTATGTTTAGAAGCAAAGTTGCTATGTGTAAGAATATGCAGAAAAGGATGTCTATTGGAGCCTTGTTTGTAGTGGTAAAAATCTTGAAACAACCTGAATAAAATACTATACAAGTGATTTAAAAAAATCGGTTCTATATCTGTTGATCTGGAAGGATGTTCAGAGTGTACTGTTAGAAAAGCAAGCCGCAGAGAAACTGGTATATGATGGTCCTATTCTTATTTAAAACAAACAATCCAGGATGCCTTATATGTATGTATGCTTATATGGTTATGCAGAAATGTGGAAGATAAGGAGAGACAGGAAAAGAAGAAAGAGGAAAAGAAGAGAAAGTTTATTAAATGTTCTTGGTATAATTTTGCTAAAGGGAATAACACATTATTTTTGTAAATTTTGAAAAGGCTTTAGTGAAAATAATAAAAACAATTAAAAAAAAGCCAATTCACAGATGAACCCACCATCTCATCCTACACTCAGATATGCTTTCTTGGATATGGCAGATCAGGACAGAGCTGCAGGAGCCGTGCATAACCCACATTCTCCAAGGGTTCCGGAGTATCCGCGTGGCTGCTATGTGGATACAGGCTGTGGTGGGAAGAGGATGGAGAACCACAATGCTATGAGCAACAGAACCACAGACACGCTTTTATTAGAGGAATAACAGTGAAAGCAGCACGGCACTAGGGTATGGCTAGTTTTCGTTTTGTGTTTTTCTTTCTGTTGTGCTGGCTTCTCCAGAAACAGAAACCTAATTTCCTCCTGGTTTCCAGCCTTTTGTCTCCTACTCCTAACTCAGTGTCAGGGTCCCAGTGGTGTCACAAGTATGTCTCTCATTATCCACTTTAATATTTTCACCTAAACTTGAAAGACTGATCAGGCTCTAACTTAGGGATAATCAAATCAAATCTAGTTATGTTGTTGTTCCATTTAGGATTTCACTGATTTCTCTGGCTTTGACTTTTGAGAATGTTTATATATTTTACATATTGGCTTCAACAGCAGCCTCTCATATTTATGATAATCTATTCTCTCTCTTCTTCCCTAGTTGACTTGACAGTATATGCTACTTTCTCCCACCTCAGTTTAAAATTGTTGGCATCCTAATTCTCCAGCTATTCATTATCTTCTGTGGCTGCTTTCTCTGGATGCCTTCCAGAGCCCTGTCCTTGGTCCTCTCCTCCTTCTTCCTGAATGCTAGAGCAGTTCGTTCTTAAACGACCTCATCTGATTTTCTTGCTTTAGTTAATACCTACTTACCTTACATTTTCTGTTTTCTATGACTGCCTTCACCATATTAAGTTGAACTCTGTTACCATTCTTAGTAGAAGAGACATCTTACTAGCTTTGAATTGCTGCTATGTACTATAGATGACGGAGAAGGCAATGGCAATCCATCCAGTACTCTTGCCTGGAAAATCCCAGGGATGGGGGAGCCTGGTAGGCCGCAGTCCATGGGGTTGCTAAGAGTCAGACATGACTGAGTGACTTCGCTTTTACTTTTCACTTTCATGCACTGGAGAAGGAAATGGCAACCCACTCCAGTGTTCTTGCCTGGAGAATCCCAGGGATGGGGGAGCCTAGTGGGCTGCCGTCTGTGGGGTTGCACAGAGTTGGACACGACTGAAGCAACTTAGCAGCAGTAGCAGCAGCAACTATAGATGAAGTCAAAACTAAAAACAGAGTAAGTCAAATCTAAATAAGCTAAATAAGCTTAAGAATGATAATTGCGAAATTCAGACCTTCTAAAATAAGGTCTTCTTATTTCAGAATAAGAAATCAGACCTTCTCTCTTGGGAGTATTCAGTCATTATACACACTTATCTGAAAAATGGGCAAATTGGTTTCTTGCCTGACTTGTTCTAGATAAATCAACACAAATGTATACACGTAATCTCAATTCTTAAACAAATGAGAAATAAGATGAAAGCTATGAAAGGTACTATCTAAAGCAACATAAATTTCAAAAAGCCAGACCTCGAACTCTTATTTTCAAAGCTTTGGCTACCTTAATTTGCCCAATGGTAAACATACCAGACTCAATGGAAAATGTACCAGATGCAAAGGACATGAATTTGAACAAACTCTGGGAGCTACTGAAGGACAGGGAAGCCTGGTGTGCTGCAGTCCACGGGGTCGCAAAGAGTCAAGACACGACTGAGCGACCGAAGAGCAGTAACAAATGCACCAGCACTGTTCTAAGACGCTGTGGAAAAGCAATCCACTTCAGAGTCGTAGAGCAAGTTTAAAAGCTGACAGCAATTAAAAACACGTTTTCTTTATGTACACATGGTCTGCATAAGCACTAATCCATCTTAAAACCTATTTCCTATCTGGAGAACATAACTTGAGTTGTCATCTCTCAGTGATACTATCTGCCAACGTTTCTTTCCTCTGGAAAGACAGAGATGCAGCCCATCCCTACACATCTTAGTTTGCATGTCAGGCTTGTTTATTCACATATTCAATGTGCATTTATTGAGGTCTTACTATGTGTTAGACACTCTGTGACTTGCTGGGATACAAGAATAAGCAAAGTCAACAGCACACTGCTCTTAAGCAACTTAGATTTCAGAAGGTGAATAGATAAGACATAAACAATTCGATACATAATGCTGAGAAGAGATGCTACTGTTTCAGATAAAGCAGTCAGAGAAGGCCTCTCTTAGGAGCTGACATCTAGGCGGAGACGTAAATAAAGTGAGAGAGCGAGCCGTGCAGATATGTGGGGAGGAGAACGTTTCCAGGCATAAAACGCATCAGGGGACCTAAAAGAGGGTTATGCTTCTTGTCGAGAATAAGGAGATATTCTCAAGGGACTGGAAGAAAAGAAAAAAGTCTTAACATCAAGGGTGCAGGTCATGTTTCCTTTTTTAACTTTATTTTACTTTACAATACTGTATTAGTTTTGCCATACATCGGCATGAATCTGCCACGGGTGTACACGTGTTCCCAATCCTGAACCCCCTCCCGCCTCCTTCTTATATCACGTAATGTATGAGACGACAGTACTGCATATACTGGGCTTCCCTGGTGACTCCATGGTAAAGAACCCACATGCCAATGCAGGAGACGTGGGTTCGATCCCTGGGTCAGGAAAATCCCCTGGAGAAGGAAATGGCAACCTGCTGTAGTAGTCTCTCTGGGAAATCCCGTGGAGAGAGGAGCCTGGAGGGACGCAGCCCATGGGGTCACAGAGAGCTGGACGTGACTGAGCGACTGCGCATTAGCTTCCTGCACAGGCGAGTGAGTCTCCCGTTGGCTCATTCCCAGCTACTCACTGCTCATCTGATTAGCTCATTTCTTTCTGCCTCGCTCAGACTCCTTGTTGCCACCTTTTTATTCCAAATAGCTGAATCAACTCCTACTTCCCATTCATCCACACACTCTACTCCATGAAGTTGCAGTTATGCCTTCTGGGTAAAGTGGACATTTCAAAAAGCAAACTGGGTGTGGAAAGTGATGGGGGAAGCTGGAGCTGAGGGCAGGGTGGAAGAGGTATGAAGATAGATCTGTGAGGTTCGCAGTTGCAGATGTTTATCTTCACCTCCAGATGCCCAGTGCCTAGCTCCTTAAGTGTGTGCTGCGGCCAGTGCAGTTGGGAGGCACTTTGAGATGTAGTTAACCTCCCACTCCACCCATCTCAAGAATTCCCTTCCTAAAACATGCCTTTGTAGCTCTTCACCTATTACCACAACATAACTGGGAGCTTATGTATTTCTCAGTGTTCATACAAAAACACGTAGGCATAGAAAAATCCGATTTAAGCAGATCCTGGAACTGGCGTTTAGAACTTTCATTTTCTTCTTTCACTGGTTTCTTAGTTCTAACTTTTCCTTCTGGCTTCATTTATTTACTCTACTTTTCCTTTTAAGTATGTCTGTGGTACCCCCAAAGTACTGTACAGCCTTGTTAAATGATTATATCAATTAAAGGGTTAGAGATTATTTCACCCACTTTTCCTACCTTTCTTCTAAAATTATTTATTATATTGAAAACCTAGTGCCCACAGACTGTACCTACACCGGCCCACTGCATACGTTTAGTGATAAGAAGCATTTTCTACCGAATAGAAACCTCAACCAGGCTCCTAGCTAAAAGAACAAGCTAGAATATTCCAGGCTAATAAACGAGTGAAGAAATAAAAGTGCATTTACTAGTAGAGCACACTGGCCACACCATAATTTATTTCCTTTAATTTATTTCCATTCTTTATTTCCTTTCCTTAGCCAGCAAACACTTACAGATCATTTTGAGGCAGAGCAAGAAGAACCATTTGAGAAAACAGGTTGTTTTCAATACAGACATGGGAAACGTACTAAAGTTATTAAGCAGAATCATCTCAAAAAGAAAATGGTTACAAAAGGTATATCCTATTTTTAATGCCACTGACTGTTATCTTCGTGATTTCAAAGGCTGGGATCCATTCCAATTCTAGCATTTTACAAATAATAAACATAGCTAAATTGAAAAAAAAAAATAGTGACAACCTAAATTGACTTAATTTTTAAAAGTACTTTCAGTAGGAGCAGAAAATTTCTTTTCAGCTCATAAGGAATAAAAGTAGAAAATATATGTAACTGTAACTCTCTGTTCAACTATTTTACGGATATAAATAATTTTAGTGTACTTGGGTTATTCTTCCTGTATATGCTAAATTGTTTCAGTCATGTTCGACTCTGTAACCCCACGGACTGTAGACTGTGGCCTGCCAGGGATTACCCAGGAGAGAGTATTACAGTGGGTTCCCATGGCCTGCTCCAGGGTTCTTCCTGGCCCAGGGATCAAGCCCACATCTCTCAGGTCTCTTGCACTGGCAGGCGGGTTCTTTACCTCTAGCACCACCTGGGAAGCCCCTTTCTTCCTATAATTACCCTCAAATAGTTAATTCTCTGATACATTGATTGGAATGGGAAATGAATTGTTTGGGATTGGGAAATAAGATTGGATTTGGATTTTGGAAAAGGAAACGTATTGCTGTAGGAATTTACATTTACTGTACATCTGCTAACATCAGATTCCCTTCAAGTTCAGGGCAAAGACAGGCCCACTTTACTTGAATATAAGTATATATTAATATCTATGAAAAAAATCAGGCTAAGAAGTGAGTAAATCTATTTTTTTCTACACCATGTCAAGAAAAGGGAGTATATAAGGTGTTAGCATAAAGCTCCTTGATAGCTTAAAGAAAGCAATCCAAACTTAGCAATCGAGCCACATTCATTTCAAATTAATTATGTTGGGAGGAGCTCAGTGGTGTCAGACTCTTTTGTGACCCCATGGACTGTAGCCCACCAGACTCCTCAGTCCATGGGATTCTCCAGGGAAGAATACCAGAGTGCGTTGCCATTTCCTTCCCCAGGGGATGTTCCTGACATGGGGATCGAACCCTCCTGCATTGGCAGGAGAATTCTTTACCATTGAGCTACCAGAGAAGCCCTATCTTGGGAAGCTAGGCACTTATTCCAGGGGTATTCCACAAACTTTAAAACTTAAGTCTTCTACAGAAATACCTACATGAGTTCTTTTAGATAATCTCAATGAAAACAAATGTTATAATTTGGGAGAGGATTAAATTTCTACATTATTGGAAATACTCAAATCATTTGGAATCACATAAGTAAGGCAAATGATCAAGCTAAGGAATAAACACATTTTCTGAGTAAGCAAGAACATTTACGTGTTACTATAGTGTAATAAGTCTTATAAGGTGGTTTTGAAGGCAATTTCAGAAGAGGAATATACATAGCCTCCCAAGGTAGAGGCTTAAAAAGACAACATTCATTCGTGTTTTCTGTTTTTAAAAAATCAGTCTAGATATTTTATAGCCACATTTTGTCCTTAGTAAACTCAGCTGTGTTCCAGATGACAAATTTCACATTTAGTTCTAATTAAAAGTTTTAGTTTCCCTATAAGAAAGCTGCCTACAAACCAAGTTATTTTTTATATTACCAATTTAAATAAGCATATTACCAGTTTAAATTATCAGTTTTATATTTTATATTATCAATTTAAACAGTTTACCAGTTTAAACTGTCACTTGTTTCTGAACTTGACTCTTTGTTATTCAAAGAGATTGGTTTCATCTACTAAATTTGTTTTTCTAAAGTTTTCTTTAACCACTTTATCAAAAATAAAAATGTTAGTAAATAAAGTCAAGTCAACTACATAATTCTCCCAGATTTATGCCCTTAGGATACATTTTGGTATTCATTATAGTCAGAAGTTCTTTTGCACACAGCTTTTCTGATTAAAGTTTCTTAATGACAATCTTTGCATACTTGATTTTAGAAGAACACCAGACAATCAAACAGAAAGAGGGATATTCTAGCATTT
Organism: Aepyceros melampus; assembly: GCA_006408695.1. Lineage (NCBI taxonomy): Eukaryota > Metazoa > Chordata > Mammalia > Artiodactyla > Bovidae > Aepyceros > Aepyceros melampus. The sequence goes on from SJXQ01007444.1 coordinate 126,857, forward strand.
ATTTAAAAGGACAACAATGTGATTGAAGTTATTAACATGGCTATTAAATTTACATCACACTGAAAAGCTAACAAAAAACCCAAACTGAAAAAAAAAATGCAAGAAAAAGTGATTTGGCCCTTGAAAGCTTTAAATATATTTAGTCCTTATAAAACTGGGATCCATGACCCTTCAGGGATTATACATAATGGCACTGAAAATGTCTTAATGCTTCATAAATAGGAAATACCTACATGGGCACAGATGTCCCAGTGTACTTAAGCCAGTGAGGGTCATGTTGGTTTGAGCTCAGGAGACTTGGCAGAGCTTTAAGAATTCCACACTGAATTTTTATAGTACTTTTTAATTTTCAAAGTAAACAACCATGCACAAATCCCTCAAGCAAGAGTGCTGAGTGTTCTCACTATTTTACAGAAGCTGAAACTGTGACAGAGAGCAGAAAGTGACTACACAAATATACGCAAGAGAGATAATGGCTTGATCCCATTTCTCCTTTACATATCGTTTAAAAATTCACTTATGACAAATAAATTTCACTTATGACAAATAAAAAGGATCAGTTGGTAAAGAATCCACCTGCAATGCAGGAGACCCCAGTTTGATTCCCGGGTCAGGAAGATCCCCTGGAGAAAGGAAAGGCTACCCACTCCACTTCTCTTGGAATTCCCTGGTGCCTCAGCTGATAAAGAATCCACGTGCAATGCAGGAGACCTGGGTTCAGTCTCTGGGTTGGGAAGATCCCCTGGAGAAGGGAAAGGTTACCCACTCTGGGTATTCTGGCCCAGAGAATTCAATGGACTGTATAGTCCATGGGGTCGCAAAGAGTCAGACATGACAGAGGGACTTTTACCTCACTTCAGGAGGGATTTCTAACAATATTAAATATTTCCCCTTCAGATCACAATTAAGTATTTCTATAATTTTCTCTTCCTCTATAAATGTCTCAAATTTCCCCACCTGTAAAATTAAGATAAATAACAGCTGTCTTTTATACTACAACGTTATTGACAAGAGTCAGTAACAATACAGAAACTAGAATTAAAAACCTTCACAGGGTTGTTAAGGGGTTTAAATAAGATGAATGCATACAAAGTTTTGAGCATACTGGTGACAGAAAACTACAGAAAAAATTATTATGAAGAAAAGTTCAAAATATACAGGAAAGAATATGGATAAAATACATTAAAAAAAATCTGAAGTAGTTAACTTCATAACTTTTACAAAATATCTGACTAATCCGTATTTTGTTTCAGAGGCCTGCTGGGGAGCTTAGACTACTGAGAATTAGGTATTCTTGTGTAATTGTTGCTATTGTTTAGTTGCTAAATCATTTCTGGTAATACCACTAACTAATTCTGTGCTGTTTCTCTAAACACTTTCTGTAGGTCTCATTTCCTCTTCTGAAAAAATAAGTGTGGGCTGTAAATGAGCTCTCAAGTCCCTTTAACGTCTCATCTAAAATCATTGTACCTGACACAGAAAGCAAGCTTTGAGACTCAAGCCCCAACTCTTAGGCTCTTCCAACAACAGTGCTTACATGTTATTTTCTATGTACCGCCAACTACATTATTTTAAATTACTATTTTGTGAAAATACTGAACCTGGTTTCATTCTTATACTTGACAGTGTACAAAGAATCAATTTTAGTCTTTCATTCCCTTCCCCAGGTGCCTCATTCACTAAAATAATAAGTTAAGAGGATTGTAGGATTTTAGAGACAGAAGTACACACGTGTTTTGAAAATAATTCATGTATAATTGTAAAGAAAATATTTTTACTCTAAAACACCTGATTATTCAAGGTCACAGATCAGTTCAGCTCAGCATTAGAATGCAAGTTTCCTCATCTTTAGTCTATTTCTTTCTACTACTTCTGCTATTAAGTAACGAAATTGTTTGGAAAGGATTTGAAGTTTTTGGTTTTTTTTTTAATCCACCAAATTTGCAGTTTATGTCATCTTAAAATTAAGGAAACTCTTATCTTCAATAATTACAAACAAAAACACAAAACAGTAAAACAATAATAAACCTATTGTAGGATTTTAGAGACAGAAGTACACACGTGTTTTGAAAATAATTCATGTATAATTGTAAAGAAAATATTTTTACTCTAAAACACCTGATTATTCAAGGTCACAGATCAGTTCAGCTCAGCATTAGAATGCAAGTTTCCTCATCTTTAGTCTATTTCTTTCTACTACTTCTGCTATTAAGTAACGAAATTGTTTGGAAAGGATTTGAAGTTTTTGGTTTTTTTTTTAATCCACCAAATTTGCAGTTTATGTCATCTTAAAATTAAGGAAACTCTTATCTTCAATAATTACAAACAAAAACACAAAACGGTAAAACAATAATAAACCAAAAGAGTGTCTACAGCAAACCGGGAGAGCTTTAATGTTCAACGTGACAATCATAAGGTCATAAGTTACACATTGCCCCAACCAACATGAAATAATAAACCATGTACTAAATTAAATGTCATTTCACAATAGCTTTAAAAAATTGGCTATCAAATATACTTTCATAATAGCCACAGCTAAATATTAAGGACAATTATGAAATCAACGAGAATAAAGGTTAATTTTATTATAAAAAGAAAAATTAACATTTATTGCCACAAACTATATGTTTTAAATACTACATACTTAAGTTGAACTTAAGTTTAAAAAATAAAAATTCAATGTAAGATAATGTGCTAAATATTTTCAGCTAATCATATTATTAAACCTTTCTTCCCTGAAATATATGTATTTGGAGCTCTAGAGTGCAAATGAAAAAAATTCTAAAGAGACATTTTCACTAAATTTGTTGTATTATAGACATTATTAATCTTGTTGAAACTTGCTCAAAAGAAAAAAATTTTAAAGCACTCAAAATTAATGTTACTCTGAAAAAGTATATTTAAGCATGCAGCTCTATTAAGATAAGTCATTAATATTTAAGCCGGGCCAGAGATAAAATTAGGTGATAACACACTTCTATTCAAAATAATTGGCTTTAAGGACTATACTGCAATATAAATAGTTTAAATGACCATCTAGCAACTGAAGAATTCCATAGTTTATTATGGGCTTCCTCAATGGTTCAAGCGGTAAAAACTATCCCTGCAATGCAAGAGACAAAGGACACTCAGGTTCAATCCCTGGGTTGGGAAGATTCCCTGGAGGAGGAAATAGTGCAACCAATTCCAGTATTCTTGCCTGAAGAATCCCATGAACACAGTAGCCTGGCAGGATACAGTCCATAAGGCTGCAAAGAGTGGGACCTGGCTGAGCATGCACACACATAGGTAAGATTAAATAAGAATCCATTTCCTTACTTTTCAGTAGGAAGACACACAACCCATGGAAAGAGTTACTACCATAGAAGAGGGTTCTACTCCTGGAGTGTGTGACATGGTCAGTTGACAGTGTATGTCAAAGAGCACTAGGAAATATAAAGTGCTTCTACCAACATAATGTATCATCACTGTTTCAGCTACATGCCAGTAATCAGACTTTTTTGAGTAAACAGCAGTCTAAATAAAAATGGGAAAAATACAAACTTGGTCTTAGCTGAAATAATCTAAAAGGAACGAAAATTTCCATTCCATCCTTTTTTTTTGTAATAAAGGATAGTAAAAGACAACAAGAATACCTATAAACATCAGGGCTATATTGCCACAATTAGCTTTAGATTTTTACGTCAAATAAAAGAAACTAAATTGTAATCCTGGTTAATGCACTGCTTTATGTGCAAAGAGTTGATGTGCAAACACAGCCCCAAATTTCTCTTTTTTCAGTTCTCTGGATTCATGGCAGCTGATCCAAACTGTTGGTTTTTAGAACGTTCTTGATGTTTCTAAACTTATCGTCCACCTTTTCACTTCTCTACTGCTTCGCCCTCTCACAGCCCTTCCCTCAGCACCTGTAATCCACAAACTCCACTGGAAGCCTGTATTCAAGGCATATATGTGACAGCGGTAGTGGTAGTCAGGAATAAAAAGGCAATCTATCAAAATCTGGTGTTTGAGGGTAGAAACCACTCTCTCCAACTAATTTTGAACTACTATCTTTTCTAAAATATACCTTCCTGGGTAAAAATCAATATAAAAATTTACCATTAAACTCACACTCTAATCCAGTTTAGCATGAAAATCATCATATACAATTCAGAGAGAGAGGAACACTTAAGAGATCTTTCTTTTTTCCCTAAATGGAACTTCTCCATAAGGATATTTTTATTTACTTGAAAAATACAAAACGTAAGTAGAACAAGCCAGAAGAAAATGAGGGCAACCGACTCTCTGAAATCATAGAAATAAGGAGTTCTTCTATAAAGGTCAATAAGTAATTGATTTTTTTTCAGTTATAGCTAAATTCAACAAAATATTTTTGAAAATTCTTTTGCAACACAATTTACCAATATACATTTTTCATGACTTGGAAATATGGAAGCAAGTGCCCATTAATTTGGCAAACACCTATAAATACTGCATTACACAATTATCAGAATGTCCTCAGAAGGGTATATGCTATCAGGCACAAACCTATTTTGTGTATTTAATTTGCTCACATAAACAGTATTACATAATGAAAACTTTTTGCTCACTATAACTAGGTATGATGTGAAAAGCAAGAAAAAATATGCTTTAAGAAATATGCCTCAGGCTAATTTTAAGCCCAATGTAAATTAAGCGTTCCTAACAATTAGGCTATTTCAAATCACCTGCAGCCCAGAGTGGATTAAAACTTATATAACCAACCAAATAATACAGATATTCTTTCATATTAGTCACTCATACTAAACACTTTTGATCCAACCTCTCCTTCACTAAAATCTCAAAAAGCCACTAATGTGATCTCTATACACATATGAGTTTTACTGCTGTTACAATATACATTTAACCTATATATATGCAAGGTATGTTTCAGAATAAGTCTCTTATAGTTTGTAAAATTTATAAACAGTCAATATAACAGTGAAAGTAGCCAGATTAACTAAAATATCTGTAACATCAATAGATAAAGCCAAAACAGCATTGTAATACAAATTATTTTTATAACTATAAAAATATAATGGAATAGCCAAAGAAACATCACAAGAAGTAATTTCAATGAAATCTGACCACATGCTAATCACACATCTCTGTATTGTAGTGATTTCAAACAAAACTAACACACCTGAATACACAATGTGTTTATCTTGTGTTTTTTTTCTTTTACTAATAATAAAGCCATAACAAAGTACAGGATTTTAAAAAATGAAGACAAACAGCCAAAAGCTAGCCTCCTTTAACATTCAGAAATCATTTTATGAGTGAATATCAGAAATATTAAGCTTAAAAAGACGCTGATTGAAACACTCACTGCCAGAACCTTTGGAAGGAGAGAAAAAAGGTACAAATAAAGTATCCTTAAAAAAGGAGAGAAATCAGTAATAAATCTCTTCCTCAGGCCTCCTCTCTCTCTGAGAAAACAATCAACACAATGTTAATAAGAAAAATGTAAAGGGGACACAATTTGCTTCATTCATCCTGTGTTTGTATAGGTCTTCATTCCCATTGTTAATAAGTGAGGCACAGATGCAAATAATAATGAGATGTTAAAATCTACATAAATTTTCATAGCTTCCTAAAATGCCAATCAACAGAGCCTTAAACTCCACCTATGACTTAGGTTATAAATTCATCTTGCATCATTCTTTCTTTTCAATAACCATACTCCAGAAAACGATCAACTTTTTCATACTAAAGTTTCAACACAGCTCCAATAAAAGCTCTTAATTCCACCAGAAACCATTTACTTCTATGCCTCCTTTCAGCAGCTGCATCATTAAGTGCAGTGAAACAACGTTGAAAATCAAATTATGCAGAAATGTGCCTTCATCAATGTTACAAGTTTATGCTAAATTTTTTGAATTTCAGTATTTAAAAAGTATATTAAGGCAGAATGGCTACTGCATTTTACTTAAAGAATGTATCTGAGTATCTATAAGGTTCCTCTCATTTTACTATCAATTAACTTAAATCTTCAAATAGTCTACTATGGCCCATCGTGATATTCATAATTTTACAACAATGTAGTAACTGGATGTTGTACTATGCTGATACATCAGAAGGAACTGCCTTCCCTCACAAAAGAGAGTAAAAAGTGTTTTTAAATGTTTTAAGAAAAAGCAATTTTAGGTGACATCTTAAAAAGTCAAATTACAATTTATGCTTTAAAAGAATTTAAACAGAATGCAAGTGAAGTTATTAGTGGATTTAATATTTCTGTATCTAAAGTCAGAAAGTTATTATTTAACATAGTTGTGGTCTTAACATGTTGAATTATCTGCTGATTACTCAAGGTCACTGGTCATAAAGTTTGGCTATAACCATGTAACATATAGAGAAGAGAAAGCAAACAATTTTAGTTATATCAGGGTTACTGTTTGAAACAATAGCCTAATTCAATGATGGTAAAAAGAAACACTGTTTCAATTTACTTGGAAGAAGCTTTGTTCTGGGTAATCACATTTTCCAATGTTAAGATAATGCCAGAAGCACAAAAATTTCAAACCTTCTCAAACTATCCTGTAAAGATATTACATCTTCTCATAGGACACAAACTACTGATTATAATTCCAAACTACACATCAGCATAAAATAATCATTTCACTAAATATTAAAGAATCTTGAAAGAGCCACATCATCGTTTTGCCTACCATCCTATGGTTGTTGAGGCTGACATACCTTAAATGTTATCAACGACTAGAAAAAGTATTAAAACTATCTTTAATGATTTAAGAATAACTATATTCATTTAAGATGTATTCTCCAGATCCTAGATTTTATAGGGCTTAATGAAAGTTAACTGTGAATAGAAAATGAGAAGTTCTTGTTCCACGTCTTTTTTACAGTAAGGAAAATGAAAACAATACCATGCTGAGTATCAGAACAAAAAGCATTAATTATCACCAAGCAATTCCTAAGATGTATTTTTCCTTGTACAATTAAATGTTTAATAAATCAATGTAGCAGTTTCCTACAAATACCTTAGTCAAATCAAATGTACTTATTCTTTTAAAACCAATAAGCACAGTCATGAATTCCACTACCAAAAACTGAGATTGAAAATTTCAAAACACAGCATGTCTTTTAAGACTGAAGCACAACACACTAATCTAGTTAAAATCTCAAATTTTCTTACTGAAAACATTTTAAACCTTCAGTTCAGAATGACAGCAATAAAAAGTTGAAATGTTCTAAGTAAAAGATAATTATTATTTAAGTAACAGATTAGTAGGTAGTTTACATTAAAACACACAAGAACCAAGGATTTTTTTTTTCTAAGAAACGTCTAAGCCTTTTTAACGGAGTAGAATATAGCCTAAATCTAAGTCAAAATTTTTCCTCAGCGAGCAAAGCTTCCTACTTTGAGGAAAAGAAAAGAGTCATCTCAGTATTAGGGTATATCTTAATAGAGAAAGTATTTTTAAAAGTTTTAAACAAAATTTTCAATGACTAGTTAGTGGGAAGTGAATACCATTAACATTTTAGAACTTGAAGTACTTGCGTACAAAGAAATCATGGTGTCTACTATGCCCTCCTCCCAGCTCAAAGAGTCTCACTGATTAATCAATCTTGTGTCTCTACAATTAATTTTTATTTTTTCCTTCACACCTAAAATGTGACACATATTTATCTGAATTGGCAATGGGTGTGCAGGACAGAGCATTTAACTTCTACCAACAGATTCACTTACATTTAGAACTTTTTCTTGGTAATTACATTTTTACAGACCTTTTTGAGTCAAACAGAAATGTCAGTATACTTATAAATGATGGAGAATAAAGAAGATAGAAACAAATTAAACATAGCTGAGACTGAAGCTTAACAATGTTGGCCATTAGTTATATATGTGAGAACTTGCAGAAACATTTGAAAGTAAACTCAGCACCAATTTCTTTCTTAAAGAAACCAATCAGCAGACATAACTTATCTGCCCTGGGTCAGGAACTCTGTCCCACATCTAATACTCAGGTCAGGTAAACTGTTCACTGCATTGCTTTAGTAATCTCAGAACTCAGTTTCTTCAACAGGAAGGTTCACAGTTTGAAGAAAACGGTTCATTGTTAGTACTTCTAATTTTCCCCAGGCTAACACTTCACAGATGTACAAATACAGCACAAGGTTTGATTATGTAAGTATTAAAGGTGTTTTTCATTGTAATGTAAGAGCATGTTTTAGGACAACTTAAAAATAGGCACAATAAATATGTGTCCACATATTATCCCCCTCTGAATTTACATCACTTTTACTAAAGTTATCTGCTAATGAGCAATATTATTTTAAGTTTTTACATAAAATTTCCAATCACTGCCCAATGGGATACCAAATACCACTATTTCGGAAAAAGCAAACACAAAACTTGAAAGGGTTTTGTGCAGATAAATCACGTAGTTTGTCTACCAAGCCTACTTTCAAAAGACCACTTAACTTTTTCACATGAAAAAGCACTTGACTTGCGGTTGAATACATTCAAATAAATGTTTAAATCTATCGGTGGATCTTAAACATACCATTTTCAAGAAACAGAAAGCGTTAATCTTACCTTGAATAGCCGTTAGAAAAAACGGATCGACCAGAGAAGTTCAAAGTCCCCAAGGAAGTCAAGTTATCATCTCCAGACCCCTGGCATCTATTCCAATTTTCTGAACCAACAGGAATTGGTGGAATGACGTTAAAAATAGGTTTCTGATCCTGCTGTTGAGAAAGGGATGCTGTATTCATGTCGTAGTGGTACATCTGTCCCCCAGAGGTACTCACACCGTGAACAGAAATGGCAGACATTTTATTGCCAATTATGTTGGCCCCAGAAAGGCTGGCCTGACAATAAACTGGGCCCAGTTTCTCCTGCTTAATTACCCCAGGGGTGCAGAGTTCGATAAAATCTTCTTTTTCTGTTTTCACTTGGGGCAGTGGCACACTGTTAGGACTTGGTAAGATCAAATCTCCATTATCTTTAATTTTAGGCTTAGCGTCCGGTAAAACAAGAGGCTTACAGTCCTCATTCGAGCTTCCTCCCAGAAGGAATGGCTCATCCTCTCCTGCCAAAGGAGAAAACAAACAGTTTTCATCTAACAAGATCTCTGAGCTCCAAGGACTCTCACTTGTCTCTTTACTTGGGGACCCAGAAGAAAACTCCAAATCCTGGAGCTTTTTCCTCCAAATGTCAAAGGTGCTTTGGTCTGTGGTATGCAACTTCATATTACCCCCGTTACTGCCCTTCTGGCCTTTCAAGTTCTGCTGTTCTGAAGACACATCAGAGTGAGTTTTTGGAAACTCCTTCTCTGTGGGGGCAGCAGAGACAGCAGCAGATGCCGAATTCTTGGGCTTTTCTGGAACACTGGTTGACCTACTGAGGTTTGCGATGCTTTCTTCAAGAAGTCGAAAGTCTGTTTCCCCAGAGGAAAGGCTGATTTGGCCCTGCTGTGGGAATCCCAGGTCATTTCCCATCATTTTGTCTCTGTCTCTCCCATGTACAGTCCCATTGACAGTGAAACTGCCTTGGACAGATCTGGCTGCTGCACATTGCTCCCTGCGCCTTTTGGAAAATCAACCAGAAGTCTTTGCTGCTTGGAGTCTGACTGAGCAGCAGCAGCCAGTGAGGGGGAAGATGCAGAAACCTTCACAGCAGCTCCTCCCCTTAGGGTTTTATAGAAGTCCATCACATTTCCCCTCTCTCGACCAAGCACACTGCTGGGGATTTCTTCTCTACTGGGGGTGCTTAATGACTCCTTGGGGTCCATCAGTGAGTATCAGCTACAAAAAAGAAGGGGACATAATAAGCTACAAAATCACATTATCTCTGTGATCCGATTAGTAAGAGCCTGTTAAATGAACCTTTTAGTTAACACCGGATCTAATTCCTTGTCATCAAAAGAGTAGATAGATTTTGTCTTCCAGAATACAAAAGCAGAGGCTCCATTTAAAAGTACAATGCATCCATTTGCACAGCTCTGAACAAAATTGTATCAAACTAAGCCTGGGTATTCATCCTTCCACTCACAAACTGGTAACTTTGTTAATCAGAGACATTATAATTCATGACATCTAATTATTCTAAAGCTCCAGCTGATGTCAAAGTATTTAATTTTAAAAAGAAGTATGATCATTTTTTTTTTCTGCTAATCAAGGTTATCGGCTTTTCTGAGAACCAATAAACGTAAAATTTGATAAACACTATGCTAGAATTCTCTGTTTCTAATTACTCCCCAATTTCTCTCCTACTGGCTGGTCACATCCAAACGTTTTAGTACAACCTACTGGTGAACCATGTATTTTATTTGAAAAATAAACAATGATGGTCTGCTCATTTTCCAACAGAATAGGAAAAGGCTCTTATTTTAACCCATATTTCCTACTGAATGTGCCTAATAGTGCCTGCCGTTAAATTTTGGACGTATGAAATGAAAGGCACTGGCTAATCAAAATTTAGATTTTAAAAAGTAGAATAGAATGTGTAGTAGCTTCACACTACATTTTAGCTTATTTAGCTTATTTAAATACTGTACAAGATTAATTACTCCCCAATTTCTCTCCTACTGGCTGGTCACATCCAAACGTTTTAGTACAACCTACTGGTGAACCATGTATTTTATTTGAAAAATAAACAATGATGGTCTGCTCATTTTCCAACAGAATAGGAAAAGGCTCTTATTTTAACCCATATTTCCTACTGAATGTGCCTAATAGTGCCTGCCGTCAAATTTTGGACGTATGAAATGAAAGGCACTGGCTAATCAAAATTTAGATTTTAAAAAGTAGAATAGAATGTGTAGTAGCTTCACACTACAATTTTAGCTTATTTAGCTTATTTAAATACTGTACAAGAACTATACCTCTCTCAAACCCTTACAACACAATAGAATCTAGATGAAACTACGTTTTTAAACTGCTTAATACCTCAGTATGAAATACTATTATAATCTCGAAATTAAATGTTTTCCTTTCTGAATACCTAAGTATTGAAAAAACAAAGAAAAAAAAAAACACACCCCAGACCTGTAAAATCACATTTATATAAATCTAAGTAAAATGCTCAGAAGAATTTGCTCCGCATTCTAAAGCTTCACCTATTCGAATTCTGAGCCTTCTTTCAAGAGCGTTAGGTTGATTGGTTATCGACAATCAAGATGTTTTAAGAGGCAGGCAGAGTCTTTGATAAGCATTATTTAGGACATTATAGTCAAATCGCGTTCAAAGAAAGAAAACTTTTCCTGTACGAAGACTTTAAGATGCTCAAACTTCACTGGTCCTCTCTAAAAGTGGAATGTGATGAAGGTAGACAGTGGTGGGTACCCGCCTCTACAAACCCCAAGGGTAAACTGCTTTTCTCCCCGCCCCTCTGCAGTATTTATCTGATAACGATCTCTAAACATAAGGTATCACATGGAGCCTAATGAATTTCCAAGCCGCTTTGACAGCTGCCTTCAAACTCGAAACCAAAACAAAACTTCATAAAACGAAAAGATACCTCAAACGACTTTATCCCCCCGTTTAAGTTGCAAATAACCCTGTCACAGCAATCGGCGTTAACGAACCATGCCAAGGGGTCTTAAGCGGCACTACGTGGCTGCAACTGTGGAGTCTGCAATCTCAAAACGCCAAACTAGCGCTTGTCAAAAATTGTACCACAAAACTATAATGGTTAGGGAGGGTCTTTTTTCTAAAAGGGGCTACTTCAAACCTTCAGGCGCGAAGTGATGTTCAAGCGCTAAAGAACAAACCCGGGGCCGAGGGAGGGGAGAGGGGGAAAAAGTCGAGGTTAAGAGAGAAATGTGTCCAGACCTGTTGAGTTCTTTCTCCGACACGCCCACTTCCACCAGATAACGCCAGCCCCGGCCGAAGTCTCCAAGTCGCAGTCAGCCAGCCCCCTGCGTGTGTGTGTGTGTGTGTGTGTGTGCGCGCCCGCGCGCACACACACNTTCTTCGGTTACACAGATACTTAGGATATTATTTTAGGCAATGGAGAGTCTTGGTACAAGCCCTGGGCTCTTCCTTCTGGGGGTTCTGGTTTTCCAGTTGGTATGTCGTTTTCATAGATACTGGGCGTATAGCTCAAAGTTCACAGTCTGGCCCTAGATGGAGTCCTGCTTTCAAGATGGAGCCTGTTCTGCCTACTTCCTCCTTCAGAATATTTCCACCTATCATGAAATCTAGTTGCCTGAAGGGAAGAAAATATCATGTTCAGGTGAGCTGTTTTCTCAGGATTTCTTTTCTTTTCCCCTTGTGCAGTGAACACATACACACTAAAATCTTCTGAAAGGAAAGATGGGTGTCTATTTCAACATTTAACCACCAGGGGGCTATAAATTATAAGGTCTACAGAAGAGAAAAATAAAACATTTTTGGGCTAGGATTTAGTTTTCCAGCAATCTTGAATTGACAGGTAGGAGATCTGCCTCATTTTCCCTCCCAGGAACCAGTGGATCATGATAGTAAGATATGCATAGTAAGATATAAATATAAATGCTTGAGATGAATGAGTTTGAAATTTTAGAACAGGAAGAATCATGAAAAAGTCATGTAATCCAAAACACTGATTTTATTGGCTTAAGAAACTGAGCTCCAGTTCAGAGACATTGATTTGTCCCAAATCACATACTGCATCAAGAATAGAAATAGGCCTTTCTGCAGGGGAGGAATGGAGATGCAGATGTGCGTCAAGTCTTCATCTCAAGATTTGAATGACCTCGTCAAGTAACTGGAGGGTCATAAATATTAGCTTGATTCCAGTGTTACAGAGTATGTATGGTGAATTCTCTCAAGATACGTAAAATTTCTTCTTATACATCTAGTGCTCCAGGATAAATTTATTGATTACCTGCACCATGAAATATAATTTCTGTAATAGAAGTTTAAGTTTATATTTAAAATATTATCAAACGATGCTGAATTAAATGTAATCTTAAAATAAAGAGGTCAGTATTTTTGTGTAAGCTTTCCCTTTCCTAGAAATTTTACTGTAGTATGTAGAAATAATAAATGCTAGAATCATCCTGTTGTAAGTTTCACGTTTATGAAAGAAAGCAGCATGACTGATTGTATCAAAATTTTTGGTTTCACCAGAGTGGTCACAGAGTCGGACACAATGTGGCCGTTGAACAAGACGATATTCAATAGGTTATACAGCGCCATCTCGTGGTCATCTGGAGAATTTAGCATTCAGGATCAAACTGTCCTAGCAGCTCTGTCCCCTGCGTGCGGCTCCCTCTTTTCCTATTCTCGAAGCAAACTGTAGAGCAGCTCCTATTCCGTCCTGTCCTTTCGAGATAAAAGGCCCCTAGGACTGGCATATACCTTTTACTTAATTCATACCAGCAACTATTTGTTTCCCAGAAACAAGACTGTCTCCTGCAAAACTTGGTCTAGCTCATTTTATATTGCATTTGAGAATAAATGGCTATTTTCCACAAGAGGATTTATTCCAGGTTTTCTTTTTTCTTCTTCTTTTTTTTTTTTTAAATTCAAAGTTATTGTCAACATCAGCATTAAGAAACTGGTCTAGTAAATATTAGTTGAAATGACCCTTTAGGTGTGCACTGTTTTATGACGGGGTCCATAAAATACAAAGATTTCTGAATGTAAATCTATGTTTCTGGCTTATGATACCTTATTAAAAATAGACAAAACTTCCTCAGTTATTAATATCACAGTGAAAGGTGAATAAAATTAAATTCTCTAGATGACCACTAGATGGTGCTATATAACCTGCTGAATATCTTCTTGTGACCACCCCACCCCCGCCCCCCGCCCCCCATGGACTGCAGCACTCCAATCTCCCAGAGTTTGTCCAAGTTCATTTCCACTGAATTGGTGATGCCATCCAATNAGGGGAAAATATTAACTCCAAAACTGGAATGTGAGAGAAAAAACAACTAGGGAAATCTCTGCCTCCTTGGCCTGAAGTGACAGAAGGGACTTGGAATGGCTAAAGTGGAAGGAGGGCACTTCCAATAGAGGTAACAATGGGGACAAAGCATGAGAGTGAGCGCAGAGACCCAAAAGAAGCCAATCCATAGGTCGTAACTGCAAGAGTCTCGAATGGCAGCCTGAGAACTGGAGATTTCATTCATAAGAAAGTGTGAAGCCCCCGTGTGTTCCAGAGCTGGACGCTACTATTATCGTGGGTGAAATTTACAATGATCAAGCAGCTGTACCTGTGGGCAATACTTCCTACTCCCATCTTGCAGATCTATCTTGCTTTCATCCTTTTCCTCTGCTGGCTGTGCATTTTCCATTCATGGTTCTCCTTCCTCATCAGGACATGGGTCTGGGAGGCCAAGGGCAATAAAGATTAGAGAAGAGAGATAAGAGGTGGTTTGAGATAGTCAGTTCAGTTCAGTCGCTCAGTTGTGTCCAACTGTTTTCGATCCCATTAATTGCAGCACGCCAAGCCTCCCTGTCCACCACCAACTCCCGGAGTTCACACAAACTCACGTCCATCGAGTCAGTGATGCCACCCAGCCATCTCATCCTCTGTCATCCCTTTCTTCTCCTGCCCCAAATCCCTCCCAGCATCAGAGTCTTTTCCAATGAGTCATCTCTTCACTTGAGGTGGCCAAAGTATTGGAGTTTCAGCTTCAACATCAGTCCTACCAATGAACACCCAGGACTGATCTCCTTTAGAATGGACTACTTGGATCTCCTTGCAGTCCAAGGGACTCTCAAGAGTCTTCTCCAACACCACAGTTCAAAAGCATCAATCCTTCAGCGCTCAGCTTTCTTCACAGTCCAACTCTCACATCCAAACATGACCACTGGAAAAACCATAGCCTTGATTAGATGGACCTTTGTTGGAAAAGTAATGTCTCTGCTTTTCAATATGCTATAAAGATTGGTCATTACTTTCCTTCCAAGGAGTAAGTGTCTTTTAATTTCATGGCTGCAGTCACCATGTACAGTGATTTTGGAGCCCAGAAAAATAAAGTCTGACACTGTTTCCACTGTTTCCCCATCTATTTCCCATGAAGTGATGAGTCCAGATACCACGATCTTAGTTTTCTGAATGTTGAGCTTTAAGCCAACTTTTTCATTCACCTCTTTCACTTTCACCAAGAGGCTTTTTAGTTCCTCTTCACCTTCTGCCATAAGGGTGGTGTCATTTGCATATCTGAGGTTATTGATATTTCTCCCGGCAATCTTGATTGCCGCTTGCACTTCTTCCAGCCCAGCGTTTCTCATGATGTACTCTGCATAAAAGTTAAATAAGCAGAGTGACAATATACAGCCTTGACGTATTCCTTTTCCTATTTGGAACCAGTCTGTTGTTCCATATCCAGTTCTAACTGTTACTTCCTGACCTGCATACAGATTTCTCAAGATGCAGGTCAGGTGCT
>SJXQ01007444.1:143478-176711 GCA_006408695.1 Aepyceros melampus
TTTTTTTTTTTTTTAGAAATAAAAACAACAACTAGCCAATAGGAAAAGTTTATCTGGGAAAGAACAAAACACAGGCCCTTAGAAGACTATGGGATTTGCTGAAGAAACTGAAGATGGAGAAGTCATGGAAGACAGTCATGGCCCAGAAGAGTATTATGTAATTTAAATTTTCTTCTCATCACAATCTTAATGCATTCATTTTTGGACTCCGTTTTATTTACTTATCTCTTACATGTTTCTCGCAAAGCCTATTTTGAGTAGCTTTTTAAATTGAAGTTTCTTTAGCTGGAATCTTGGTTCTAGGCCAAGGAATGAATTTTATTTTGAAATATCTGGCAGGATTGTGATAAGGATCGGAGAGCTAAAGTGGGAAAGGAAAGGCTATTTTGGTTTTAAAAGGATAAACTTTTAAGCAAAAGCAGGTGTCTTTTACTCCTTAAAAAATGACAGATACAATTTATTCACTTTTACTGATATTTGTGTAAAGAAAGTAGAACAATTTTGGTTTAAAAAACTCCAAGTCCCATTCAGTCATTCTTCGTAAGAGCTGACTTGTAATGAACATGTATCAAGAAATGTTGGTTGACAATGTACTGTCTCATTCCATAAGGATTTAAAGCCACTTGGAAAGATTGATAAAATACAGAAAGGACACACGGGTCAAAAGAGGATGAGAACAAAAGGGCAAGACAAATAAAAATGAAAGCGTGAGATTAATATAAAATTGTGTCTGCATGAACATGCATGTACCTCTGTTATACATTTACAGAACATGTGTGTTCCTTGTATGGGGGTATACAGAAGAGCATTCCCAGGTCATTCATCATTGTGAATGATGTTTGTAATGGAAAAAAAAAAGATTCCATGAACTTTAAATATAGTTTTTCTCAGCCACCCAATGGAAAAGATCATGGATGTTTTATATTTAAAATACATTTTAAATATTAGTTATTGTTGCTTTGGAGAAGAGATTCTCCAGTATTCAAGCCTGGAGAATTCTGTGAACAAAGGAAACTGGCAGGCTACAGTCCCTGGGATCGCAAAGTGTCAGACACAACCAAGTGATTAACACTATTGTTAGTTTATACCTTCCTTTCTCTCTCTTTCTGTAGTTCTGCTACCAATAGATGACATCACTACTCACCCTGTCACCAAAGAAAAAACTTAAAGGACATCCTGGATGTCTTCTTTCCCTTCCCTGGTGAATTTCATTCACCATAAGTGTTTATGGTTCTAGCACCTAAGAGTTCATTTCTGAATCATTGTAGCTTTCCATTGCCAGTGTCAAGGTTTAATTTGTACATTTAGCATCTCCTCTGAACTAGTAAAAATAAAACTTTTAGTTGAATCTTGGCCCTTGGCCACAATCCTCCAATCCATTCTCCATATTAAGCTTGATCTGTCCTTCTATATTACATACATGGTCAGGTCCCTCCACAGCCTGAAAGCCATCAATGGCACTCCAATCTCTACAAAAAAAACTGTTTCTTGAAACCTAGACATTGTATTAAAAAGCAGAGACATCACTTTGCCAACAAAGGTCTGTATAGTAAAGCTATGGTTTTCCCAGTGGTCATGTATGGATGTGAGAGTTCAAACATAAAGAAGGCTGAGCACCAAAGAATTGATGCTTTCAAACTGAGTTCTGGAGAAGACTCTTGAGAGCCCCTTGGACAGCAAGGAGATCAAACCAATCAATCCTAATGAAAAGCAACCCTGAATGTTCACTGGAAGGACTGATACTAAAGCTGAAGCTCCACTACTTTGGCCACCTGATGTGAAGAGCCTGGAAAAAACCCTAATGCTGGGAAAGATTGAGGGCAGGAAGAGAAGGGGACAGCAGAGGATGAGATGGTTAGATAGCATCACCAACTCAATGGACATGAATTTGAGAAATCTTCAGGAGATAGTGAAGGACAGGGAAGCCTGGCATGCTGCAGTTCATGGTGTCACAGAGTTGGACACAACTTAGTGACTGAACAACAATTTGAATTTATTTATTTGCTACCTGACATACATATCATTTTTCTGGTATTCATACCCCGTGTCTTCCTAAAGGACCACCTTCCTTCACATGCTACATCTTTGAGCTTCTAGGTAGAATCGACTCTTGCAGCTTGTAAATTTCAGGCCTGATCAATCAAAGCATAGCATTCTGCTCACCAAAATAATTCATTCAGATAACTCAAACAGAACTGTGAGACATTGCTGGTATGTCCATAAAAGAGACTCTCTTTCTTTCCCATTGGGCTTGACCCTGTGAGACTCTAACAACCATATTATAATCACAAAACATAAACCACATGAGAATGGAACCATGCACAGATGGTGTCAGAACACAGAGATAAAGAGAGAAATTTAAGGTCAATTGGATCTTGATCTAGACATGTCTATAACAGCCAGCTCTTCCTTTGGAGTTTTCAGTTACGGCTGCCATTAAATGCCATTTCACTTAAGTCTTTTTGAGGAGGGTATTCAGTCACTTGAAAAAGATCTTATCCTTCCTAATATTGCAAACAGCTTTAGTTAGGCATTAGACTCTTTGGGATCTAGCCTCTGCCTACTTTTTCCTGATATTTAAAAATTAGTCATTTATCATGTATTAACCAGTAGACAATTCACATTTTTATCTCAATAAATAGATGATATCATATGATATAAAATGTGTGTTTAATTTCTTTTTTAAATGATTCTTATTGTGATAAAAGTCACATATATAAGAAGTACTATCTTAATCACATTTATCTGTACAATTTGGTGGCACCAAGTACATTCACATTTTTGTGCAACTCTCACCGTCATCCATCTCCCGAATTTTTCACCTTCCTAAACTGAAACTGTGTCCCCAGTAAGCACTAAGTCCCTGTTTCATCTCCCCATCCCATCTTCCATACCCCTGACATCTCCCAGTGTGCCTTCAAACTCTACAAATCTGACTATTCAAGATACCTCATATATGAAAGTGAAAGTCTCTCAGTGGTGTCCAACTCTTTGCAACCCCAGGGACTATACAGTCCATGGAATTCTCCAGGCCAGAATACTGGAGTGGGTAGCTGTTCCCTTCTCCATAGGATCTTCCCAACCCAGGGGCTGAACCCAGGTCTCCTGCATTGTACACAGATTCTCTACCAGCTGAGCCACCAGGGAAGCCCAAGAATACTGGAGTGGGTAGATCCCTTCTCCAGAGGATCATTCTCACCCAGGAATTGAACCAGGGTGTCCTGCATTGCAGGTGGATTCTTTACCAGCTGAGCTACGAGGGAGCCTTATTATACCTCATATAAGTGAAGTCAAACACTATTTTCTGCACCTGCTATACATTGGAATGCATTTTAAGATTAACTTAATATATGCCCTACAAACAGATTGTACCCTCTTTTTTTCCCTCTGTTATACAGTGAGTTCTCATTAATTATCTATTTTATACATAATTGTGTGTATATGTCAATCCCAGTTTCCCAATTTATCCCAAATTTTTGCAGGTAAAGAGAGAAATAGTACCCCAGAAAAGCCCGGTGACCATCCTGTGCATTAATCAAGACTCTTAAGATTATAATGGACAGAATCCAGTTCAAACCAGCTCAAGAAGGGGAACCAATGAAGTAGCATTAAATTCTCTAGCCATCTCTGGGTTCTCATTCATTATCACCAGGATTTCATCTCTCCCCATCTCACAGATGAGTTCTCCCCAGTGTAGATTTCACTTTCAGGCAGACACCTGCCTTTGTGACAAAGACAGCCACCAACAGTTCCGGGTTTGCATTTTGCAGTCTCAACAGAAAAAATACATACATTTTCTTTTTCTCTTTCTCAGTACTCCTAGCAAAAGATCTAAGGATGACAGTCTTTTAGTTCTGATTGGTCCTGCTTAAGTCATGAGTATGCTCCTTAATCAATGATTGGCTAAGGGAAGGTGGCATTCCCATTGGCTAGGCCATGTCACATGTCCATTCCTAGAGCAAAGGACAGAATCAGTCCCACCTAAGTCATATAGAAATTAAAGGCACCAGGTCTGGGGAAAGAGAGCTTATTGATGGTCAGTCAAAAGCAACAGGTGACCTCTGTAGGCTGATTTCATATAAAATCAAAACCATATTTATTTTGTCTGCATTATACAAAATCAATCTATTGCCAGAATGGCTTTTCTCTGAGATAATCTAATTTTGTTCCTCTGTCCATGGAATTCTCCAGGCAAGAATACTGGACTGGGTAGCCATTCCTTTCTCCAGGGGATCTTTCTGATCCAGCGATTAAAGCCAGGTCTCTGGCATTGCAGGCAGATTCTTTACTCTGAGCCACCAAGGTAGACTGGTATCTTGTCAGACTTGCTCAATATTGTGGACTCTACAAACCTGGCATCTGAGATGATCACTCACTACAGGCTGTCTTAATGCTAGCTTCCAGTTGACTTTTAATGAAAGAATGGATTGTTCTCAATTGAAATCTTCTTCTTCCCCTAAAATCTTATGATTTTTTATATCAATATCCTAATATGTACAAAAATCTATGCAATTATCTTTGATAATTATAAACAAGAAGGAGCAAAGCCTCCTTGGAGATTAGTCTCTTCGTAGAATCAAAGAAGAGCCAGTAAAACCAATGCCTTCCTTGGCCATATAATAGCACTGCTATGGGTCACTGAAATGCTACCCTAGTTCATCAATTTGGCCGCATCACTATCGTCCTGTTTTCCTTCTTGCTTCTTGAGAGATCATCAATTGATGCCTAAAGGCACCAGCAGCTGCCATTTGCTCTGTGTCTTCTTTGTAACCGGTACCATCCTGGGTCCTTTTAGCTTTGCACCTTACTTCCTTCTCAGGAAAAGCAGTGCCTCTCCCACTTCCATCTCCCCCTCGAACGAGCAGCATAGGATGGACACATCAGGACCCTCAGTGCTGGGATGTCACTTAAGAATGACAAGGGATGAGATCAAAGTTGAGGCCACCTACCACAGTCTCTATGGGTTCTTCTCTCCTTTGAATGTACCATTCAGCATCCAAACAGGACACACTAAAAAGGATTTCACTATAGAAAGGTCAGTGGAACAACTGGATTCAGAAAGGGCAGGCAAGGTGAAAAGAAGCAAGCAGAAGTGTTAAGGTCCAAGCACTCGCCAGGGCAGGAACCATCACTGCCCCAGGCCTGGAGGGGAGGGGCATGACAGTGGATGCTGAATGCAGCCGAGAGTGGGAGACGTGGAAGAAGACCTTCCTCCAGGAAGCACACTTGGAGTAGCGCCTGGCCATGACTAGGACCAGGCAGAAGTGGGAAGGGTGGGAAACCCTGACCCTGCTCTCCTCCACCCTCCAGTATCCTCTCTCTCTCCTTCCCCAGCCAAACCCAACAGCTTCAGGAAGAAAGGGAGGCTGGGCAATGCTGTGTGCTGAGAGGGGCTTCTCAGGGAAAGAACTGTGCTAGGAAGGATAGACAGTTGAAGAAGAGTCAAGAATCGGGGTGGGATCAAGTGGAAATTAAACAGCGCAGGACTCCTCTCTCTTTTTGGATTTCTGTTGTAGGGAGTTGCTTGTTTTGGGTTTTTTTTTTTTTTTTTGGCCTCACTATGTGACAAGTAAGGCTTCCCTGATGGCTCCGTGGTAAAGAATCCGCCTGCCAATACAAGAGCCATCATTCAATCCTTGATCAGAAAGATCCCCTGGAGAAGGAAATGACAGCCCACTGCAGTATTCTTGCCTGGGAAACCCCATGGACAGAGGTGCCTGGCGGGCTACAGTCCATGGGCTTGCAGAGCTGGACACAACTCAGAGACTAAATAACAACAACCACGTGTTATGCACGATCTTCGTTCACTAATCGGAGACTGATCCCATGCCCCTGCAGGGGAAGCACAGAGTCTTAACCACTGGACCAGCAGGGCCCCTCTCCTTAATCCCTTCCTTCTCTAATTCCTCTCCAAAACTCCATGGAGGGGGTGCAAAGCCCTGTTGCCCCATCTTGAGAAGAGCAGAAGGAACACCTTCTGGAGCTGCTTAGGGCTGTCAATAGTTCAAGCATAAGGAGCCCTCGTGCCTCGGAGTGGTCCAGGTCCAATTACAAGAAGATTACACTAGAGTTTGGGGCCAAGACCTGGCCATGATGAACAGATTTTGAAGAAGTGTCCCCTCCGTAAAGCCCTCTCCTAAATTTGCAAAAGCCACAGGTAGCTGATTGCACATTCAAGGGTTCAAGTTTCTACCAGAGTTCCAGCTCATCAGGAGTTAAGTGTTCCTCTTACCCTGTTAGAGATGAGAAAAGCAATTCTGAGAGCCACTGAGCAAGAAGACACAGTCAAGCCTTAATACACATGGGGTTGGAGTTCCTGCCTGTTTCACCCCTGCTCCAGCAAAGCACCGCCGCTGCTCCTTACCTCGGACTGAGGGCTATCTCCTTACCGCCACCGTTCCTGACCTTCAACATGGGATAGCTCCTCTAGGCCCTCCTGTGCCTGCCCAGCCACCACTCCTCGGGTTGCTCCTCCCAGCCGCCGGCCCTGGCCTCGGGGGCGAGGTGGCTTCTCCCAGCCACCCCAGACCTTGGACGTGGGGTAGCTCCTCTCGGCCGTTCCTGCGCCGTCGCAGCCTGACACTCTAGGCTGCTGTACACAAGCTGGAATCAAGATGGCCGCGAGAAATATCAATAACCTCAGATATGCAGATGACACCACCTTATGGCAGAAAGTGAAGAGGAGCTAAAAAGTCTCTTGATGAAAGTGAAAGAGGAGAGTGAAAAAGTTGGCTTAAAGCTCAACATTCAGAAAACGAAGATCATGGCATCTGGTCCCATCACTTCATGGGAAATAGATGGGGAAACAGTAGAAACAGTGTCAGGCTTTATTTTGGGGGGCTCCAAAATCACTGCAGATGGTGATTGCAGCCATGAAATTAAAAGGCGCTTACTCCTTGGAAGAAAAGTTCTGACCAACCTAGATAGTATATTCAAAAGCAGAGACATTACTTTGCCGACTAAGGTCCGTCTAGTCAAGGCTATGGTTTTTCCAGTGGTCGTGTATGGATGTGAGAGTTGGACTGTGAAGAAAGCTGAGTGCTGAAGAATGGATGCTTTTGAACTGTGGTGTTGGAGAAGACTCTTGAGAGTCCCTTGGACTGCAAGGAGATCCAACCAGTCCATTCTGAGGGAGATCAACCCTGGGATTTCTTTGGAAGGAATGATGCTAAAACTGAAGCTCCAGTACTTTGGCCACCTCATGCAAAGAGTTGACTCATTGGAAAATACTTTGATACTGGGAGGGATTGGGGGCAGGAGGAGAAGGGGACGACCGGTGATGAAATGGCTGGATGGCATCATGGACTCGATGGACGTGAGTCTGAGTGAACTCCAGGAGATGGTGATGGACAGGGAGGCCTGGCGTGCTGCGATTCATGGGGTCACA
This sequence comes from Aepyceros melampus, assembly GCA_006408695.1. NCBI lineage: Eukaryota > Metazoa > Chordata > Mammalia > Artiodactyla > Bovidae > Aepyceros > Aepyceros melampus. Next base: position 150,866 of record SJXQ01007444.1, read on the forward strand.
AGGAGTCGGACACGACTGAGCGACTGAACTGAACTGAACTGAACTCAGCCCTGCTCTATCTGAGCACACACACCTTACTCCCTGCCTCTCAAGACCACTTCACAGAGACCCTGTTCATATCATTGTGCAATGAGTGAAAAGCCTCATTCCTCAACTGTCTTCCTTTCATGCTGGTTAATATACTTGCTACTTCAATTGGTAACAGCCTGTCACTATCAGGATGCGCTCAAGCATGACCAAAATATTCACTCTGGCTAGACCATGTAAATTTTACTTGGGGGAAACTGCACCCACCATCTTGCTCTGCACACGGGACAAAGACTGGCCCTAAGAGACTGGTGCCGGGCCCATGGGTCTGGTTTAGTTCTGCCAAGGAGAATCTGGGCAATGTCTCACCATCATCATCATTATATTGCAGGCTTAGAAAAACCAGGCAGCCTCAATGCCTCTTGGCTTTCTTCATCAGTCTCTACTGTACGTACGTGCTCACAGACACTCGCACACACATACACACAGAGCCAGGAGCATGCAAGACCGCACTTTCCATGGGCTTCATGCGTCCCTCAATGTGGGGCCAAGATCAAGTGTAAGATGTACTGAGTATGTTGGGTAACTAGAGTTTTTTGGAGAAGAAAATTTAAGAAAGTGAAAAAGAAATTTGCCATGAAGATTGCTTAAATTCTGTGCCATGGTTTCCAAAAGACACATTGACATGGACATGTCTCTGCTTTCTCTTCTACATTAGCAATACTGACATTTGGAGACAGAGCATCTTCATTGAGTGGTCTGTCTAGAGCATCCTAGGACATGTAGCACCATCCCTGGCCTCTACCCTGGGATAGTAAGAGTACTCAGCTCCCCTTCCGTAGCAAACAATCAGTAATATCTCCAGACACTGCCAAACATCCCTGCGGTCAAAATTACCCCAGCTGAGAACTTCTGTACAGTATGTTCACAGTGATAGAGTCTACTCAGTCCCCACAATCTGTTTGCCAACAACCATCTTCTAAATGATCTTTTTTTTTCACAGACATAATCACACGGCTGGTTACCATTTCAGGTAAGATACTGGCTCCCTTCTAAGAATCCCCAGCTGAACTGTATCCTGTCTTGCAAGCACGCAAGAAGCAGCCAGAAATGATGCCCTCATCCCATTCCCTCTCACCTTAGCCAAAATATTTCCTTTTTGTTTTGTCTAGGATACAAAATTCACAGAGTCTCCAACTTCGAAGCACGTATTCCAAGAAAAGAATTGATCGTGTGTACAAAGATTTAATTACAAGAAAGAGCCTGCACCAAGGTTTATAAAATGGAAAATGGGAAGCAGCCTAAGCGTCTGATGATAGAATCATAGTTAAATGAGCTGTGATACATTCATCCAGTAGAATATATACAGTGTCATTAAAAGTTATGAGGATGGAAATGCCTCGGCACCATAAGATGTTCAAGAAATATTAACAGAACAAAGTAGGTTACTAGAGAATCTTTTCAGTGGTCATCCCATTTTTAAACTCTTCTCAGTGATTATCCCATTTTTAAAGTCTGTTTGCATGTGCATAGAAAGAGTCTGCATCAAAAGTAGTTACTAGCAGAGTTTTTTTTAATTTCTACCCTTTTGATCTTGAACTTCAATTTTTATAATATATTTTACATAAAATTTTTATATAAGTTCTTAGATAGTCAAGGTCATCACACATGATTACACTTCCAAAGGATTGCAGAGAAAAAAAGTCTAAGGAAAAAAAGTCTCAACACTATTAGGCTGAAGTATGCACGAACACCATCTTTGAAGTTTTCTGGTGACACAACTGCTTGTCCAATCCGGAGATTTCTTTAAAGCAAAAATAAATCAAAACAATCCTAGTTTATATATATTTTAAATTATCCCGCCCTAGCTTAAACAGGGAAGGAAATTGAGTCTTGAATTGACATCATTTTATTGTGTTTTTATTAGTCAAGAACTATAAATCCAAAGGGTTACCCACAGTATGAAGTCATTTAGAACCAAAGCATTTCCTGGCTGGCAAAGGTGTTTATGAGCAGCCATATGAAGAAGACTGGCTCATGGCTCGGCTCCAGGACCATCATGGAGGTGGCAGGATTTATGGAACTCAAGCCTTGCTCAATCTGGTCAGAATTCCAAGAAATAATCTGAAATCACTGAATGCAGAAAAATCATAAATCCTAAAATGTTGCAGCCATCCTCTTAAATTACAGCACTATTTTTTACAAGATTGCTTGTGAGAGACTGCCCCGCTGAAATAAACAACGGGAAAAAGCTGTCTCTATAATTTCTCCCTGCCGCAGCTTCAGACAACATTCTTAGCACGGCAGTGCATCCTATTGTTACTGAAATCACTCTGAAACAATGACGGCCTTTCAAGGATTTTCTGCAGAAAACCCCCAGGTTTAACTGTGCAGTCGGGCCTTGGTATGCCCATTCCACTTCAGCTGATACTGCAGGCTGATCTGAAGGGGCTCAAGCATCCAAGGATTTGGGTATCCACAGGGCACCTGGAAACAACCCCTCACTATACTGAGGAACAACTGTATTCAGAACTAAAATTAAAGTACAGCTGCCTGAAGTGTTCCCGTGGTCAGATTATTGGCAGATAATGATCAGATGGTTGGCAGGTGAGATGGTCAGAACCCCAGACACTTATGTTATTTAATCACTCAGTCATGTTTTACTTTTGAGACCCCATAGACTGTAAACCTCCAGGCTCCTCTGTCCATCGGATTTCCCAGGCAAGAATACTGGAATAGGTTGCCATTTCCTTCCCCAGGGGATCTTTTGGACCCAAGGATCGAACCTGCATTGGCAGGTGGATTCTTCCTCACTGAGCCACCTAGGAAACCCCAAACCAGAATATGTATACATCAATGCTGCTGCTACTGCTGCTGCTAATTCGCGTCAGTCGTGTCCAACTCTATATGGCCCCACAGACGGCAGCCCAACAGGCTCCTCTGTCCCTGGGATTCTCCAAGCAAGAGTACTGGAGTGGGTTGCCACTTCCTTCTCCAATGCATGAAAGTGAAAAGTGAAAGTGAAGTCGCTCAGTCGTGTCCGACTCTTAGTGACCCCATGGACTGCAGCCCACCAGACTCCTCCGTCCATGGGATTCTCCAGGCAAGAGTACTGGAGTGGGGTGCCATTGCCTTCTCCGATATACATCAATATATAAAGTTAAATACATGCCCAAGAAGTCCTTATCCACTTGACTCCTCCTAGGCACAAAATTCAGATTAAATTCAGGATGTTCAATCAAATTTGAGTTTCATCTAGTGCAGCAAATAACTGTTTAAGAATAAACCAAACATTTAACTGGGTGCCCTGTATTCTTACGTGCTAAATCTGGCAATCTACCCCACTAGAATTCTCTTACAAAGGCATGACATGAATCCAAGTGACCTTCATAAGGGCTATGCACTAATTTCTCCTATAATAAGAAGCAGCTTTCCTTATGAGAAGGGATTCTTAGATTCCCGAAACAGCATCAAAGTCAGATTTAACTGAATCAGAAAGACATAAGAAATGCTGGATGGAAAGTCAGAAGACAGAAGACCTGGTCCCGACGGCTGAGTCCTGCGTCCCGGGGTCACAGATCTGAGAGCTCACACCAAGGCCTCAGAAGTGGACCCCGGAACCCAGGTCACCTGCAAAGCTGACTGAGCCCCTTTGTAATCGTTACTAAAAGCCCCCTGATCATTGCTAACAAGTTTCCTGTCTCCCAATTAAGCAAAGATACCCACTCAGTAAATACACTATAGTGTCTCAACCAATCACCTAATGCCAAGCATCCAGGAATTTACTTTGTCTTGAGGCTATAAAAATTGGCTGTTAACCCACAAGAACCGTCAACTCTCTCTGGTCTGTTGGGAGGTCAGGCTGCTGTGTCGCAGTGCTCACATTATCTCTGCTTTTTCTTCTTAATAAACCCACTCCCTTCTGAAGTGCTCTATATCTGGAAATGCTTTTCCAACCCATGCTCGGACTCTCTCAGTATTGGCAATTCCAATAACCAGCTTTACATGACTTTGAGACAAGTCTCCTAAACCCTGTAAGTCTGTTTCCATAGTACATCCAAAGCAGAAAACAAGTGATTGCCGTCCTTTCTCTGAACTCACAGCAGACATTGCTAAGCAATAGCAGCACTCCTTCCTACTGTGTCCAGAATTCTGCTTGGCAAAATCTCCAGGAGGCCACCATCCATGGACAAGATTACACCTTTGACAAGAAACCCACTTGCCTTCCTTAAAATAAATGAGCAGCTCCAATGAGAATCTGGAATCCTTTGTGTTCCAAATTCAACCCTAAATGATCATACCTCATTTCATAGTTAAAAGCAAAACTTGACAACTACCTTCTGATGCAGATTTTTTTGTTTGCCTTATTTATGTATTTTTTTCTTAAACTTTTTATTTCGTATTAGGGTATATCCAATTAACAATGTTGTGATAGTTTCAGATAAACAGCAAAAGGTCTCAGCCCTACATATACATATATCCATTCTCCCCCAAACTCCCCTCCCATCCAGGCTGCCACATAACACTGAGCAGAGTTCCATATGCTGTACAGTAGGTTCTTGTTGGTTATCCATTTTAAATATAGCAGAGTGTACATGTCCATCCCAGCTCCCTAACTATCCTTTACCCCCATCCTTCCCCCTGGTGACCATAAATAAGTTTGTTTTCTAAGCCTGTGAGTCTTCTGTTTTGTAAGTTCATTTGTATTATTTCTTTTTAGATTCCACCTGTAAGGAATGTCATAGGGTATTTCTTCTTCTCTGCCTGATGAAGCAGATTTTTCTTAATTCAGCACAAAAGAAATGGTCAAGGAATCCTGCTCTGATCAGACCTTGTAAGAACTGTCCTTGAGGACCTCAGTGGAGGATGTGGCAGGTCCTGATCCCCTCCTCAACATTGCCCTTGATTTTTCTTCCCTCCGTCTACATTGACTTTGATCCCTCTCCCCTTTGTGTCTGTTTCCTTCTGCACTCATGGGCTCCTCATACAACCCCTGGCTTTGTCACCTCTGTGTGTCTTTTCTACCTTGCAGATTCTCCTTTCTCGTCATTTAAGCCTCTCCTGGCCATTCCTGGTCCAGGGCAAGGTCGTGGCATCTTTCTTGCTTCATGTCCAAGTGCCCGATCGCTGCCTGATTCTCTCCCCATTTCCCAGTTCAAATGCCCCGGGGTGGGGGGTCTCACAGCTTAGCTGGCCCCTGCAGTCTGGGATTGGCTGTGCGCTGAGTCAGAGCCCTCCCCGGGTCCAGCCAGCCAGGACTGGAAAGACCTGGTATAAAACACGGCCGCCTGGGCAAAACTCGTCAGCAGGAGATGGTAGTGTCTTCGTTTGTTTGTTTTTCTTTCTTTCTTTTCAAAAAGGTCTGAAGGGCAGATACCAGATGTACATAACATCATCGGATTTCTAGAAGACCAGAGTTCACCGTGTATGTGAAAAGTGACTGTTCTAACTGGTTTCTTCCACAAGCAGGCCCTGAGGCAGGGACCCGAATGTGAGTAGTTTATTTGGGGGGTGCTGGAAACACCAATAAGGTAGTGAGGAAGCGACAGAGGGAAAGGAAAACAGCTCATATGTGTGTTACTAGGCAATGACCACAGTAGCTGACAGAAGTTTATTCCAGAGGGAAGCTGAGGAAATGGGAGATAACACACAGCCCAGAATGAGCTCACCCCAAAAGCGTGGAAGCTGGAGGGTTTAAAGACCAACTCCCAGGAGTCCTTGGTGGGTGTTGTTTTCCCAGCACTGGTGGTGCTGCAACACAGCAGATTCCCAAGGCTCTGGAAGCCTCCTGGGGCTCAGATGGTAAATAATCTGCCCGCAATGCGGGAGACCTGGGTTCAGTCCCTGGGTCAGGAAGAACCCCTGGAGAAGGGAATGGCAACCACTGCAGCACTCTTGCCTGGGAAATAGCCTGGTGGGCTACAGTCCACGGGGTGAATGTAATTATTATTGAGGCTGTTGTTGTGGATCCTTCTTGTTTGTTTGCCTTCTATGTTCCTTGGAAGAAAAGTTATGACCAACCTAGACAGCATATTGAAAAGCACAGACGTTACTTTGCTAACAAAGGTCCATCTAGTCAAAGCTATGGTTTTTCCAGTGGTCATGTATGGATGTGAGAGTTAGACCATAAAGAAAGCTGAGCACTGAAGAATTGATGCTTTTGAACTGCGGTGTTGGAGAAGACTCTTGAGAGCCCCTTGGACTGCAAGGAGATCCAGCCAGTCCATTCTGAAGGAGATCAGTCCTGAATATTCACTGGATGGACTGATGCTGAAGCTGAAACTCCAATACTTTGGCCACCTCATGCGAAGAGTTGAGTCATTTGAAAATACCCTGATGCTGGGAGGGACTGGGAGCAAGAGGAGAAAGGGACGACAGAGGATGAGATGGCTGGATGGCATACCGACTGGATGGACATGAGTTGGAGTGAACTCAGGGAGTTGGTGATGGACAGGGAGGCCTGGCGTGCTGCAGTCCATGAGGTCACAAAGAGTCAGACACGACTGAGTAACTGAACTGAACTGATCCAGTGAGGGCTTCCCTTGGGGCTCAGCTAGTAAAGAATCTGCCTGCAATGCAGGAGACCTTGGTCTGATCCCTGAGTTGGGGAGATCCCCTGGAGAAGGGAAAGGCTACCCACTTCAGTATTTTTGCCTGGAGAATTCCACGGACTGTATAGTCCATGGGGTCGCAAAGAGATGAACACAACTTAGAGACTTTCACATCACACATAGCCAGTGAAGCGATTAATAGGGTCGGAGATGGGTAAAGGGAGTGTTAAACAGGAACAATGGACCACTAGCTGGTACCAGAAAAGGCCTGGCTTTTAATACCACCTCTTCTTCCATCACTAGCTCGACTTGGAGAAAGCAGAAGAAACATTTTCCTCCTATATATTCTTCACGTAGTATTTTAATGATTTCTTTTCTGTAATCTATCATTTGTATTCATTTCAGTTTGATTTCAGCTGAATACAATGGTCATCGAGGGAGGAGGGGCGTATTTGTCTTCTTTCTTCAGTCCTGCATTCCAAGAACAACTTGGAGCCCTACTCTTGCTTAACCCCCAGCCAAACCAGGTTGCAAATAAGACTGCAGTAATGAGTGTGAGGGGGCAGTATGAACCCACCTCCACTGATAGCGGAGGTGTTTCCATGTAATCCTGCTTCTCTCCTTGGCCACCATAACTCGATTGTAAAATATACACAAATGGAACAAAATATGGGCTTTCCCACTGGTAACACAAAATCAGAGAATGAAACTTGGATATGAGGCTGAAACAAACTCTCCGATGGTTGCCTCAAGGTCCAGACCTTGGGGAACATTTGCCCCAGAGGATCAGAAACTTCTCTGGTCCTCAGAAAGGACCAAGGTCAGCTTCATCCCAGGTCAAGTTCATCAAACTCCACATTGTCCATACCTGCAGTGGCCCTTTATACGCAGCCCACTCCCAAGAGCGGCACAAAGGCCAGTGGATTGTAGACTCTTGTCATCTCATCAGAGAAGTTAGTCCTCCTCCCTCCACCCTTTGGAGTCATTGAAAGATAGAGATCAGCAATTTCAAGCCAGTAAGAGACTCAAAGTTCCCATTTTTCAAGATGGCAGGAACTTGGGGAGAGGGAGAAAACTGATGCCTTCCCCCATGTATCTAAGGGCTGAAAATTTATGTCCTATCAAAAGAGCAGATCTGAAAACCTATTTCTTTTTTAACTCTCAGTGAATAGATGGGAGCAAGCCCGCCATTGGATATGCAGAGGGAATTGCTCTACAGAAGAGTCGTTTTCAATTTCTCTTTCGTCCTGTTGCACATCAGTGCATTTAGGTCTGTACAGAAATCATCAGTGCTTCTATAACTAGAACTGCGTATTCTGTTCATTACATCTCTCACACTGCTACTGCTGCTGCTGCTGCTGAGTCACTTCAGTCATGTCCGACCCTCAGCAGCCCCATGGACTGCAGCCTTCCAGGCTCCTCTGTCCATAGCATTTTCCAGGCAAGAGTAGTGGAGTGGGGTGCCATTGCCTTCTCTGATCTCTCACACTGCTGCTGCTGCTAAGTCGCTTCAGTCGTGACTGACTCTGTGCGACCCCATAGACGGCAGCCCACCAGGCTCTGCCGTCCCTGGGATTCTCCAGGCAAGAACACTGGAGTGGGCTGCCATTTCCTTCTCCAGTGCATGAAAGGGAAAAGGGAAAGTGAAGTCGCTCAGTCGTATCCGACTCTTCGCGACCCCATGGACTGCAGCCCACCAGGCTCCCCCGTCCATGGGATTCTCCAGGCAAGAGTACTGGAGTGGGGCGCCATTGCCTTCTCCGATCTCTCACACTAGTGGTAGTAAACTCTGCAGTCGGCGTTTAGCACAGGAGTTTAAGGATGTCAAGACCGAGGCTCAAATATGTCAAAAACAAAGCTATTTTCTTTCCCCAAAACAGGAGGAGAAAATACATTCTACTTTTGCTTCAAGGCTGACTTTGATGGCAGGATGGAAAATGGCCAGCTTACTTTTAAGGGACTGACCTCTAGTGGCCAGCAAAGATAACTTGTCTACTAGAAAACAAATTTTCTGACAAAATCCAAGAGTGAGCTTGGAGAGACATTAAAGATCATCTTTCTCTGTCCACTTCGTTTCTTAGTTACAGAAGAGGAAACAGCTATCCATGAAGGATCAGGAACTTGTCAGTGGTTGCTAAGGCGGGACTGGAGGCAAAGTCTTCTATATTTCATTTGGGTCATCTCCTCCCATTGCCCAGCACATATTTAAAAGCTACCTTTCCATATATTCTGCAATTAAGAGACAAATAAAACTCTTTCAAAAAACTAAAAATAGAGTTACTTTACAATCCAGCAATCCCACTCTTGGACATATATCTGGAGAAGATAAAAACGCAGTTCAAAAAGATACACACACCCCAGTGTTCACAGCAGCACTATTTCACTATTTATAGTAGCCAAGACATGAAGCTACCTATATGTCCATCAACAGATGAATGGATAAAGAAGATATGGCATATATATATATATATATAAAAACATTACTCATCCATTAAAAAAGAATGAAATGATGCCATTTGCAGCAACATAGATGGACCGAGAGATGATCACACTAGGTGAAGTAGATCAGAGAAAGACAAATACTGCTTTCGCTTATATGTGGAATATAACAAATGATACAATTGAACTTATTTACAAAACAGAAATAGACTCACTGACATAGAAAACAAAATTATGGTTACCAAAAGGAAAGGGTGGGTGAGATAAATCAGGAATTTGGGATTAACATATACACACTAATATATATATAGAATAGATAAAAAACAAGGACCTATTATATAGCACATGCATGCTAAGTTGCTTCAGCCGTGTCTAACTCTGCAACCCTATGGACTGTAGCCCTCCAGGCTGTTCTGGCCAGGGGATTTCCCAAGCAAGAACTGGAGTGGTTTTATTTTCTTCTCCAGGGGATCTTCCGATCCAGGGATCGAAGCCAGGTCTCCTGCATTACAGGCAGATTCTTTACGGTCTGAGCCACCAGAGAAACAGTTATTGTATAGCACAGATATATATTCAATATCTTACAATAACCTGTAGTGGAAAATAATCTTTAAAAGAATACATATATATGTACACTTACATGTTAGGCTTCCCTAGTAGCTCAGATGGTAAAGAATTTGCTTGCAAGGGGGAAGACCCAAGTTTGATTCCTTGGTTGGGAAGATCCCCTGGAGAAGAGAATGGCAACCCACTTCAGTATTCTTGCCTGAAGAATTTCATGGACTGAGGGCCTGGCAGGCTATAGTTCATGGGGTCACAAAGAGTCAGACTGAGTGACTAACACTTATACATATGTGTCACTGAATTACTTTGCTATAAACCTGAAGCATTGTAAATCAACTATACTTATTTAAAAAAATAAATTAGACAAATAGAACAACAAACTCTAATTTCAGGCAACCCTTCTATGGCTTGCCATAAATCTAATTGGATAAAAAAGTGGTTAGATAGTTCAATCTCCTTCTAGGCAGTAAACAGCTAGAAATTAAGAATTTTTTAAATTATCTTTAAATCTCTAGTACTTTTCATCATACTTGTCACATGGCATATATTTAATAAATGTAGATAGATGGACAGTTAGATTTTAATTTGAAATTATACATCAACCAAAGCTGAAAGTCACTTGTCTGTTTCTTCAATTAGCAAGTGGGAGATCCAGAGTTTGAGACCAGCAGTTCAGTCTTACACTAAAAGCCACCATCCCAACCACTTGCCCTAGAGCCCCCTGCTACTGAGGATGGCCTTTCTAAATTTCACAGAAGCAACCTTTCTGACTGTCTGAATCAAGATGGCTGATTCAAAAGGAGATAGTATTTTTCAGATGTGCAGGCAAATGTTTTTGCCCTCAAATAATGACCCAATAAAAATCATCCTTCGTATGTAGGCTTATTCCTTCAATCATTCAATCTATATTTATTGAGTGTTTACTATGTGCTGGAATTTCCCTCAGTAATGAGAACCCACTGGGAAAGACTAAATGATGTCCCAGCCACTATGCTAACAGTAAGCCTAGGGAGAAAAAAGAAAGAAGGCAGCCTTGATACTGAAGACAGAGCTTTCCCCAGGGTTAGTGGAGACATGAATTAGGACACAGTCCTGAAGCTTGCAAGAAGTTATGAATAAACCTCAACATCCCTTGATAAAATAACCTAGGTTGGTGGCGAAGAGAGAGAATCCTCAGATGATCAGGCGCAAAACTGATGTTTCTTTCCCCCAACCATCATTCTTAGAATTCATTTTGTTTTTGAAGATCTAGCAAACTCTACCAATACCATCATACTTGCTTCTGAAATTATTCTTCATCTTCTTACTCTTCCACCCCAAGCATGGGTATAAACCCTTTCTTTAATTTCCCACAGCCCAAATGATGCCATGTGGGAATCATTCCAAGATTTTACTGAAGTCTCAGAGAAAACAGAGAGGAATCATAACAGTGTTTTTAAAAGATAGCAACTTTTTAAAAGATAGCAACTATACATGGTGGCACCTGCGACCTACGGGCCACCCTCCAGAGGCTGGCCGGATCCTGCAGGATTGCTTTCCTATCTTGCCCTGGTTTGGCAGCATATGGCCATGTCCAAACTTCCTACCACCCCAGGAAATTCCTCGAGTGTGTCAAAGCCCCTCAGAGTCCCAGCCCAAGAGAGCAGAGCGGTGTGTGATGACAAGCGTCCCTTTTCCCTTTCCCCCAAATTTCACCTCTCACCTTGTGAGAACACCAGCAGCTTCCTATTTACAGAGGGCTTTTACTCCACAAATCTATTCGCTAGACAGTTTTTTAGAAGCAGCCATGCATTTCCAAAAACATCAACAGTTATTCAAATCAGAGGCAAGTCCTAGAAAGTGCTGTTTATATCCTGGCCCATCCAAGGATATAACAGACCAACTAAGGATGCTGGCAATACAGCTCTCCAGTTTGGCAGAAATCAAGAAGCGAACATAGATGCTCCCGTGGGTGTGCTGCTAAGTCGCTTCTGTCCTGCCTGACTCTTTGGGACCCTATGGACTGTAGCCTGCCAGTCTCCTCTGTCCACGGGATTCTCCAGGCAGGATTATTGGAATGGGTTGCCATGCCCTCCTCCAGGGGAGCTTCCCAACTCAGGGGCTGAACCTGTGTCTCCTGCATTTCCCACATTGGCAGGCGGGTTCTTTACCACTATTACCACCTGGGAAGCCCAGAGGTGCTCCTAGGCACTTTCTATATCCATATATCATCTGTACCAATATGAGGACTCACATCCCCTACCAAATCCCCTGCACTGGGAGAAAAAGCATTCTTGCCTCCACATGGAACTGTGGCTGCAGAGACAAGAAAATTCTTGACCTGGAATCAATAGAGTAGTCATTCCTAAATTGAGTCCAGTAAATGCCCTCTGTTTCCTGAATATCTTTAGTATTTGGGGAATTTGAAGGAAGTGCAGTACAATTCGTGGCACCATAGGACATGAGAAAATGATAGATGGAGCAGAGTGCAGAGTGAAACCGAACATAGTATTTTTTATCAAGAGATATTGTCAGCCGCTCATCTGTCTATAATCCCAGCAACTCTCCTTGGATAAGACCTTGTTTCCATGAAGGGTCATTTGAGCACCTCTTCTTGATTATGCAACAAAAGACAAGGGGGCACCCATTTCCCTGGGAAAAGGGGACATCACAGGATTTTCTGTGACGTGACGGATGCTGCCCTTTCCAAGTGCCCCTTGCATCCTTGACATCAGTGAATAAATCTGCAAAATATCCTAGGGACAAAAGAGACTTAGACACTGACCTTCCTGCTGAATTTCTACAGCACTTAAACCTCTCTGATAGAAGACCTAAACAGATATTTCTCCAAAGAAGGCATACAGAGGGCCAATAAACACACGAAAAGATGCTCAACATCATTAATAATGAGAGAAATGCAAATCAAAACTACAGCTCACACCACTCAGAATGAGCATCATCAAAAGATCTATAAGCAATAAATGCTGGAGAGGACTGGAGAAATGGAACCTTCCTACACTGTTGGTGGGAATGTAAACTGATACAACCACTATGGAGAACAGGACCCAGCAACACCCCTACTGGGCACACACCCTGAGAAAACCACAGTTCTAAAAGACATATGCACCCGAATGTTCATTGCAGCACCATTTACAAAAGCCGGAACAAGGAAGCCACCAAGATGTCTATCAACAGATGAATGGATAAAGAAGATGTGCTCACAACAGGAAAAACCACCGCAATGAGAAACCCCCACACCGCAACAAAGAGTAGCCCCGCTCAACACAACTAGAGAAAAGCCTGTGCGCAGCAGCAAAAACCCCGCCCAGAAAAATAAATAAAATTCAAGAAAAGAAAGCTAGACTGTCGTGATGACCCAGGTAAGACCAGTGAGATGCACTTAAGGGAAGTAGCTAGAGAAGAGAATGTAAAAATTGTAAGGAACCTTTTTGAGGCTTCCCAGGTGGCTCTAGTGGTAAATAAGTGAAGTAAAGCAAAAGTCGTATCCAACTCTTTGCGACCTCACGGTCTATAGAGTCCAGGGATTTCTCCAGGCCAGAATACTGCAGTGGGCAGCCTTTCCCTTCTCCAGGGAATCTTCCCAACCCAAGGATCAAACTCAAGTCTCCCACCTTGCAGGTGGATTCTTTACCAGCCGAGCCACAAGGGAAGCCCCAGTGGTAAAGAAACCACCTGCCAATGCAGGAGACACAAGAGACGTGGTTTCCACCCCTGGGTCGGGAAGATCCCCTGGAGGAGGGCATCGCAATCCGCTCCAGAATTCTTGCTTGGAGAATCTCTTGGACAGAGGAGCCTGGAGGGCTACAGTCCATAGGGTCGCAAAGAGTCAGACACAAGTGAAGCAACTTAGCACCCCAAGCATGCAACATTTTCAAAGAGAAAAATACTCAGACTAGAGCACTAGTCTTCTCTATGTAAGAGCATCTCCAGTCATTTCAAATTATGACATGAGTCTCTAAATAAAATGAATCTTACAACATTTTATTTTCAGTAGCTCAGACGCTCTCTTAGGAAGTGGGAATGTTATGAAATGAAACAAATGAGAAAAAAAAAGTGTTGCAATTCAACAAAGGTTAGAAATCATGGCCCCAGAGAAACAAAATTAAATGCTTTAATATCTATAAAATAAAAATAGGTCACACAACCAACATATCTGAGTCTGTAAATGTTTCTCTCCATTTGCTATAGAAACAACAGGTTCATATTTACTGGAGTCTGAGTTATATTTCAAGGAGAGATGTATATAATTCAGTAAATTGGAAAATATAAATCAAATGTTGAAGAATGCAGTTTTATAAAATTTATGATTCAAAGGTGATTCTTCAGCTTCCAGGTTGAGCCTTATTTTAGTGATGTATTTTCCCTTGTGAAACATTTTTCTTTCATGGAGAATAAATCAGTTACAATCAAAAATATTTTAGAACTCTAAGACCCGAGTAAGAACGACACATTCGTCTGAAGCTGAAATTGTGTTCCACATGTCCAGCTGTACACGGCAGACTTTAGCCATTTATTGACTTAATGCCCCATTGCAGCTTTTATCTGTGTGCTTTCCTATACAGCATAATACTTTCATCTCAAGTACTATAATTTTTCTATGTTTATTCTAGTGTTCTAATCTCCCAAAAGAGTTTCTAATGCACCATGCTTTAGTGATATTACCCTTGAAGGCAATGAGTACATTTTTCTAGTTTCTTTTAGGTATACATGTAGAAATTATGTATCTCAGAGTCCCATGTAAAAGAATAATGACTATATTTCATTTATCAATTCATTCATTCATCTATTTATTTAAAGATATGACTGCTACAGTTACTATTGATGCATAACAAATGAGCCCCAAAATGCAGTGAGTTAAAAGAGTAATTTCATTAGGCACATGGATTCCATGAAACAGGAATTTGAACAAAGCAGAACTGGTTGACTAATCTCTACTCCACAATATCTGGGGCCTCAGCTGAGAAAACTTGAACCCTGGGAGGTTCAAGGTCAATGTTTAGGGGCTGGAATCCAAAGACTTGTTAGGTGCGTGTCTGGAGCCTTGGCTAGGGTGACTCAAAGACCGAGACTGGAACTGTAAAATGGCTCAGCTGCTATGGAAAACAGTTTGGCAGTTCCACAAAAAGTTAGACAGGATTACGATGCCACCCAACAATCCACTCTTAGGTATATATACCCAAAGGCATTGAAAACAGGGCTTCAAACAGATTCTTGTATGTGACTATTTATTGCATCATTATTCACACTAGCCGAAAGGTAAAGACTACCAAGCGTTCATCAGCAGGTGAACGGATAAGGAAGGTGTGGAATATTATTCAGCCCTCAAAAGGAACGATGTACTGATGAGTGCTGCAACGTGGATGAAACTCGGAAGCCTTATGCTAAAAGGAAAGCCAGACACAAAGGGACACACACTGTGATTTCACTCATGCTAGATATCTAAAATAGGCGAGTTCATAAGACAGAAAACAGATTACGGGCCGCCCGGGGCAGGGGGGAGGGAGAAATGGGGATTTACTGTTCAAAACGTAAAGAGAGTTTCTTTTTGTTGTAGATGCGCTATAGTCTTTTGTTAGTTTTGCTGGTCCAAAATAAGCTTTGTTTCCTCTAAATAAAAAGAATATTTGTAGTCAAATAATATAATTAATATGTTAATTAATTAAACATATTAATTATTTGACTACAAATTCTTTGTTTAAATTGGAGGATAATTGCTTTACAATATGGCCTTAGTTTCTGCCACACACAACGTGAATCAGCCGTATGTCCAGATACATCCTGTCCCCCTTGAGCCTTCCTTCCACTCACCCCCGTGGCACCCCTCTAAGCATCACAGAGCACCGAGCTGGGCACCCTGTGTGATACCACAGCTTCCCACTAGCCATCTATTACATATATGTGAATGCTACTCAGGAGCACAGAGTTTCTGTTTGGGGTAGTGAAGTCTTAGTGACAATGGTTGTGCAACGTTGTGAATGCAACTGATGCCACTTACTTGCATACTTACAAATGGCTAAAGTAGCAAACTTAATGTCATATATATATTTCATAACAAAAGTGTCTCACCAGATATGAATGGTTTTATGGACAAGTTAATAAAATAGATAATGAATGTGTGTGTGTGATAAAGAGAGAGACAGACAGAAACAGAGACAGGGAGAGAGAGAAAGAAAACATATCTGTCTTCCTTTTTAATATTAGAATATCTTTTATTCTCAAGAACAACACAGGAAAAATAATAGGCCGAATTCACTAATGAACATCAAGGCCCCCAAAAATCTAAATATTAGTAACAAAATCCCAACAATTAATTTTTAAAACATCTTTACCAAGTTTAATGCACCCTAGGAATGGAAGGAAAGTTTGACACTGTCATTGCAATAACAACATTAAGAGAAGAAAAATGTCATATATGATTACCTCAAAGATCCAGGACAAACAATTTTGTGACATGTGATCCAACATTCATTCATGATTAAAAGCTCTTCAGTCAGATAGGAACACTTAACCTAAAAAATTAGATTTTTGCATTTGAATTTAAAACAAGTCTGCTAGATCCATCTATTTTGCTTGCATAAGAATTTTTGCAAGAAATGTCATTTTTAAACAATGCTTTTTAATGATTTTAGAATGTAATAGGAGGTGGACAATTCTTATTAACTGTTTTAGTTTAAGTAAATACTAAAAGATAAAGGAGGATTTCCCTGGTGGTCCAGTGGCTAAGGTTCCACGCCCCCAATGCTCCAGGCCCGGGTTTGATCCCTGGTCAGGGAACTGGATCCTTCACGCTGCAACTACAAGAGCTCAGGTGCCAGAACTAAGACCCGATGCAGCCAAATAAGCAAACATTTAAAAGAAAAAGGGGCTTGTAATCAGGTTCAGCACAGATGCAGTAAACAAATCCTACCTGGTATACCAGTTGACCACTTCAAGTAGACGATCTTTTATAAAAACATCTGTTATGTTCCCCAGATTATTCTGTTCTCAGCTAATCCTCAATGTGACTATATTCAGAGATAGGGATTTTAGGAGGTAATTAAGATTAAATGAAGTCTTAAAGGTGGGACCTAATTATATAGGACTCGTGGCTTTATTTCAGATCAGTTCAGTTCAGTTCAGTCACTCAGTCATCTCTGACTCTGCGACCTCATGGAAAGAGGCACGCCAGGCCTCCCTGTCTATCACCAATTCCTGGAGTTTACTTAAACTCATATCCATTGAGTCAGAGATGCCATCCAACCATCTCATGCTCTGTTATCCCCTTCTCTTCACGCCTTCAATCTTTGCCAGCATCGGAGTCTTTTCCAATGAGTCAGTTCTTCGCATCAGGTGGCCAAAGTACTGGAGTCTCAGCTTCAGCATCAATCTTACCAGTGAATACTCAGGACTGATCTCCTTTAGGATGGACTAGTTGGATCTCCTTGCAGTCCAAGGGACTCTCAAGAGTCTTCTCCAACACCACAGTTCAAAAGCATCAATTCTTCGGCATTCAGCTTTCTTTACAGTCCAACTCTCACATCCATACAAGACTACTGGAAAAACCATAGCTTTGACTAGATGGACCCTTTTTGGCAAAGTAATGTCCCTGCTTTTGAATATGCTATCTAGGTTGGTCATAGCTTTTCTTCCAAGGAGTAAGCATCTTTTAATTTCATAGCTGCAATCAGCATCTGAAGCTCAAAAAAATAAAATCTGCCACTATTTCCACTGTTTCCCCATCTATTTGCCATGAAGTGATGGGACCAGATGCCATGATCTTAGTTTTCTGAATGTCGAGTTTTAAGCCAACTTTTTCACTCTCCTCTTTCACTTTCATCAAGAGGCTCTTTAGTTCTTCTTCATTTTCTGCCATAAGTGTGGCGTTATCTGCATATCTGAGGTTATTGATATTTCTCCCAGAAATCTTGATTCCAGCTTGTGCTTCATCCAGCCTGGCATTTTGAGTGATGTACTCTGCATATAAGTTAAATAAGCAGGGTGACAATATACAGCCTTGACATACTCCTTTCCTGATTTGGAACCAGTCTGTTGTTCCATGTCCAGTTCTAACTGTTGCTTCAGATCTGTTATTTCAGATCAGCACATGGAATCTCCAGGCCAGAATACTGAAGTGGGTAGCCTTTCCCTTCTCCAGGGGATCTTCCCAAGGGATCAAACCCAAGTCTCCCACATTGCAGGCAGATTCGTTACCAGCCGAGCTATGAAGGAAAGTGGCTTTACATGAAGAAGAAGACAGAGTTCTCTCTCTCTCTCTCTTCTTCAGGCACCAGGAAAGGCCATGTGAGAACACAGCAAGAAGATGGTTGTCTGCAAGTCAGGAAGAGCGTCCTCACTAAACACCAAACCACTGGCAACTTGATCTTGAACTTCCCGCCTCCAGACCTGTGAGAAAATAAATCTCTGTGGTTTAAGCCACCGGGGCTACGGTACTCTGTTAAAGCAGCCTAAGGTAAAACAGCATCCACATTTTTCTTTCAATTTAATAAACCTTACTGCATTTACTGGGCTTTTCCAGGTGGCTCAGGGGTAAACAATCTGCCTGCCAACGCAAGAGACGTAGCAGATGCAGGTTTGAGCCTTGGGTCTGGTCTGGAAGATCCCCTGGAGAAAGAAATGGCAACCCACTCCAGTGTTCTTGCCTGGGAAATCCCATGGATAGAGGAGCTTGGTGGGCTACAGTCCAGGGGGTCACAAAAGAGTCAGATGTGACTTGGCAACAAAACAACCACAACAGCACTTACTGTGTGCTTGACAAATATTAACTCAATAAACCTCATCATGACCCTCTGGAGTAAGTACTATTATTAACCTCAATTTAGAAATGAAGACACTGAAATCTTAAGAAGTTAAGGAATTTGACCAAGATCCCTCAGCTCTAAGATCCAGTGTCCAGAGTCTTTCTCTTCTCTGCTCTTGAACTTCACTTGACATGGTAGATCTCATCAATTTCTCCTCCATGTCTTTCATCCAAACTTTTCCTAGTTTCCATCTCTCTGTGCCAACTTTGAATGTTTAAATCTATCTTTTACATCACTCATTTTCTGTCCAGCTCTCTCATCCATATGTTAACCCATCCTTTGCTTTAAATTTAACAATTAATATATATATATTATATATATATATATGACTCATACATATAGAGTTGGATACGACTGAGCGACTTCACTTTCACTTTTCACTTTCATGCACTGGAAAAGGAAATGGCAACCCACTCCAGTGTTCTTGCCTGGAGAATCCCAGGGACAGGGGAGCCTGGTGGGCTGCTGTCTATGGGGTCGCACAGAGTCAGACACGACTGAAGTGACTTAGCAGCAGCGGCAGTGTACATATACAGCATTGCAAATCAACTATATCCCAATAATTTTTTTAAATTCACGACTTTATTATTCACTTCTAAAAGCTCTAGCTGGTTCTTTTTCACCTTTTCCTGATCTTTTTGACAGTATCGCCCTCTTCTTTCATAGTTTCAAGGCCTCCCTTTAAGTTCTTTAATGGTCCTTGTTTTTTTCTGATTCTCCATGTGATCACTGTATCATCAGAAGTTCTTGGCTATCTGTTGCACCCTCTGACTGTCGGCAGCCTCCTGAGTGTTTCCTCCTATGTGTCTAATTTTGGATTGTGAGTTCACCTTTAGAAGGTGTTTTCGTCATCACGCAGTCATGTTCGACTCTTTGAGACCCCGTGGCCTGCAGCATGGATCAGGTTTATCTGCAGCAACTCTGAATGGACTACTTGAGGGTGTGTCTCTCCAGGAAAGTTTTCTATCTGCCCTTGGATACCCAACAGGGATAGAGTAGCCTGAGTCCATTTTTAAAATGTGTCCCCTGGGGAGTTCCTAAATGACGTAGGTAGCATAGATAAGGCAATTCAGCAACCTGGTGCAGGCCGGGGTTATGAACTCCCTGGAGAGTATTTCCCCTGCCACATGCAGAGCTGGTGAGGTAAGACAGAGCAGTTTCTCCTGGTGTCCCAGCCCAGCGCTGGGTCACAGCCCCTTTCAATTGAAAGACTTCTTTCAATTCTGAGTCCTCTTTGCGTTACTTCTTTGACATATTGTACTTTTTTGCTTTCTTGACTCTCTTTCTATATAACTGCAAGCATTTCTTAACCTGTGACCCTCTCAGTTTCTCTCTTTACCTTTCTGTAAAGGCAAAATGCTGCTTATTTCATTGAAGGAGCCAGAAATGCCTGGGCCTGGGACCTGTTATTTGTGACCATTCAGTTCCTCCAGAAAATAATGTCCCATGTTTTCCAATTTGATGCCAGTGAAGGTGGGACTATACAGTCCATGGAATTCTCCAGGCCAGAATACTGAAATGGGTCGCCTTTCCCTTCTCCAGAGGATGTTCCCAACCCAGAGACAGAACCCAGGTCTCCTGCATTGCAGGCGGATTCTTTACCAGCTGAGCCACAGGGAAGTCCAAGGAAACTGGAATGGGTATCCTATCCCTTCTCGAGTGGATCTTCCCAACCCAGGAATCCAGCCCAGGTCTCCTGCACTGCAGGCGGCTTCTTTACCAGCTGAGCCACCAGGTAAGGTAAGGTAAGGTAAAGTCACTCAGTCGTGTCCGACTCTTTGTGACCCCATGGACTGTAGCCCACTAGGCTTCTCTGTCCACGGGATTCTCCAGGCAAGAATACTGGAGTGGATTGCCATTTCCTTCTCCAGGGAATCTTCCCGACCCAGGGATCGAACCCAGTTCTCCCACATTGGAGGCAGACGCTTTAACCTCTGAGCCAACTGCCTCTTGAAGCCCCCTACTTGATTAGGGCCCAGTAAAGACCTTGTCTCCAAACAACGTCACATTCTGAGGTCCTGGGGATTAAGACTTGAACATTTCTTTCCAGGGGACACAATTCAGCCCAGCACACTGCAGGGCAAAACCCTGGGCCTCTCTGAAGTGCTTCTGAGCAGACCAGCTCATGTCCTCATTCTGGTGCCTAGCTGACCCACCCCACCCCCCCCCCCCCACACACAGATGCACACACACACAGAGATACATATACGCAGGCGCACATACATGCATAGTCACATACACAAACACATAGACACAGACTCTTAGACATATACACAGATAGAAGCACACACACACAGACGCACACACATATACATACAGAGACTCACACACACATACAGATACATACACCCAGACACCACATGTACACACACACCTAGACACTCAGACAGACACACGTACACATATGCAGAGACACACACAGACACACAGATGCACCCACATACATATACAAAAATGCCCACACAGAAATACATACAAAGACACACACAGATATATACACACAGAGACAGACCCAGAGACACACACAAACCCACGCAGACACAGATACACAGACAAGGACTCACACAGAAGGACCCAGATACACACATACACACATCCTAGGATACTTGGCATGTGGCTTTCTTTGGTCTGTTCATTCCAGTCCTCAATCATTGGCTTTGCCTCTTTTTCCATTTCCTTTGCTTTTTGAGCCTTGCCAGTGATCTCCTCTTTCAATAAGTTCAGGGCAATTCAGAGAATAAGCAGAGTCATCTTGCGCATTCAATTTTCCATGTTTAACCAGACAACAGTCTACAGTGACCTCAGGGAGCATGAGAGGCAGGTAAGTCGGACATCCTGACCCTGTAATGAGAACCTTTCCTGATTCTAAACCACACATCTCTGAGCATCGCCTGCCTGGCATTGATCAGAAGTGCCCAGTGAGCAAAAATGTGAGGGAGGGGGCTGCTCTGAAAACTTGGCCTCCTATCTGCCCAGCGCCCCAGGCTCATTCTCTGTGAGCTTCCCCTGTAAGCTGTGCACTTCCCCTGTAAGCTGTGCGCTTCTGCTCACCCTGGGTGTGTGCTCCTCTGCTACAAGTAACCTGTCACTTTAAAAGAAAAAAAAGCTGTGGAGTGACCTTCCTTAGGAACGGGTTGCTAAGCGGGTGTTTTTGCTGAGACTCGGCTGCAGCTTCCCAGGGAGCAGCCCAGGAGCCGCCCCAACACTCAGCCATTGCCCTCCGGAATTTTTCAGAAGCATCATCAGGGAGAGCTGTCTCGCTCCACTTTCAACCCAGAAAGCAGAATCTGCAAAGTGCCCTGAAAAGTTCCTTAAGGTAAATCAGTTCTTCCTGGGAGCAGGGCTGGAGCAGTGGGTCCTGCTAGCGCAGGCTCGCAGCCAGACTCTCCCGGGATACCCTGAGCCAATTTAATGAACTGTAAATGTAGGGGTCCTTGACGTTATATTTACGCTTTACTTTCGGGGATGAAAACATGGAGCACGACTCGGGCTGCTTTGATTAGAGCCACTGCCTGGTGCCTAGCTTGCCGGAAATGTAAGTCCAGCTCATGACAGCCCCCTGGGGGAGAATGCCTTCTAAAATCTCCCTCCACTTCCTTCCTGGGACATGCACGCCATCCTGTTGCAGTCCCGTCTCCCGGAAACACTGGTTGCAGGCTGCGTTTCTGAGTCTTTTCGTGCCAGTCCGTTCAACGGGGAAAGTACTAGTTACTGCATGCTTCACTTTCCTCAGCATTAGACAGAGGAAGGGCTGCTACAGACAAAGGCTGACTTGCTCTCGCCAAGAGACAAAAATTCTATCAGCTGCGAATTAAGCTGATCCTTTCCCTTCATTGCAAAGAGGGGCTCTGAAAGGCTAATAAAGCCTAAAGGGAAATCCATGGATGTTACTGGATGTTCATATAACCTTTTCTGCAAGTAAATTCAGCACCAGAAAGAAATCTCTGGCAAATGGATCTCCTCAAGCTTATTTAAGGAGTCATCCAACCAAACATGCCCTGAACAGCACTGGGGCACCAGGCTTCAGCAAGGTGCTAAAGTTTAGAGTGTGCAAAAGGGAGCCAGACCAGGTCAGGAGCTCAGAATTTGCTGTAGAGACAAACCTATAAACAGATAACAGCACAGCGAGATAACTGCCATAGGAGATATATGAAAGGCTTTGAGTGCTCAAGGGCTTCCCTGGTAGCTCAGAGGGGAAAGCGTCTGCCTGCAACGCAGAGGACCTAGGTTCGATCCCTGGGTCAGGAAGATCCCCTGGAGAAGGAAATGGCAACCCACTCCAGTACTCTTGCCTGGAAAATTCCATGGACAGAGAAGCCTGGTAGACTACAGTTTACGGGATCAACAAAGGGTCAGACACGACTGAGCTACTTCACTTTGAGTGCTCAAAGCACAGAGGGAGACCCCCATGGAGGGCCTGGGAGCACTGCACTGGGTGTATATCACATCCCACAGCTCAGATGCGGTGTTTATATGTACTCTTTGAAGACCGTATTCACTATATTGAGCTGATAAAATGATTCTATAAAGCTGCTTGTCACGCACCTTTTACTCTAGGAAATAGTGACTGAAAGAACTTGGAGAATTAGGTAAAGAAATCAAACAGGGTGTGTTTGGACCTGCCCAGAGGTCCAGGCTTTAACAAGATAAGATAGAAAAAGCTAAGTGCTATCCATGGGTAGAAAAGGCTCATGGGCTTGAAGACAGAGGAAGGTTTCGGAAACACCCTAAAAGGAAACAGAAAGGAAACTGCCCTGGGCCCAGCTGAGGTATGGGTGAGAAGCGTTATTTGGTCCAGTGACTCAAAGTTGAGAACCGAAGGTGTTCGTGGGAGATTTGATGTCACTTGAGGTCTTTCTTCAGAGAAGGCAATGGCAACCCACTCCAGTACTCTTGCCTGGAAAATCCCATGGACAAAGGAGCCTGGTGGGCTGCAGTCCATGAGGTCGCTAAGAGTTGGACACGACTGAGCAACTTCACTTTCACTTTTCACTTTCATGCACTGGAGAAGGAAATGGCAACCCACTCCAGTGTTCTTGCCTAGAGAATCCCAGGGACGGGGGAGCCTGGTGGGCTGCCGTCTATGGGGTCGCACAGAGTTGGACACGACTGAAGTGACTTAGCAGCAGTAGCAGCAAGGTCTTTCTTATGATTCCGTTCCCCCTCCCCTTTTTTTTTACCCTCCCTATAACTTTCTTCTACTTTCCCCCCTCTAGGATCACCTTTTCTTAAAAATAACACTTTACAATATTGAGAGTCTGGTCCATGATGGGCAATTTACTACATATATTCTATCATTTGAAAGAAAGTGAAAGTTGTTCAGTCATATCCAACCGTTGTGACCCCACAGATGATACAGTCCATGGAATTCTCCAGGCCAGAATACTGGAATGGGTAGCCTTTCCCTTCTCCAGGGGATCTTCCAACCCAGGGATCAAACCCAGGTCTCCCACATTGCAGACGGATTCTTTACCAGCTGGGTCACAAGGGAAGCCCAAGAATACTGGAGTGAGTAGCCTATCCCTTCTCCAGAGGATCTTCTTGACCCAGGAACTGAACCCAGGTCTCCTTCATGGCAGGTGGCTTCTTTACCAACTGAGCTATCAGGGAAGCCCTGGGCCATGGAGATTCTATCATTTAACCCTAACAAAACAATCATTTATCGAGGTAGGAATTTTAATCACAAGTTTAAAGATACAGAAATGTATCTCAGAGGGCTGAAGGCATTGCTCTCAAATCACAAAAGCAGCTCTATTTATCATATCACGTAACTGATAAATAGAGCTGGAATTTGAACCCAGGTCCATATAATTGTTTACAAAGTCCTCACTCTTTCTATAAAACCATGTCTTTAGTGTTCTGGAGTAGGGTGCATATATTATATTATCTTTCTTTCTTTCTTTCTTTTTCATGGAGATATTAGAAGATCGAACCTATTATGTTATCTTTTAAGCGGCCAAGGTTGAAATGCCTCGCATACAATGCCACCTTTTCATATACTTTCAGTCCTTTTCCCCTGCGTCCCATAGAATCTACCACAAGACGCTCTGGGTAGGACTCTGGTCACTTGATGGCCTTCGGAGAAGGTCCAGTTGTTTGGGTGAATGTGTCAGTACGTTCCTTGGAAAATGTCTTTGATTTCCCACATTGAGTTAAACTAAATAAATCAGTGACCTAAAGTAGCCAAAGTCCTTTCATAAGGGGTAAGTGCTCTGTGCTTTCAGTTGTAAATATTTCCAGGATGGTGGACTAAGAGAGACAGTTACTGACATCACAAAACAAGGATGACCATTGAAACAGAGAGGCAGAAGGCCATGGAGGAGGGCTGCAGCATCTGAACACACGTTTAATAACCATAATGGCAAATCGTGGAGCCTGTCCAAGCTTAACCTCAGAGGATCCCTCATCGCCTCCTGTGCACAGAGGCCTTTACTGCTGGCTGGAATGTTCCTGTGAGCTCTAGTGGTAAGGTACATCTAGAGAGCACAAATAAGGCTACACGGAGCCACAGCTCTCGTTTGGATGTTGCAGGAGGAATATATTATTAATGACACACACTCAATACGCATAATGATGACAAGCTGCATATTAACGTTAGGGAGTATTGATTTGTTTTCTCAGCAACAGTGTTCATAACAAGATAAATTTTGATGTCATTTGATTTCCTTGGAAACTCATTCAAAGGTAATGATCAGGAATATACGAGGAGGAAAAAAAATCAACCCCATCACATTTTTCATGTTCTGCTTCTATTTCTTTCATATGTAGCATTTTCAATTTATGGAGGATCTTTTTTTAGCCACTAAAATATTGCAGTTCTTTTTTTCCCACTTCATAATTACCAGAGTTGTGCTTCAGAGAGTTCCCGTGTTCTGTAGCATTTTATGTTGACTGTCTGCCCTCTGGTTCTCCCTAGATTACCTCCTCACCCTTTTATTTTTCTTGGCTGCTTGTGGCATTTCCCTTCCTCCATTTTTTGTAGCCTGTGAGAAGGTCTGGACCAGAGACAATAGAATTTCAGATGTTTTATTTCCCTTGAACATTCTAACTCCTCGTTAGGGTCAAAGAAAGCTTGAGTGCTTCAGATGAGCTGCTTACGTGACCAAGTCCAGTTAAGATTACAATTCCACAGCTATTAAGAAGGGCTTATAATATGTCAGCCCTGCCATTTCTCCTGTGTTCTCTCCTTTAATCTTCTCAGCAGCTCAAGGATGACAATGACGCGCTGAAGGACTCCAGAATGTGGCCAAGGAAGACACGGCCAGTAAAGAATGATTTAGTCCTTCATTCAACAAACACTTATCATGTTTACTGACTACAATAGTCCTAGGCTCTGGGGCTAAACAATGAGCAAATATTCCTGCCCTCCTGTAACTTGTGTTCTAATGAGAAAGAGCAGATGGTAACAAATAAATATATATGTCAACTGTGATAAATACCATGGAAAAAGAAATCTCTATAAGGTTG
>SJXQ01007444.1:176903-279258 GCA_006408695.1 Aepyceros melampus
TTGGGGAGCTTCAAGGGGGTGGGGGGAGGGGGGTGGTTATTGTAAGCATTTAGGGAGGATATCTCTGATAAAATGAAATGTGAGCAGAGCCTTGAGGAAAATGAAAGAGAGAAAGAGGCTGAAAATGCTTGGGAAAGTGAGTTCTAAGCAGAGCCAGTGCAAAGGCTCGGAGCCAAGAAAATTCAAGTGCAGATCTTACAAGGCCTTGTAGGCCACTGAAGGATTTTGAGCTTAACTCTGTTAAGAGAGGGAGGTCACTGGAGAATTTTGAGCAAAGGAATGACATGACCTCACATACACACTAAACAATTCACTTTGGCTTCAATACAGAGAATGGATTGTAGGTAAGTGAGGCTGGAAGCAGAGAAGTCAGGAGAAGGTCATTCAGTCATATCCGACTCTTTGTGACCCCATGGACTGTAGTCCATGGAATTCTCCAGGCAAGAATATTAGAGTGGGTAGCCTTTTGCTTCTCCAGGGCATCTGCCCAGCCCAGAGATCAAACCCAGGTTTCCCACATTGCAGGCAGATTCTTTACCAGCTGAGCCACAAGGAAGCTGAAGTCAGGAGACTCTTACAAAAAGTCCCTGAGAGACAACCATGTCAGACCAGGGTGGCAACAGTGAGGTGTTTAGAGCTGGCTGGATTCTCAACATAATATGAAGGTGAAGCAGGTAAGGTTTCTGATGGACTGGACGTGATGTGTCGTGTGAGAGTCACAGAGGACTCAAGGAGGACTCCAAAGTTTCTGGCCTGGTGGGGGAAAAGATGGAGTTCTATGCATTATAGCATGCAGATGACACCACCTTTATGGCAGAAAGTGAAGAAGAACTAAAGAGCCTCTTGATGAAAGTGAAAGAGGAGAGTGAAAAAGTTGGCTTAAAGCTCAACATTCAGAAAACGAAGATCATGGCAACTGGTCCTGTCACTTCATGGTGAATAGATGAAGAAACAGTGGAAACAGTGGCAGACTTTATTTTTTGGGCTCCAAAATCACTGCAGATGGTGACTGCAGCCATGAAATAAAAAGACGCTTACTCCTTGGAAGAAGAGTTATGACCAACCTAGACAGCATGTTAAAAAGCAGAGACGTTACTTTGTCAACAAAGGTCTATCTAGTCAAGGCTATGGTTTTTCCAGTAGTCACGAATGGATGTGAGAGTTGAACTATAAAGCAAGCTGAGTGCCAAAGAATTGATGCTTTTGAACTGTGGTGTTGGAGAAGACTCTTGAGATTCCCTTGGACTGCAAGGAGATCCAACCAGTCCATCCTAAAGGAAATCAGTACTGAATGCTCATTGGAAGGACTGATGTTGAAGCTGAAACTCTAATACTTTGGCCACCTGATGTGAAGAACTGACTCATGTGAAACGACCCTAATGCTGGGAAAGACTGAAGGCAGGAGAAGAAAGGGACAACAGAGGATGAGATGGTTGGATGGAATCACTGACTCAATGGACATGAGTTTGGGTAAACTCAGGGAGCTGGTGATGGACAGGGAGGCCTGGTGTGTTGCAGTCCATGGAGTCGCAAAGAGTCGGACACAACTGAGTGATTGAACTGAACTGTGCATTATGCAAGGAAGGCTGCAGGACATGCAGATTCAGGGTGATGACAAGGAGCATCTTTGGGGCAGGTTAAGCCAAGAGACTGTCTTCTCAGGTAGTAGAGTGGTAAAGAATCCGCCTGCCAATGCAAGAGACACGGGTTCGATCCCTGGCTCAGGAAGTTCCCCTAGAGAGGGAAATGGCAACCCAATCCAGTATTCCTGCCTGGAACATTTCAGGAACAGAGGAGCCTGGCCGGATCACAAAGAGTTGGACACGACTAGGTGACTAAGCACACACACAAAGGAAGGTGTCTGTTGAACATGGGCATACTTGAGTCTGGAGTTCTGGGGAGATGTGTGGACCTTGGTCTGAATGTGGGGAGTGTCAGTAGGCAGACAGTATTTAAAGTCGAGAGACGAGACAAGCTCACCAAGGGAGTGAGTTGAGGGAGGCTCTTCCCCAGACATCACATGTGGTGCTCACCAGACCAGCAGTTTGAGCAGGACAAGCAGTGGACAAGAGAAGAACTGGGAAAGAGTTCTTTCTTGCCTGAGAAGCAAAGAAAAGAAGGTCTTGCAAGAGAAAGAAGGCAACGGGTTACTTTCCTTACTCACCGCCTCTGATGGGGCAACTAAGCTGAGGGTTGAGGACTGAATGTGAGACATGCGATGCAGAGGTCCTCATGAAGAGGAAAAGCAGCTTGCTCCTTGCAAAGTCTAGATCACTTAGGTCACGTAGGCTCAGAAAGTGGGGACTCACAACACTAGGAACTGGACCTTATCTCACTCACGCTTGTCCTGCTCTTTGCAACTGCCTGGCCCCTGCAAACCTGTTTAATCAAGTGTAAAGGTCAGGCACCCCTCTCCCAGTCTTGACTGCTGTTCCAGCACGCACGTGAAATCTCTTAGTTTAAACCAGCCTATTAACAGCTGGTGTTGCCCACTGTAGTCTGTCTATAAAAGCTTTGAAACCCCTCTGTTCAGGGCTCAGAGCTTGGAGTGTTAACTCCTCTGAGTCTGCCGGCGCAATAAACCTGAGTTCTCCAACTTCTGAGTGTGGTGCTTGGTTTCTCGAGGACTGGTTTCTGCAACACTCAGAGGTGCTGGCAAGAGCACCATCGGGAAGTATTGGGCTCAAATCACTGATTTGGAAAGAGACAGTCTGAGGAGTTCCTTGTAGTGCGCTGAACAATTGAGTGATGGGTAGAAAGAGACATGAAACCAGAGAGAGCTTTTTTAAGGAAACAGCGTTTGTATACAGATGGGAATGAACCCAAAAAGCAGGAAGAATGGATTATGCAGGTGAAAGGGGGGAGACTGTCTGAATCAAGGTCCCGGACGGGGAGAGGGCAGAAGCAGGACTCAGGCAGAGACCTTGGCCCAGATGGAACAGGACAGGCCATAGGAGCTAGCGGAAGCAGAGAGGATGCCATGACTCAGTGGGGTGGGGCAGCGGAGGGGAGGGGGCCTCTCTGGCCTCACCTCTTTGCCCTTGAAATGAGAACCAAGGCCAAGAGCAGAGAGCGAGGAGGGACAGGATGGTGGACATTTAAAGGGAGAGGAAAGGGAAAGTCACTCAGGCGTGTCCGACTCCTTGTGACCCCACGGATTGTAGCCTGCCAAGCTTCTGTGTCCATGGGATTCTCCAGGCAAGAACACTGCAGTGAGTAGCCGTTCCCTTCTCAAAGGGATCTTCCCAACCCAGGGATGGAACCCAGGTCTCCTGCCTTGCAGGCAGATTCTTTACCGTCTGATCCACCAGGCAAGGGAGAGGAGAGGCTCTGAAATAATCCTTCCGGAGCTAGATTTCCACCAGGGTCATCAGATACCAAGGGCAGAACCCTCTCCTGAGTCCCGCCTCCTGTACAGGAGAGCTAGGTTCCTTGCCAAGCTCGTGGGGATGGGGGCAGCCAGCCTCCTTCCTTTTCCTCTGGGGTTCATGTCCATCAGGCCTGGGGCCTAAGAATGTATTCCTTGGGGCTGGACTCAGCTCAAACACTTCCCTAGCCATCAAGGTTAGCTTTAGAGTTGTCAATAGTAAGAAAGATGTTTGGCTGAGTTCAAAGGGCCTACTTCTTCTTTGTTCTTTGCCTGTCAGGGAGGAGCCACCACTGAGAAAATGAAGTCCAAGGAAGAAAAAGTGAAAATAATTACAGAGGTGAGTGGTGGCTTAGATGCACCTGGCGGATGTGTGAGTGTGTGCATGCACATGCGTGTCACACATGTTGGTGAATGGGAGTCAGGCCAGCAACAAGCATTTATTGCACACGTACTGCAAGTGTAGGGCTTCCGCAATGGCTCAGAGGTAAAGAATCCACCCGCAGTGCAGGAGACACAGGAGACGCGGGTTCGATCCCTGGGTCAGGAAGATCCCCTAGAGGAGGGCATGACAACCGACTCCAGTATTCTTGCCTGGAGAATCCCATGGACAGAGGAGCCTGGCGGGCTACAGTCCATGAGGTCACTAAGAGTTGGACTTGACTGAGCATGCTTTGTCATCATTTCGTGAATTCCAACAGACAGCAGTTCTGAGTTACCACCTACAACAGAGCCCAGTTCTGCTGAAGCACCTGGTCTCTAACAAAATTCAACATGAGGGTAGCAGTTATAGATTATGACCGCTAATAAAATCCCCACAGAGTCCTGCGATTTCTAATTCTTTTTGTGCAAAACATCATTAAACATCGTGTGGATCAGAGGAGGAAGGCCAGCTCCAGTTTGGAGATTATAGACCACCAAACAGAAAAGAAAGTATTCCTCTCAGTCTTTGCTTTTCTCTTGGCTCCAGAGCTCAGTGACTTGAGACCGCAGAGGCAGAAATGGGACAATGTGCTGTTTTCAATAGGTACTTCACAAGCCTGAAGGAATCCAGATCAGGAAGACTCACTTTAAGCAAGATAAGTACTAACAACTTACCTCCATCTACCTGTGTTCATTCATTCATGCAACAAAGATGGAATGGGCCTCTGGTTCCTGGAGCTACCACACTGAACGGAACCCCGAGTCCTCTTGGAATTCACATTCGTTCCAATTTTAGGTCCTACTGCACAGCTTTAAATTGATGGAGGATCAAAACTTGACTGAAAAGCCAAAAAAAAAAATTATGAAGATTCCTCACAAGTCCATTCTAAGTCAATAAGAACTTTGACTTGAATTAAGAGCCACAGTTGCACACTCAACATTAATGTCTTATAATCCAAGTTGGTGAATTCCTGGTAGGCCCTGAAGAAGAAGGCTTAAAAGAGGGTGGGGCTTGTGCCCAGCAGATGGCAGTTGGATCAGGTCCTGAAGACAAAGGCTGTGCCCCTTCACTGGCTGGGACCTCAGTTCCCTCTGCAGTTAAGGCTCAAGCCTCCTCTAACCTGAGGCCAAGCATACTGATGTGTGGTTAGAGCCCAGCCCAGCAAACTGCATGCCATTTCTTTGAAACCTTACATGATTCAAATCTATGCTTTGTGTTCCAAATTCCAGTAGAAGTACCGAAATTTCCCAATTTCAGGAAAAAAAAAATGTCAAATAAATCTGGTATTGCAGGAGAGATTCTAGATTCATCTTGCAATCTCTTTTACACCCAGAGGTGCTTGTGCTCTGGTTTGAAAAAGCCAGACTGAAAAACTAAAGCTGGAAACTAGAGAAGCTTCAGTTTTAAAAACTTTTGACTACAAATTTAGAAAGCATCATGTGGAAAAGAAACCAAATTGGCACTGTTACAGGATTTCTCCCTTTTCAAAAAGACCTGCAAAAATTTCCATTAAGTCCAAACATCCATGGTGATTTCACACATATCTTCATTAACCTCTACCTGCTTGTAAGGCTGGGAGCAGAGATGCCCAACCCTGGAAACCCTTAGGGTGATTCTGTCTTCTTGGGCTAGGGGCCTCCATCTGGGTCAGAACATCGGTCCTGGCAGATCCACTTGCTGGTGGCCTTCATGACATTATGACTTTTGAAGAAAGTCACCAGGCACCTCTTGTGCCCACAAGGCCTGGAACACAGTGAAAGTAAAAAGCTACTCAGTCATGTCTGACTCTTGCGACCCCATGGACTATACAGTCCATGGAATTCTCCAGGTCAGAATACAGGAGTGGGTGGCCTTTCCCTTTTCCAGGGCATCTCCCAACCCAGGGATCGAACCCAGGTCTCCTGCATTGCAGGTGGATTCTTTTACCATCTGAGCCACAAGGAAAGCCCCCTGGAACACAGTAAGCACCCAGTTAATGCCCCAGGCCTGAATGGGCACCTGGGGCCATGGAATCTCCAACACCATCTCATTGACCACCTTTCCATTTGGATACAACTTTTCAAGAATGTGTCTCTTTGGAGGAAAGCAGATGGTGGCTGTGTAGCTCTGTCAACTGCCCCTTCACCCACATTCAGCATTAGGGGGTGTAGGGTCCAGGCCAAGGCGGTCGTTGGAACCTAAGAATCCCACCCCTCTTCCTTTCTTACCATTTTTTCCCGATTTACACATACACACCAAGTGACCACACCTCCATTTGCATTTTCACAAAGGAGTTCATTGACGACGGTGAGGATGCAGAAGAGGAAAGACAGAAGAAGCCCTCGAAGGTTCCAAGACGAAAAAGAAAGAAGCAGGTAGGGATGGCAGAAGCCCGCGTCTGCCTCCTGGGCTGTCGGTTAAGAGCCCACCGCATCCAGAGGAGCTGTGCGGCCTCCCGCGGGTACCAGCACTTGGGATTCTCTGCAGGAGACAGGGATGTGAGTGGGTGGTCCAGGTGAAGGACCCCGTGTGGGCCTCATGGTTGACCCTCACCGTGAAGCCATGGGCAGTGTTTGGGGCACCTTTCCCCTGAGGTTTCTCCCATCCCTGGAGAGAAGTTTGGAAATGCTGGAAAGAGGCCCTTCAGTACCGTCATTGTTGACCACAAATCAGCCCTTGCCATGCCTGCTTGCCATCTGCCTCTTCCAGGATTAAAGCACGCGCTGCTGTAGCCACCGGCCGCCAGCATCCCCTAGAGGAGTTCAGGGTGGAGAGCAGACAGGAGGCGCTCTGTGCTCTGGGAAACTGGCAGGATCGGTCCTGAGAGAGGCAGATGTGCTCAGGAGCTGATTTTACGAGCCCACTTCTTATATCTCCTCCTATCTAGAAAAACACTAAACTCCTTCATAATGACTGTTCTCGCAGAAGCTTCATGAGACCACCGGAAACTTTCTCCAAAAAAAAAAAAAATACATGCTCGATTGCATGTACCCACCCTTTACCAAAATCACTAATCTTTTCTCCCTCCCTCTTTGGAGCAGCTTCTCAGAGCTATCAGAGGTGCTGTCTCCCAGGCTGCAGTCCTCATTTTGGCCCCAATAAAACTTAGCTCGCAGCTCCCATATTGTGCATCTTTTTTTTTTTTTTTAAGTCGCTATCATCAAAGGCCATAAACTAAGATGCGCAGTAGATGGCAGCACAGGATAGCAAATCCTGGGAACTCCCACTTTCTCCAACTCCAAGCCCCAATTCCGCCTCGGTCTAAACCAGAGGCCACCCCCTTCTCCCGGGCGGGATGTTGGCTGGTGGTCCCGCCCCTGGCCCTGCTTCTCCCTCAGAAGCTGCCCTCCCTGGCTTGGAGCATCCTGGAGTAAGGTCCACCTTCTCAAGGTAAATAGATGCCCTTGCCAAGAAGTCGTCCCCTGCGGAGGGAGGCAGGAAAGATCTCGCGGAAGGGCGGTTCGCTCGGGAACATCCAGATGCCAGCAAGGGAGGAGGGAGGAGGAGGGCACGCCATTTTGAGCCGGCAGTCACGTGGCGGGGCTGCCTGGAGGGGGCCAGGGAGGCGGGGAGGGCCGCGGGAGAGCTGAAGTCTGGAGAGAGACCCCCTCTTCAGCTCCCCGCCTCACCCGGCACCGTCCCACTGGGATAAACTGGACCGTGGCGCTTCCTTCTCTGCTGGTGGATGGAGCGGGCCGGTGGGAGGCGGGGGGAGGGAAGCGGTACCTGGCCAGAGGGCTGGTCCCCTGGCCACTCAGGGAGCTTTAACCCTTCCTGCAGGGCCAGCCGGGGGCCAGGGAGCCCCAAGGAGGCAGCAGATGAGCAAGTGCAGAAGCAAGGAGCTCAAGTCCCCAGTTCAAGGCCACAGGCACAGTGAGCAGGGGTGAACAGGGTGGATATGCAGCTGCTGGGGATAGAGAGAAGGTGTGCGCTTTCCAAGACATGTCTCATTCCTCCACTGCACAGGAGCCCTGATCACAGACCACGTGCAGTCTTCCAGGCTTCCTGAGAAATCTGGGGGACGGTTTCTAACCCCAGTGGCACTTCAGAATCACTAGGGGATTTTTTAATATATATATCAGACGTCTCAGGTCTACCCCAGGACATTTATTTAAGTCAGAATGCCTGTGGTTTACCACGTGCCTGATAGGTAGCAGCATCTCAGTGAATGGGCTTTTTATTTCCCTTCGTTTACAGTGAGGAAGGCAGGCAGGCAGTTCACTAAGTCACCCAGGGGCCCGTTGTACATTGGGGTTCAGAGCCCAGCCTTTGGCTGGTCCAAAGGCCGTCACTCACCTGTGGCCTCCATTGCTCCTCTGCTCACCTGCCCACCCTCCTCTAAGAGTCTGGGGGAGGAGTAAGAGGCTGGTCTTTGCCTTAGATTAACCCAGGACATTTTGACTGCTTCTTTCAAATGGGCTTCCCTGGTGGTTCGGTAGTAAAGTACCCGCTTACCAGTGTAGCAGAAGCAGTTTCGATCCCTGGTCGGGAAGACCCCTGGAGCAGGAAGTGGCAACCCACTCCAGTGTTCTTGCCTGGAGCACCCCATGGGCAGAGGGAGAGGACTCTGGCGGGCTGCAGTCCATGGGGTCGCAAAGAGTCAGACACAACCGAGCATACTCTCTCACCAAATAAGCTAGAGCTGGGATCGAGCAGTCTGATACTGATTTTGCTAGTTCCTTTCCTCCAAATTTTTACAGAGCACTACACACTGTACCTAGAAAAAGTGAAAATACTCATTTTATTTTAGGATGCCTGGGTCACTCTCTCCAACAAGAAACCTCTTAGAGAAGGGATCACCACTGCTTCCTGTGGGCTGAGGGGTGATGACCACAGAGACCCAGCTGACAGAGACCAGGATTATCTAGCTGTGAATAGGATCGAGGCCTGTCCCTTTGTTGAGTGACCCACCTCGTCCCGAGACAGGATCTGAGTCGACCAAAGCTCTGGCAGCCACAACTTGACCCTCTGCCCACAGCTGCCGGCGGCCGACCCTGAGGAAATGGTGTTGGAAAACTCCCCTGTGGACGACCAACAGGAGCCGGTGCAAGAGGGCTCTGACACCCGCCTCCTGGGCATGACGAGCCGACGGGGCCCCCGGAGTAAGTGTCTCTGCGTTCAGTTCATTCAGTATTTATCTGCTGCCACCTGTGATGGGCAGCACGGGCACTTGTCATGGGAACTGTTTTGTGTTTTTTTTTGTTTTTTTTTTTGGTAGGTGTCCACCACCCTTCACAACACTTCACCGCAGTTCTGAGAGTAAATGTCTAGGTTAGCATCTGTCTGCGAGACAGGACACGACCACAGGACATAGTTATCTAGCTACAGAATTTTGGAAGCACTCAATGAGACAGAAATGGTGCAAATAATCAGATAGGTAGAAATTCAAAGGCAGGTGAAATAGCAGGGCATATTTGTCAATGATGGGGCTGCAATCAGATGTTGGAAAATCTGAGGATGTCTCTGAGGCTCTCGGAGACCTTGTCCTTTGAGGATCCCTTCTCTTATCCCTCCCCCAACCCCTCCCACAACACCTACACACTCAATTTCCCCTCCAGGAACCGTGGCCTGTATTTTACCACAAGATTACTCTTCCTCATCACAGTGACCATCATTCATTATCTGCTCGTTGTAGGGAAAATTATTACCCCTCACTTGTTGCTTTAAAAAAAAAAATCTATTCACTTAATTATTTGGCTGCTTCAGGTCTTAATTGTGACACATGGGATCTTTGTTGCAGCATGCAGGATCTCTACTTGTGGCATGTGGGATCTAGTTCCCTGACCAGCAATTGAACCCGGCTCCCTGCACTGGGGAATCTTAGCCACTGGACCACCAGGGAAGTCCTTGTTCCTTTTTTCAAACAGTGGATTAGACCAGAGAAGGAAGTGTGTTACACTTCTTAACTGCTACATAATTATTACTCAGTTGTTACCCTATTTCCCTGTAACTAAGCTGGGGAGTCAGAGAAGGCAATGGCATCCACTCCAGTACTCTTGCTTGGAAAATCCCATGGACAGAGGAGCCTGGTGGGCTGCAGTCCATCAGACATGACTGAGCAACTTCACTTTCACTTTTCACTCTTCATTCTCGTGCACTGGAGAAGGAAATGGCAACCCACTCCAGTGTTCTTGCCTGGAGAATCCCAGGGACAGAAGAGCCTGGTAGGGTGCCATCTCTTGGGGTCGCACCGAGTCGGACACTACTGAAGCGACTTAGCAGCAGCAGCAGCAGCAGCAAGCTGGGGAGTAAAGTACCTATTGGAAATTAAAGAGCTTTTGGAAGCAAGCTCATCTGAAGTCCAATCCTAAGAAAAATGCAGTTCCCATCCGAGAGCAATAACGCAGTAGGACTGGTACAAGTGACTAGAGCAGAACCACGCTTCAGCCCATGCAGCTGCTTCCATTCCTAAATGCACAGAGTTGCTCATTACCGAAGATCACAGTTTATCTTAGTGTGCTCAGGCTGCCCGAATATACTATACCATAGACTGGATGGTTCAGAAAAATCTAAGTTTTATTTTCTCACAAATTCTGGAGGCTGGAAGTCCACAGTCAAGGTGTCCACGGGGTCAGTGTCCAGTGAGGCCTTTCTTCCTGGCTTGTAGGTGGCTGCCATCTCCTGTGTATTCCCTCTGGTGTCTCCTCCTAGAAGGACACTAATCCTTTTGCATTAGGGCCCCACCATATGACCTCTTCATGACCTCTTTAGAGGTCCTATCCCCAAATACAGTCACACTGAGGGTCAGGGCTGCAACTTATAAATGTGGGAACAGTTCAGTCCATAGCACAACTATGGAATATTTAATTACTTGTTTTAAGCTCAAGGGAGAAAAAAATATCAGAATGTGTCCAGGAATAAAGACTCTGTGAAATGTGAATTCTTTCCTTCTTTCTAAAATGGGAGAGATAACACTTTGGTGTCACCATGGGATTGATTGTGAGGATCAAATCAAGAGGATGTGCAAACATTTTAAATAGTGTGTGCTGTTTTAAATGTTTAAAAATATGCATTAGTATTCTAAGTTAGAGATTGAAATGGCAACCCACTCCAGTATTCTTGCCTGGAAAGATCCCATGGACAGAGGAGCCTGGCGGGCTATAGTCCATGGGTCACAAAGAGTCAGATACGGCTGAGCACTTGTCAGCACCAGTATTCTAAATAGATAAATACACGGTAACTAAGGGGGCTCAGAGGGAGATAAGGGCTTCCCAGGTGGCACCAGTGGTAAACAACCCATTTGCCAATGCAGGAGACACAGAGATGTAGGTTCGATCCCCACTTGGGAAGATTCCCTGGAGAAGGAAATGGCAACCCACTCCAGTATCCTTGCCTGGAAAATTCCATGGACAGAGGAGCCCGATGGGCTACAGTCCATGGAGTCGCAGAGTGTGAGACACGACCTTGCACAGGTCTAGTAGTACAGTGAAAAGTAGAACTGAAAGTCGCTCAGTCATGTCTGACTCTTTGCGACCCCGTGGAATATACAGTCCATGGAATTCTCTAGACCAGAATACTGGAGCGGGTAGCCTTTCCTTTCTCCAGGGAATCTTCCCGACCGACCGATTGAACCCAAGTCTCCCACATTGCAGGCGGGTTCTTCACCAGCTGAGCCACAAGGGAAGCCTGAGACAAACACAATCACCATCTGGTGCACTGGCCGGGAATCGAACCCGCGTCTCCCGCGTGGGAGGCGAGAATTGTACCTCTGACCACCAATGCGGTAGTGTAGTAGAGAGAGAGAAAAGACAATCTATGCGTTAGTCCAAAAGAAAAAAATTGAAACCACTATTTATGATTTGAAGAAGGAAGGACGATCCAATGCTAAGGTGTGCCTGCCTGAGAAAGGTTGTGACCAGCCAGCCACTCAGGGCAGAGCTGGAGGCTGATGCTGATTCGGCAGCTCTGGTGAGCGAGATGTAGAGAAAACCCCGAATGAGCTGGGGGTGCTGGGTGGATGAGCAGCCTGAGTGGACAGGCATCCATCAGAAACGAGAGGTCGAGACCAGCGGGAAGTCAGTCAGTGTCAAGAGAGCAGATCAGGTCTCATTCACTGTGTCAATGCAGGTCAGAGCGAGAGGCAGATGTGTTTGAGGAATGAGGATCCCAAGGGGACTCTGCCTGAGACAGGCATACATCAGAAGCCACACACAGGACGTGCAGGAATCTCCGTGGGAGGGTCCTGGGGACTGAGGGCTCCAGACCGAGAGCTCTGAAACACAAAAACGAGTGCAGAAAACAGTGCATCTGAAAGCTACCATGTCTCTTTTTTTAATTAATTTTTATTGGAGTATAGTTGCTTTACCATGTTGTGTTAGTTTCTGCAGGACAGCAAAATGAATCAGATGTATGTATACATATGTCCCCTCTTTTTAAATGTCCCTTCCCATTCATGTGACCACAGAGCATTAAGTAGAGTTCCCTGTGCTATCCCCTGGAGGAGGGCATGGCAACCTACTCCAGTATCCTTGCCTGGAGAATCCCATGGACAGAGGAGCCTGGCAGGCTACAGTCCATGGGGTCGCAGAGAGTTGCACACAACTGAGAGACTAGGCATGCATGCATGTCTGTGCTATACCGTAAGCTCTCATTAGTTGTCTATTTTAAGTTGCTTCAGTCACATCTTAAGTCCTTGAGACCCTTTGGTTAGTAGTCCATCAGACTTCTCTGTCCATGGGATTTTCCAGGCAAGAATACTGGAGTGGATTGCCATGCCCTCCTCCAAGGGATCTTCCTGACCAAGGGATCGAAACCATGGCTCCTGCGTCTCCTGCCTTGCAGGCAGATTCTTTACACTGAGCTACCAGGGAAGCCCCATCTATTTTATACATAGTGTCACTAGTATATGTGTGTCAACCCCAATCTCCCTGTTCCTCCCACCACCCCCTTGGTGTCTATACATTTATTCTTCTCTATGTTTGTGTCTCTGTTTCTGCTTTGCAAATAGGTTTATCTGCACTATTATTCTGATTCCACATATGTGCATTAATATACAATGTTTATTTTTCTCTTTCTGACTTGCTTCACTGTAGACAGTCTCTAGGTCCACCATGTCTCTGCAAACCGCACGATTGTTTAGCAAAAAGGATTTCCATCATGCAAGCATGTTTTCTACTCGACCCTTTTTCTTATTTTTTCTGCAGTGAAACTGGAAACATGACCTTATTTCTTGTACTAACAACATTTCAGCTCATCTATTAAGGTTTTATATGTATGGTTATCAAAGGAATTTGGATATTCTCAAAGTAAATCTGATGTCACCAAGGCAACCGCCAAGAATCCTAAACATAGTACCCTTGGGGGACCCTATTTTTCATTATGAAAATTCAAATCTTCACAGAAATAAAAAGTATAGTGAAGCATATCTTATCCAAGGATTAATAAGATTTTGCCACATTTTTTTTCTTCCTTGTCTTTGCCAGAGTATTTTTAATTATTAAAAAAAAATAAAACTTTCCATCTCAATCGTTTTTTGAGATACAGTTCAGTAGAATTACCTATATTCATGCTGTTGTGCAATGGATCTCCAGAACTAGTTCATTTTGTAAAATTGAAATGCTATCCCTGTTAAAGAGCTGCTCCCCTTTTTCCTTCCTGGGCCCTGGAAACCACCATTCCACTCTCTGTTTCAGTGAATTTGACGACTTTTGATGCCTCTTGGGCTTCCCTAGTGGCTCGGGGGTAAGGAATCTGCTTGCAGAGCAGGAGTTTCGAGAGAAATGGGTTTGATCCCTGGGTCGGGAAGATCCCCTAGAGAAGGAAATGGCATCCCACTCCAGCATTCTTGCCTGGAGAGTCCCACGGAGGAGCCTGGTGGGCTGCATTCCATAGGGTCGCAAAGAGTCAGACCCAACTGAAGCACCTGAGCACGCACGCACACAGGTGCCGAGTGTAAGTGGAATCGTACAACATTTGTCTTTGTGACTGGCTAACTTCACTTGGCTTCATGTCTGCAAGGTCCATATTTTAGCCTGTGACAGGGATCCCTTTGAAGGCTGAATAACATTCCATGTATCCCAAGTCTACCCTTGGCTTATCCATTCATCCTTCATGAACTTTTGGGTTGCTTCCCCTCTTGACTGTTGCTAGTAATGCTGCTTTCAATATGAACATGTGAATACCTCTTCAAGATCCTACTTTTAACTTTGTTGGATATATACCAAGAAGTGAAATTCCTGGTTCCTATGGTATTTCTAGGCTTCCCAGGTGTCTCAGTGGCAAACAGTCCGCCTGCCAATGCAAGAGACATGGGTTTGACCCTTGGGTTGGGAAGATCCCCTGGAGAAGGAAATGGCAACCCACTCCATTATTCTTACTTGGAGAATCTCATGGATAGAAGCTATAGTCTATAGTGTCACAAAGACTTGGACATGACTAAACATGAGCAAGAACAAATATGACATTTCTAATTTAAATTTTTCAAGGAAACCATCATTATTCTTTTCCATACCAGGTACACCAAAATTTTACATGTCCACCAATAATGCACAAAGCTTCCTGTTTTTCCATATCTTCACCAACACTGGTTGTTTTCCTTTTGTTTGTTTGTTTTTTAACAGTAGCCACCCTCATTGGTGTGAGATGATATCTCACTGTAGTTTTACTTTGTGTTTTTCTAATGAGTAGCTGTAGCTCAGTCGGTAAAGAATCTGCCTGCTGTGCAGGAGACCTGGGTTCGGTCCTTGGGTTGGAAAGATCCTTGGAGAAGGAAATGGCAACCCACTCCAGTATGCTTGCCTGGAAAATCTCATGGACACAGGAGCCTGGTGGGCTGCAGTCCCTGGGGTCGCAAAGAGTCAGGCACGACTGAGCGACTAACACTTACTTACTTACTTAATGAGTAGTGATGTTGACCATCTTTTCACAAGCTTGTTGACCAGTTATCATCATTGCAGACAGGCCTATCCCTTGCCCATTTTCTGATCAGATTACTTGCTTGCTTGTTATTATTGTTGAGTTGTAGGAGTTATCTACATATCCTGGGCAATAATCCCTGATCAGATATATGATTTGTAAGTATTCTCTTCCACTCCATACTTCATCTTCTCACTCTGTTGACTGTGTCCTCCAAGGCACAGAAGTTTGAAGTGTTTAGCCTTTGTCTACTTTAGTCTTCCTTGCCTGTGATTTTGGTGTCACATCCAAGAAATCGTTACCAATCTCAATGTCAGAAGATTTCCTCTCTGTTTTTCTAGAAATTTTATAATTTTAGGTCTTAGAATTATGACTTCAATCCATCTAGAGTTTATAGTATAAGGTAAGGGCCAACTTCATTCTTTTCCATGTGGATAGCAAGTTTCCCATCACCATTTGTTGAAGATCCTGTCTTTTCCCCAGTGAGTGATCTTCACATCCTTGTTGAAGATTATTTGGCCATATCTACCAGGTTTTATTTCTGAGCTCTCTCTTCTGTTTTATTGGTCTATATGTCTGTCTTTGTGCCAGTACTACACTGCTGTCATTGCTGTAGTTTTGTAATGTTTTCAAATCATGAAGTCTGAGCCTGCAACTGTTCTTTTTCAAAATTGGTTTGGCTATTGCAATGTCCCTTAATATTCCATATGAATTTTAGGATAATTTTTTTATGAGAGAAATGCCATTGAGATTGTGATAGGGATTGCATTATTTCTATTGATTGCCTTCAGTAATATTGACATTTTAATTGTGTTAAGTTTTCCAGTCTATGAGTATGAGATGACTTTCCATTTATTTGTATCTTTAATTTCTCTCAGCAGTGTTTTACAGTTTACAGTGTACAAGCATTTTCCCTCTTTGATTAAATCCATTCCTAAGTGTTTTATTGTTTTCATGCTATTATAAATGCAACCGTTTTCTTACTTTCCTTTTTTAGATGTTTCCTGGTTAGTGTATAGAAAGACAACTAATTTTTGCATATGAATTTTCTATGCTGCAACTTTGCTGAATTTGCTTATTTGTTTCCACAGTTTGTGCATGCATACTTGTGTGTGTGTGTGTGTGTGTGTAATCTTTAGGATTTTCTCTACCAAAGACCATATCATCTTATACCCTGAGGAAACCAGAATTGAAAAAGATATATATTCTCCCAGTGTTCATTGCAGTATTATTTGCAATAACTGGAACATGGAAGCAACCAGATGTCCATCAGCAGATGAATGGATAGGGAATTTGTGGTACATGTACACAATGGAATATTACTCGTCTATAAAAAGGAACACACTTGAGTCACTTCTAATGAGGTGGATGAACCTAGGGCCTATTATACAGATGGAAGTAAGTCTGAAAGAGAAAGACAAAGGCCGTATATGAATGCTTATATATGGGATCTAGAAAGATAGTATGGATGATCCTACATGCAGAGCAGCAAAGGAGACACAGATGTAAAGAAGAGACTTTTGGACACAGTGGGGGAAGGAGAGGATGGGATGATTTGAGAGAATAGCATTGAAACATACACATTACCGTATATAAGGTAGATGGCCAGTGGGAGTTTGATCCATGATGCCGGGAACCCAAAGCCCATGCTCCGTGACATCCTAGAGAGACGAGGAGGGGAGGGAGGTGGAAGAAGCATTCAAGAGGACACAGTATATCTATGGCAGATTCATGCTGATGTATGGCAAAAACCATCACAATATTGTAAAGTAATTATCCTCCAATTAAAATGAATAATATTTTTTTAAAAGGACCATGTCATTTGCACACAGAGATAATTTTACTTCTTCCTCTTCAATCTGGATGCCTTTTGTAACTTATTATCTCTATGTTAGTCTATTGGCTCTGTTAGCACTCTAGACTGGGGAACTTAGCAGCAGCAGAAATTTATTTCTCACAGTTCCGAAGCCTGAGAAATCCAAGGTAAAGGCACCAGCAGATATGGCGTCTGGTAAGGAGGGTCTTCTTTTTGGTTCCTATGTGGCTGTCTTCTTGTTGTGTTCTCACACGGTAGAAGGGACAAGGGAGCTCTCTGGGGTCTTTTTCATAAGGGCACTAATCCCATTCGTGAAAGCTCTACCCTCTCATGACCTAATCACCTCCCAGAGGCCCTGCCTCCAAATACCATCATCCTGGGGATTAGTTTTCAACATCAAAGTTTGGGAGGGCACAGCCTGCGGCTCTTGCCAAATGCTCGGGTCTGGATTTGTAGCACTATGTTGATAGAAGTAGAGAGGGGGCTTCCTTGCCTTGTTCCTCATCTTGGAGGAGGTGCTTTCAGTTTTTCGCAACTGAGGATGTTAGTTGTGGGCTTTTCATATATGACCCTTACCATGTTGAAGTAATTTCCTTCTGTTCCGAATTTGTTGAATGTTTTTATCGTAAAACGATGTTGAATTTTGTCCGATGCTTTTTCTGTATCCATTCAGGTGATCGTGCAGTTTCTGGCCTTTGTTCTGTTAATGAGGTGTGTTACATTGATTAATTTTCATCTATTGAGTCCTTCTGGCACTCCTCCCCAACCTGGGTTGGGACTAATAAAAGGTTCAAGAGGCTGTTTCTCATGACTGATTTGTAGACACTACTTATCCACCTTTTTTCTAGGCAAAACCTCAGATTCAGTGGTTTCCCTATTCCAAAAAGGTTTACACTAAGGAAGTTGTGGAACTGTTTTAAGCTCATGTGATTTCATTATATTTTTCTTCCTTAAACATCTACTTGTTTACCTGAAGCATCCTCCTCTCCCCCAGAAAGAGAAAAAGAGAGAGGGAAAGAGGAGGAACGGAAGGATGGAGGGAAGAGACAGACAAACAAATGATAAATCTGGCAACCTTGAACTTTGAGAGTAAAAGAGGAAAGAAAGACAAACAGATCATAAATCTCTTGAACTCAATGGGAGAGAGAGAGAGAGAGAAAGAAAGCAAACAAACATGATAAACCTGAAGACCTTGAATTTTGAGAACTTAATACTGTGTGCTAAGCCAGGCAGCAAGCTTTCTGATGAGATTTCCATCAAGATTCCTCATTCTCTTTTCTTACGCTTACTCCATTATGTTGCTCAAGATTAAGAGAAATAAACATTTCAAGTCCACAAACATTCCCTGACACCAGAGACACTGAAATCAGGCTCACTACTACTTGTCACTACTTTTAGTCCTGGGACTTGGAGCAACAACCTAGACTCCCTCAGCTGCAGGAGCCTCGTTTATAAAATGGAGATCATAAAAGCCTCGGCTTCGTGCAGTGTCATGACAATGAAATCAGATGATGCACAGCAAGCGCCCCGCAGAGAGGCTGACACCAGCGTCGTCACCTTCTCCAGCTGGAGGAAGAATTTGATGCTAAGTAGTCAACACAAATAATCGCCTCTTCTGAGGGTGAGGCTGAGCACGCAGCGGGCACCGTCTTTATCTGCCACGTGCTACTCCAAGCCGCTCCGTCATCAGGCGTTGTTTCACAGTTTAGGAAATCAGGTTCAAAGAGAACCAGCCGCTGTAGATGCTAGAGCCAGAACTGAAACTCCCGTCTACAGATGTCAGGGAAATCTGTTCTTTTTGATTTTGCTCTTGCTATTGTTGAAGTGT
Organism: Aepyceros melampus; assembly: GCA_006408695.1. Lineage (NCBI taxonomy): Eukaryota > Metazoa > Chordata > Mammalia > Artiodactyla > Bovidae > Aepyceros > Aepyceros melampus. The sequence goes on from SJXQ01007444.1 coordinate 195,172, forward strand.
TAGTGATTTACAACATTATGTTAATTTCTGCCATAAAGTGATTCAATCATACATGTATATACATTCCTTTTCATATTTTCTGTTACGGTTTATCACAGGATATTGAATGTAGTTCCCACAAATTATCACATTGATACTAAATGAATTTGTGTTAATAATTCCCACACTACAGCCCTCATTCTACACCCACAAATCTTAACTCTGATTAGTCTTTAAAGATAATGGTTTACAGTTGCCCAGGGAAAGCTCAGTGCTGCCTGTATTTTACTCATGGCCTTGCTCTGGTTTCCCTGTGTTCACTTACTACCCGACGACCGCAAGCACCAGCCCGCCACATCCTGCCAACCGAGTCTGCCTGCTCTGTTGTTCTCTAGTCGCTCAGTCTTGTGTGACTCTCTGCGACCCCACGGACTGCAGCACGCCAGGCTTCCCTGTCCTTCACCATCTGCCAGACTTTGTTCAAACTCCTGTCCTTTGAGTTGGTGATGCCATCCAACCATCTCATACTCTGTTGTCCCCTTCTCCTCTGCCCTCAATCTTTTCCAGCATCAGGATGAGTCAGCTCTTTGCCTCAGGTGGCCAAAGTATTGAAGCTTCAGCTTCAGTATCAGTCCTTCCAATGACTTCAGTTCAGTTAAGTCACTCAGTCGTGTCCGACTCTTTGCGACCCCATGAATCGCAGTACGCCAGGCCTCCCTGTCCATCACCAATTCCCGGAGTTCACTCAGACTCACGTCCATTGAGTCAGTGATGCCATCCAGCCATCTCATCCTCGGTCATCCNTAAACTACAATGAGAAATCACCTCACATCTGTTAAAATGGCTATTATCAAAAAGTCAAGAAATAACAAGTGTTGGTCAGAATATGGAGAAAAGGAAAACCTCCTGCATTGTTGGGGGGAAAGAAAATCACTGCATCAAGTATCAGAAATATTGTATTGGCCAAAAAGTTCATTCAAGTATTGTTTTTTCTGTAAGATATAAAAAACTCAAACAAACTTTTTGACCAACCAAATAGTATGGAAGTTTCCCAAAAAAAACTTAAAAATAGAACTGTCATATGATGCAGCAACTCTACTTCTGGGTAAAAACAACAAAAGTGTCCATCAAGGAATAAACAGTTAAAGAAGATGTGATACAGATATGAAGTTGACCCTTGAACAAGGCAGGATTGTTCAATTATAACTTAAACCAACACCACAGTGAAAAATTCAAGTATAACTTTACCGTCTGCCTTCTCTATTCTCAGATTCAACCAGCTACAGATTGTGTTGTACTAAGCATTTAGTGAAAAAGAATCCATATTAAGTGAACCCACACAGTTCAAACCCATGTCGTTCAAGGGTAAACTGTGTGTATTGATATTAATAGCTACAGATGGATGTAGATATAGATGGATAGTGTGGCCAACTTGGATCCACTTGCCCCATGTGCAGCAAAGCCAATCCACTGGGTTGTGGTGAAGGAAAGTACAGTGTTTATTTCAAGGCTGAGCAAGAAAAATAAGTGGCTAATGCTCAAAAGACCCAAACTCAGTGGCTTTCAGGGAAGGGTTTTTAATGGCAACATGAGAGGTAAAAGTTGTGTGGTACATGATCAGCTTATGGACATCCTTCTGATTAGTTGATGATGAGGTAACAGGATAATATTTGGGGAATCTCAATCACCAACCTTCTGATTCCAACAGGTTTGGGTTCTATGTGTTGGGGGTCAGCATACAATTAACTTCTTCCAGCTGGTGGAGGTTTTAGCATCTGATAAACAACTCAAGGACATGACTCAGAATATTATGTATAGCACTTGAGAAGAATTAAGGGTCCATGACATTGTTCTATGGCTAAAACTTTTATTCTTTTGCCTTGCTTGATTGTTTTCCTTTGCTTCTGCATTTTCTTACTTCTCTGACTAAATTTGCTCTTTGAAACTCAGGGATGGCTTAGAAGGCTAAAGCTATTCTACAAATAAGAGGCAGGGAACATGGAAAGGATGCCTCTCCTGGAGAAGGCCCCACAGGGTCCTGTCCATTTTCAAGATAGAGATATTATTCAGTCATGAGAAAAAAGGAAATCCTGGCATTTGCAACACCATGAATGGACCTTGAGGAAATTATGCTAAGTGAGATAAGTCAGACAGAGAAAGACAAATATTACATGGTATCATTTATATGTGGAATCTAAAAGTCAAACTCATAAAAATAGAGAGTAGAATGGTAGTTAACAGAAGCTGAGGAATAGTGGGAAATAGTGGAATATGTGAGATATCATCTAACAGTACAAACTTGTAACTAGTAGATAAATAAGCTCTGGAAATCTAATGTACTTCATAGAGATTATAAACAACAGTACTATATTATAAACATTAACCTTGCAAAGGGACTAGATCTTAATTGTTCACAAAAAAAAAAAAAAAAAACTTACCTGATTTGACAGATGTGTTAGCGAATGCTACAGTGGCAATCATATTGATACATATATACTTGTATCAAAACAATAGAGTGTATAGCTTAAACTTAAACAATGTTACATATCAATTATAGCTCAATTTCATTTCTTAAATAAAAAAAAAGCAAAAATCTCACATAAACTGAGTTGATTTTCATGATAGTCCAACAACTCATTCCCAGAGATAAGGATGCCTTCCACAAGGTGATTGTGCTGGTTTGTACACTGCTTTTCACAGAACTGTTGTATAAAATACAACATTGTAGATGCATTCATGGAGAAAGCAATGGCACCCCACTCCAGTACTCTTGCCTGGAAAATCCCATGGACAGAGGAGCCTGTAGGCTGCAGTCCATGGGGTCACTAAGAGTAGGACACAACTGAGCACTTCACTTTCACTTTTCACTTTCATGCATTGGAGAAGGAAATGGCAACCCACTCCAGTGTTCTTGCCTGGAGAATCCCAGGGGCGGTGGAGCCTGGTGGGCTGCCGTCTATGGGGTCGCACAGAGTCGGACACGACTGAAGCGACTTAGCAGCAGCAGCAGCTGCAGATGCACTCAATTCAATTTGGGTAGTGTCATTGCTAACGGTTTGTGATGTTTTTTAATGGATTTAGTAGCCAAATTGTTCATCCCAGGTGTGTTTAAGCCAGTCCAGTTTCGATGCATGAGACAGGGCACTCAGGGCCGGTGCACTGGGACAACCCTGAGGGCTGGGATGGGGAGGGAGGAGGGAGGGGGTTCAGGATGGGGGACACATGTACACCCATGGCTGATTCATCTAAATGTATGGCAAAGCCCACTACAATGTTGTAAAGTAATTAGCCTCCAATTAAAAGAAATAAATTCACACACACACAAAAACTAGTTTCTTGTGAATATGGGAAAGTGAGCTGTCATGTGAATTACATCTTGCTAAACACCTTCCTTGATAATTTCCTAATAAAGTATCCCTCCAGTAAGTGGGAGAAGGCAATGGCACCCTACTCCAGTACTCTTGCCTGGAAAATCCCATGGATGGAGGAGCCTGGTAGGCTGCAGTCCATGGAGTCACCAAAAGTTGGACACGACTGAGCGACTTCATTTTCACTTTTCACTTTCATGCACTGGAGAAGGAAATGACAACTCACTCCAGTGTTCTTGCTTGAAGAATCCCAGGGACGAGTGAGCCTGGTGGGCTGCTGTCTATGGGGTCGTACAGAGTCGGACACGACTGAAGCGACAGCAGCAGCTGCAGCGGCAGCCAGTAAGTGGCCAATAGGCAAAGACTTCTCAGCTTGCCTACTTTTCTTTTCTTAGCCACACCTCAAGATATGCGGGATCTTATTTCCCCTGAACCCATACCCTCTGCAGGGGAAGCACAGAGTCTTAACTGCTGGACTGCTAGGTAAGTTCCTCAGCTTGCCGCTTTTAAAACCCACACTATTCCAGAGTTTACAGTAAGAACTTCAATCCTAAAGTTCTATAGCTTATATTTGTGAGATTCCCCTAGGAGTTCTACAGCCTTCACTCTTCTAAATTCAAATTTTGGCTTCAGATTTGACCTCAGGGACTACAGCTCTCTTGCACTGCTAAGTTTCATCAGCTCCACCAGCTTCTCTGGCTTTCCTTCAGCTAGATTATATCTGAAAATCACTTGCTTCACTGATATTCTTTGCCTGGTGTATAGAATCATGAAGAGTGTTAAATGAAGAATAGCTTCTGTGAATTGGCTTGGGATGACATGAGAGAAATTTCTCCTGTGCTCCTGTCAGAATTTGAAAGTGGCAGGACCAAGGCAGCTTTCAACTTCATCTGAATTAGTCAGTTTTCTCTCCCTTGTGATATCTGTAAATAGAAAACCTTAACATGTACACTTTATGGAATTCACCTAAAGAATTACTGATTTCCCTGTGAGTAGTGGTCACCGGACTAAAGATGACTTCTTATATCACAGTGAGACTGGAGTCAAGAAATGAGCTGTATGCCACAAAAAACCAGACCTCTCGGATTTCTCTAAAATTTTCCTTCATTCCCACCAGTTTCTGTTTTCTTTCCCTTCTCCAGCCTTCTGCACCTGGCTTTCTCAAGCACTTTCTTTTATCTTAAGTTCTCCCATCATCTTTTCCTTGTGCTGCAGTCTGAGTTTCATACACTAAGAAATTTATGGGTGTCTCTCTCCTTTGAAGCTCTTAGCATCTACTAAATAAATCCTATCTATGCTTTTTAGTCAAACACAAACTGGTTACGTGATCTGCATTGATCTGGGGAGCTTAAAGCAAGAGCCTGAAGACCCCCATTCTGGGGAGGAATAGGGAAAAGCATAACATAGTTGATAAACTTTAGTAACCTGACATCCTCCTCCTTCTTTTAGACTCTAAATACATGTGCTAAAAATAGTTCACCTTTCTGCTATTATTAAGCACCTTGCTGCTGCTGCTAAGTTGCTCAGTCGTATCCAACTGTGTGTGACCCCATAGACTGCAGCCCACCAGGCTCCCTCATCCCTGGGATTCTCCAGGCAAGAACACTGGAGTGGGGTGCCATTGCCTTCTCCGATAAGCACCTTAGTCATCAACAATATTCTGGTCATCAACAAAACTCATGATTAAAGGAGACCAGGAAGAGCAGGATGCAGTGAAGATTATAAGGAGAGTATTAAGGTATGCAAAGTCTGTCTTCCATGAATACAAACCACATGTCCTGCATCTCTTCTCTCATTTTCCCCTTCTGTCCTTTACAAGGTGTGCTTGGGATACCCATATTCCGTATACTCTTCTGAGTTTCTTATATTTCCAGTAATTGTTACCCAGACCATTTCTGCCTTCCAACACTATACTTGTCTCTCATTCTATTTTCATTAACCTGTCAATCCAATCATTAATGTAATTAGTGGATATTTTGTGTGTGATTACACTTAGTAGCCTGGAGAAGGAAGTGGCAGCCCACTCCAGTGTTCTTGCCTGGAGAATTCCATGGACAGAGGAGCTTGGTGGGCTGCAGTCCATGGGGTCACAAAGAGTCAGACACAACTGAGCAACTTTCACATATACTTAGTAGATAAATCTGGAGACTATTTTCTTAGAATATCTTTTTGGGAATGATGTAAAATCATTGGATATAAATGAGTTAATAATTTATAACAGCATTTATGTTCTTTTGCTTCCAGAATTTGTTGAATTTTAAATTTAGCCAAATGTTAATTTAAGTAAAATGAATTCACAGTAGTGTAAACACAAGTAAAAAATAATAGGGTAGAAAGTGATAATTATTTTTTATTATTCTTCAGGGATCCAGAAATGCAATATCTTTTTCTTCTTCTCTTTAATATCTGACATGAACATTTATAAGATATTAAGAGCTGACCTATTTTAAGAAGTGCTCGCACACAGTTACTCAGCAAATTGGTAAATAGCACATTACTATTAAGAGGATCACCTTGAGCTTTATGTTCTTATCTTCCCCTCTTCTTATGTAAGCATCAAAACTTCTCTCTACCTTTTTCTGAATTTCAAAATAAGCATTCAACTTTAATGTGAATTGAAGCCACTGTTGTTCCCTTTCAAGGTAAGTGATAAGAATATGAAATTAGTGTATAACCTTCACTGCAAGGTTGAAATGAAGTTCTGTCTTTGCTTGCTCACAGTCAGAGGATCTATGCTGGGAGTCAGAGGGAGAAAATCATAGAATCTAACAACCTGGGCTTCCACCTACCTTGCTGATAGTCTTTGTGAGATGTTGACAGAGGTTTTCAAATATTGGACCTCTCACGGTTTCTCCAAAGTCCTTTGGATATCCTAGAGTTTTCTCAGGCTGAGTGCTGGAAACAAAACTTGTATAGTAACTAGGTCTACACTGAGAGTAAATATGGGAAAACTGGAGAATAAATATGGAGTAAATGTGGCCAAACTGTGTCTGACAAAAATTAGACAGTAAATTACAAATTTTGAGAAATTTTCCAGTTAAAGTGAATGGACTGAATTGACTACTTTGCTACTGAAGAACACAAAGAATTGTTTATTTCTGTAAGATTTTACAAACTCAAAGACAGGAAAAGTTAACTTTTCCATTTGGTTATCATTCCATTATTCATCTTTACTGAAGAGTAAATATTAATTTAGGTCACGATGTTGGACTACAACTTACTCAACAGATAGAATCAAGAGGTAATTTCAATATGGGTTCTGATAAGGGGTGAAAGTATAAGAACTTGTCTAAACAGAAGTAGGAATAAAGGAAAGTTAGGGAAAGCAGGGCATTGGCTAGCCCAGCAAGAATTGAATCTATTCTGGTAAGTTCTTTGGGCAAGAACAACTGAGACATTGGTGAGATTATTCCCCAGGTGAAAGCTTGGGGAATTCATAGTTGATTCCCAGTTCTAGTTGACAGATCAAGATTTCAGCAAGGAGTTATCATACCAGGAAAGAGCACTCAAAACAGAATAGAGTCTGAGATTTCATGTTGGCTACAAAAAAAATTAACCAGTGCAAGATTCAACCCTGGGTTCTGGAAAAATGTAACTGGAAAAACAGGACAAATAAGTGTATTTACACCACAATTCAGCAAAGGTTAAGCAAGGTCTTTTTGCCCAATCTATTGTAAATAAACCTAGCACAAAAAAAATCTATAATACTTTGAAGAATTAGATAAATGACAGAATTGATGAAGTAATGCATAACTGAATGAAACAGATGAATACACTGCTGAATTGACAGGATGGAAAATGGAGTGGACAAATGAAATATTAAGTGGCTAAACAAATTAGTAACTGGTCAATAAATTATCTGATGGATAGATGAATAATTGTCATGTTTTTAAGCAACCTTCTGAATGTGGCCCAAAATGAGCTAGTAGGTACTCCTCGGAGGGAATGGATCTTTAGGTGCCAGTTAGTACAATAGAAAGTAAGTCCTCTGCAATCACAAAACCCCACAGAGCCTTCCTTTTCTTTACAACTTCCCAGTCATTCTCAAGTTGTTTATTTCTAAAACCAGAAATCAAACAGGTATGGGGTAGGGCAGGGAGGAGGCGGGTATTCCTCAAACAAACCACACACAATATGTTCTAAACTAGTTTCATTATTTCTATATTCAACAAATATTGAGGACCCATCATATGCCTCTCATTCTGCTGTAGTTCAAGATTTAAGATAATAAAGATGATTGAGTACCAAATCTGTTCTCCATAAGCAAGAAATATGCTTGGAGAAAAAGGAAATAGTACTGACACATTCTGCTGAAAACCAGAGCAATAGATATCCAAACGAAGGTTGAAAGAGTTTACATAATAAGGAGTAAAAGAGAACACAGAGTGGAGATAAGTAAACAGGTTTAAGAAAATGGATATCAGCTGGTCAGAACATAAAAATCAAAGATAATGATAGCTTCATAGACCTGGGATAAATGTAAATCTTACCCACTCACTTACTTTCTCAATAGCAGCAAGTTACTGCAACAGTTTCAGATTGAATTTCCTCCTTCTAAAATTTGAGATAATTCAGCACTTAATAGTTTTGTGTGATCTTCCAGTAGAGGGAAAGCTAAATGTTTGATAATACCTAGACATAACTGACACCAAAAAAAAAAAAAAAGACAGGTATCATTCTTTTCTATAATCTGTGCAGGAAGAGAAGGAAGACATATATAACGGAGGAGGCAGAAATTATAGTGAATATTCAAGAGCAGTGGGATTTGGGTCAAAATTTGAAAAGAAAAAATTCCAACAGACTATCAGTTGAAGGCAGAGAACAGAAGAGTAATGAGGTCACCAGAACAAATACGATCTGACAATTGGTGCCCTGATTCTGCAACTGGAGGCACACCAGAACCACCCGGGTTTACTGGATTTGACCAGTAGTGTTACAGAATAAAAGCAAGGGATGGTAGGAAATTTCCTAGTGGTCCAGTGGTTAGGACTCTGCATTTTCACTGAAGAGGGTGTGGGTTCAACCCCTGGTCAAGGAACTAAGATCCTGCAAGCCATGCAGTACAGCTGAAAAAAAAAATCACAAGGGATAGTTCAAGATGAAACCAGTTAGTCATAGACTAGACTGAAAAATTAAATAAAGTTCTCCAGAGCTATTTTGGTAGAGGAGCCACAAAGGGAAAGAGCATAGGTAGATGGACTGGCTCATGGTTCCAGGAGTTAAACAGCTGGCAATCGAGTCAAAGAAGAATTTGAGGAAAGGAGAAAGACTATTTTTTTAACTCCTTGTAAAAGATGAGCAGGCTGAAGAGAGACATATGTGTGCATGGAATGAAATAAGAACTCTGAGATGGCATGAAGAGGAGGTGAATACTTCACACTTCTTTCTGCTTTCATTCCAGTGGAACACCTTCTCTCATGGCTTTAGGAAATCATAGCACCATTACAGAATTCATCCTCCTTGGGCTATCTGCCGACCCCCACCTCCAGGTTATGTTCTTTGTACTTTTTTGTACTTTTCCTGTGGATTTACTTCCTAAGTCTGATAGGGAATCTGATGATGATGACTGTCATCGGGATGGAATCTCACCTCCATTCACCCATGTACTTCTTCTCAGTCCCCTCTCTTTCCTGGATCTTTGTTTAACTTCATTCATTGTGCCCAAGATGCTGGAGAATCTCCCATCTCACAAGAAATCAATATCAGCAAAAGATTGCCTTGCCCAGGCTTTTTCTGTGTTCTCTGTTGCAGGGACAGAAGCCTTCATACTCTCTGTCATGGCTTATGACCACCACACTGCCATCTGTCACCCTTTGCTCTATGGCCAGCTGATGAGTAAACAGCTATGTGAGGGTCTAGTATGGCTCTCCTGGGGACTGGGCTTTCTGGATGCTCTCATTAACACCCTCGTGACTTTGAGCTTGGACTTTTGTGGGGCACATGTCATGCCTCACTTCAGCTGTGAGCTGCCATCTCTATTCTCTCTCTCTTGCTCTGATATCTCCATCAACTTTTCAGTCCTGGGGTTCTCCACCATTGTGCTTGCTTCTGGAACTTTACTCCTGGTCTTCTTCTCAAAAGCCCGCATTGTCTCCACCATCCTGAACACCAGCTCCACTGCAGGCAGAAGTAAGGCCTTCTTTACCTGTTCCTCCCACCTCACCACATTGAGCTTCTTCTATGGATATGCTTTTCTTCGCTATCTCATGCCAACCTTAAGTTCTCCACTGGAGTTGATTTTTTCCCTGCAGTACAGTGTGGTCACTCCCCTAGTGAGTCCCCTTGTCTACAGCCTGAAGAACAAGGAAGTAAAAGAAGCTCTGAAAAGAATGTGGCAAAAAGGTTTCCAGCATTTCAGACAGCAGAGAACAGGTAGGAATGACTGGGAAATGCAAAAGCATCTCAGCAGATGTTTGAATAACAAGTTGAGGAAAACTTTTCTTAGTTCATAACAGATGTGACAAAATATCTCACAAGAACCTGTTTCATTTGAAATTATTGAGAAAATCCAATGGCAACCCACTCCAGTACTCTTGCCTGGAAAATTCCATGGACTGAGGAGCCTGGTGGGCTACAGTCCACGGGGTCGCAAAGAGTCGGGCACGACTGAGCGACTTCACCACCACCATCACCGTTGTTGTTTTGTTCAGTCAATTTGCTCAGGGACAAAGCAATGCATCACTTAATTATTTCAGTCCAGGAGATTGAGATAATTTGGTACAGCTTAATTCTTTTTTTTATTTATGAAACATTCCCATTGAGATTAGCACTGACAAATTTTTCTAGAACCTGAATTCTTATCTGAATCTGAAATTTATAGGGAGAGTTTTGCTAGAAATAAAAGAGACAGTTCAGTTCAGTTCAGTCGCTCAGTCGTGTCCGACTCTTTGCAACCCTATGAATCACAGCACACCAGCTTCCCTGTCCATCACCAACTCCCGGAGTTCACTCAGACTCACGTCCATTGAGTCTGTGATGCCATCCAGCCATCTCATCCTTGGTCGTCCCCTTCTCCTCCTGCCCCCAATCCCTCCCAGCATCAGGGTCTTTTCCAATGAGTCAACTCTTCGCATCAGGTGGCCAAAGTACTGGAGCTTCAGCTTTAGCATCATGCCTTCCAAAGAAATCCCAGGGTTGATCTCCTTCAGAATGGACTGGTTGGATCTCCTTGCAGTCCAAGTGACTCTCAAGAGTCNACAGGGAGGCCTGGTGTACTGCGATTCATGGGGTCGCAAAGAGTCGGACACGACTGCGTGACTGAACTGAACTGAACTGCCCCAGCTCCTGACCTTGAACGTATGACCTTCTCTATACTGTAGCATCCCTACAGGCTACAGGGCTCCAAGTGTTGTCAAGTCCAGATTGTCTTCAGATACTTAGATACAAGCATCCTTGATGATCTGGCGTCCCCCACTGCCCCAGGCGCATGCCCCGAGGGGCCACCTCCCTGATGAACAGCAGTATAAACCCACGCGCTGAAAGCTTCAGCTTCTAATTGCTATTCAAACATATACATAGTCAACGACATAGTCAGTGACATTCCAAATAAAGATAGCATTGCGCTGAACGGACGCTTGTTCCAAATCAAATAAACATTTAGGAAAGAAGTGCACATTACTGCCGCAGTTCCAACTTGCACCATCTCTTAAGGGAGAAACTATCAAGTGCTAAGTAGTTTCTTATGAACATAAATTTCTTCATCACTGACATCTGTTTTCCATTCATTCATGTTGGTTTCTCTGATTAAAGCATCATTTCTGAGCCAATTTTTCAGTGTCGATTGCAAATAAAGTTCAGAATCTAGTGAAAGTTGATGCAAATGAAAGAAAAACAGATCATTTATTTTAGGCATACTTTTTAAAAGTCACCAAGAGCTGGAGAGACTGACCCAGGAAACAAATGTTATAAAGTTCAGTACAAGACAAAGAGAACCTCCCAAAGGAGCTGCTCTTGGGAGTTGCCTTGGAGCCCAGCAGCTGGAGAAGGAAAGAAGATTCTAGTCAGAGGATGCCCACTGATGTAGGAAATGTCAAAAGTTCATCCATGCTGGAGTTCACAACCTCACAGGGTACTGGGGGGGTTGAATTACAGTACTAAGTAAAATATTTATATAAGTAAAAATAAATAGTACGCTATACTCGATAACATTTTTTTCTGAATATTATGTTTGACATCTTAGGGGAAAAAAAAAAACTTTCTGGTTGGGAAGACACTAGCAATTGTTTAGAAATATAGAGACAGCAAAGACCCCAGACTGGAGCATGCCTGAAATGCTAACTAACCAAGCCAGAGCCCTACCCTTGTGGTCTGGCCAGTCGAATCCCAGGAAGCAAGAGTCCTCTGCCTGGATCATCGCAGGGCCAGGTACCGGCAACAAGGGACCACCCCATACCTCAGAGCCCATCAGAATGGCTCAATCTGGCCCGTCCTAACCTGCTCACCCCGCCATGCCCTCTCTTTCCCTCAGAAATCGCACAAAAGCCACGGTCGAAGCCCTCACCTTCTGTCTTGTCCTCCTGACCACCTCATTGCCTTTCCACATGCCGTGCATGGCACGCCCTGCCCCTGCTGCAGCACCTGAACCTCTCCTCTGTCTCTGCATCTGGCCACACCTGACTGCCTGTCTCTTAGCACAAAGAATATTAAACAGACCCGTCTTCATTATTGGGCTTCCCAGGTGTGGCAAAGAACCCTCCTGCCAAGGCAGGGGACATAGGAGATGCGGGTTCCATCCCTGGGTTGGGAAGATCCCCTGAAGGAAGGCATGGCAACCCCGTCCAGTAGTCTTGCCTGGAGAATCCCACGGACACAGGAGACTGGCAGGCTACATACAGTCCATAGGGCTGCAAAAAGTCTTACATGACCGAAGGGATTTAGCATGCACACATCTTTATCATGAATTATCAAGAAAGGCATTTTCCCAAAAACTCCTTCATAGCAAAATTTCTCCAGGGTCATCTATTCCCATTCTATCTGCAGTCTTGAACTTTCTCCTCTAACTGAGATCCCTACTGCCTGTCGACCCTGTCCTTGTCGAGGTCCCTATGAACTGCACATTCGCTCAATTCTAGGGTCAGCTCTTCATCTACCTTCCTCAACCTTCAACTGCACTCCCCGCACCTCGCGCTTCCCCTTCTTGGCACTCAGCTCCTGGACACCACTCCCCTGGGTCTTCCTTCTCCCTTGCTGGGTGGACCTCCCCACCTCTTCGCAGGTTCCTACACCCCAGCCTCTAACAGTGGAGCCCCTAAGCTGGGTGATCACCCCCCTTTCCTTAATCAGCATTCATTCTTTCTGTCATCTCGAGACTTTCAATTCCAGCTTCTAGACACTGTAGGTATAACTGATCAGTCCTCGATTTTTATCTCCAGTCTGGGACTCTTTCAGACTAAATGTGAACTACCTACTCAAAGCCACGTTTGCATGTCGCATAAGACAGCTCGCATTTTAATAGACTTGTGGAAGTATAACTTGCATATCATGAAATTCACCCATTGTAAGTATACAATTCAATGACGTTTAGCAAATGTCTAGATTTGTGTAACCATCATTAAAATCCAATTTTAGGACATTTTCATCACTCCAAAAAGTTCCTTGATGCCTATTTGCAGCCACTGCCACACCAGCCCTAGACAAACACTGATTTGTTTTAAATATAGTTCTGTAAATATGCCTTTTCTTGACATTTCATGTGAACAGAATCATACAGTAGCACTTTGTGTTTGACATTCTTTCCCTTAGCATAATGGTTTTCAAGATAATAAACGTGGTAGCATATGTCCACACTGTGTTCCTTCTTATTGCTAAATTCTATTCTATCATCTGGATATGTGTGCACACATTTTATTTACCTTCACCTGGTGATGGGTATTTGGATTATTTCTAGTTTGGGGCCATTATAAGTCATGCTTCTATGAACCAGGTCATATGATGAATGTATATATTTAGCTTTATAGGAAACTGCTAATCTGTTTCACAAAGTGGCTGTATCATTTCACTTTCCCACCAACAGTTTGTGAGAGTTTCTGTTTGTTCACTGCCTAAAAACAACTGATTTTATCTGTGATTTCCATTGTACCCTTTATAATGCATGTACAGTGATGTTTCATTGTGCTTTTAACCTAGTATTTCCCTAGTGCTTAATGATGTGGAGTATTTTTCAGATGCTTATTAGCCACTTGTATATTATCTTAGTAAACTATTTAATTTTTTACACATTATTAATTGGATTCTTCACCTTACTGAGGAATTGTAAGAGTTCTTATATACTCTGGATACAAGTACTTTATCCGGTCTATAGTTAGAAATTATTTTCTCCAAGCAAATGTCTAACCTTTCCATCTCTTTGTTTTATAATCGTATTTGTTTGTTTTCGACTGTGCTGGGGTTTGGTTGCTGCGTGGGCTTTTCTGTAGTTGCGTTGAGCAGGGGCTATTCTCTCGTTGTGGTGAGCAGGCTTCTCGTTGCAGTGGCTTCTCATCGCGGAGCACAGGCTCTAGGGTGGACAAGCTTCAGTAGTTGTGGCTCAAGGGCTCAATAGTTGCAGTTCCCAGGCTCTAGAGACATCACTTTGCCAACAAAGGTCTGTCTAGTCTAGGCTCTGGTTTTTCCAGTAGTCATGTATGGATATGAGAGTTGGACTCTGAAGAAAGCTGAGCACCAAAGAATTGATGCTTTTGAACTGTGGCGTTGGAGAAGACTCTTGAGAGTCCTATGGACAGACAGCAAGGAGATCCAACCAGCCCATCCTAAAGGAGATCAGTCCTGGGTGTTCATTGGAAGGACTGATGTTGGAGCTGAAATTCCAATACTTCGGCCACCTCATGCGAAGAGCTGACTCATTGGAAAAGACCCTGATGTTGGGAAAGATTGAAGGCAGGAGGAGAAGGGGACAACAGAGGATGAGATGGTTGGATGGCATCACCGACTCAATGGACATGAGTTTGGGTAACCTCAGGGAGTTGGTGATGGACAGGGAAGCCTGGCAATCTGCAGTCCATGAGGTCACAAAGAGTCGGACATGACTGAGCAACTGAACTGAACTGAACTGAGGCTCTAGAGCGCAGGTTTATTTGCTCCACAGTATGTGGGATTTTCCCGGATGAGGGATCAAACCCATGTCTCCTGCATTGGTAGGCAGATTTTTACCATCAAGGAAGCCCTCTTTTCCAAAGCAAAAGTTTTTAATCATGGTGAAGTCAAATTATCACTTCTTTTCTAGTATGGATTGTATCTAAAAATTCTTTGTCAAACCCAAGGTCATGGACAGTTTCTCCCATATTTTTTTTGGAAGTTTCCTGTTTTTAGCTCTTAGATTTAGTTAGGTCCATAAACTATTTTGAGACAACCCAAATGTTACTCAACTGAAACTGAGCTTCTGATCTCCGTCTTCCAACCCTGACCTGTTTCTCCAACAAAAACTCTTCCAGTTTCAGAAGATTTACCTACCATTTCTGCTCTTAGAAGTCTCTGAAGCTTGTTAAAGCTGGTCATGAGGGTGGGAAAATCCTGGTCATCTCCATCTCACTAGAGAAGACATTTCATCTTCTCTGCTGTTGTTGCTAGTCACTCAGTTGCGTGTCCAACTCTTTGCAGCCCCATGGACTGTAACCCTCCAGGCTCCTCTGTCCATGGGATTATCCAGGCAAGACTACTGGAGTGGGTTGCCATGCCCGCCTCCAGGGGATCTTCCCAACCCAGGGATCGAACTCATGTCCCTCATGTCTCCTGCATTGGCAGGCAGGTTCTTTACCACTCATGCCACCTGGGAGGCCCCAGGTGAGAGATTTCTCTCAGGCCCCTGGGAGAAAGATTTCGTAGTTGATGCTTGAACTGAATTATCTAAGCCAGCGGTCCCAAGAGTGGGTTGGGTAGAATGTGTACTCATACTCTGTCAGAAATTAACTGCCACAAAAATATTTCAAGCTCAGAAGCTTTACCTACTGTCTCCCTTCTTAGAAACTTGAGAAGCTTGTTTGAGACGGTCACCCTGGCATCTCCCACATAGCGCTTGGGCCTCCTGGTGCTTCTGTTGTCTTTTCCACTCCGCCCAAGGCACTGTGGAAGGCTCAACCTGAGGCGAGATGGTCAGGTCAAAGCGTATCTAAGATGCTCTTTACCACTTTTCAGAGTCTCAGGCCTGTTGGAAGCCCCATTGACCTGTGAAATAACCACGATGGTGCCGGAGCACAGGGACAAACAGCAAAGCTGGTGGGGCTGGTCTTGGCCAAACAGATGGTCCCTGTACCTGCTGGCTGACGCTGCTATAGCGAAATATCATAGATGGGTGGCTTGAACTGCAGACATGAGTTCTCACTGTTCTGGAGGCTGGAAGTCCAAATCAGGGTGCTGGGAGCCCTTCCAAGATTGTGGAGGGAAGACCTTAGAAGCCTGCCCGCCTGTCCATAGAAACAAGGTCACATCGACTCAGGGGCAGTAGGTGAGAAGATTGGAAAATTATTTCAAAGGGCAGTACCTTTTTTATTAGAAGGTGGTGTGTGTTTTCCGAGGAGTCAAGTATCACGGAAGTGGTTTTGAGAAAAATGGACGGTGTTCATCGTTTGACAAAGTCTGTAAAGAGAGAGACGTGGGGTGCAGTGAGTGTGGCTGATGGGAGAAGGTGTCAGCACAGAGAAGATCGGGGAGCCACTCGCAAACATGAGGCTGATGAGGCTCTGAGGCCCACAGGTCTGCGGGACAGCCGGGGAAGCGTTGCCAAATCCATTGATATAACCTCTGCTGCCCAATGAAAACCATCCCTTGGCCAGAGAATCCATATTTCATACCAGTGGACATTATGTATATATTTTTAATGGAATGTCTTGAAATTCTCTCATTGTCCATAAGCTCTTGCACACCCTCAAATCAAATCTTTCAAAATTTGAAGAATTATGTGCATTGCACTCTTTCCATCTAATATCTCTCACACCTTCATATTCCTCCATGTTTTCCTTTTCACTGATTTGGTGCTACAAGGTGCCAGGTACAAAAGTCACCGACAGAGTCCTTGCTGTCAAGCAGGTCACATTCTAGCTGGGAAAATAACATCTCACCACCTAGTTGTACAGATCGGATTTTAGAAATCTTTATACCTTCCAAATGTCTTTCACTAACACTGAGTTTATTTTTGAAAATCGAGAAAGAATTATTTTTTACCCCCTCAACATTTTTCAAGACTTTTTAAACTAATACTTGCTAAAGAAGCCCCTTCAGTTTCGTTATTCAGAGCAGATGGTTTTTAAATAAAGTATCTCATCTCTTTTAAATAATCTAAAATTATTCTAGTGAACTCCATGTTTGTTGTTTTGTTGTTGCTTAGTGCTAAGCTAGGCCAACTCTTTTGCGACCCCCATGGATAGTAGCCCACCAGGCTCCTCTGTCCATGGGATTTCCCAGGCAAGAATACTGGAGTGGGCTGCCATTTCCTTCTCCAGAGAATCTTTCTGATCCAAGGATCGAAACTTCATCTCCTGCGTTGGCAGGTGGATTCTTTACCACTGAGCCATCAGGGAAGCCCCATAGAGTTCATTAGAACAATTTTATGAATTATATCTTGCCTCTTTTAAAGAATAATTCATAAAATTATTCTCATGAGTGCTATGTAGGCAGCACCTATTTTAAGCCAACTTGAAAAACTAGATCTCTTTTAAAAATAAAAAGAGGGGGATAGTAAATAAACAAGAGGTTTTTTTTTTTTTCATGTTCAAAGACATTACTTCTTTCTGGGGGCAGAAGGAGTGGGGTGATCAGCCAGAGAGCAGAGGTCCAGTCTAGAAATCCTTCTTTATCCACCTAGGTGGTCCACACACACTTCATGACACTTAACCTGCGCCCACCTCTGTGGCTGGAGACCACAGAACCGGGGGAGGAAGAAGGTATTAGTGCAGTAACCACACAAATACACAAATTCAAAAGGTGACGAACGTGAAACAGGAAAAGTCGTAGGGCCCTGACATGGGGATATGATCCACCATGGGTAGACGGTCTTTGAAACGGGAAACAGCGACTTGATTTTTAAAGTTGGCTTTAAAAAACACAAACGCCAAAGGCCTGCTCAGGGAACTGAAGGAGAGTCTTGGAAAGAACTTGAACCCCAGCCCGCACTTGTAAGGCTGTGGTCCTTAAGATGACTGTTTCAGGCCTTCCACCAGGCATGGAGGAAGCCTCAGGAGGGGGTTGGCACCTGATAAAGTAGGATTTTGCATCCTTCTGTCACACAAAAGGAAGGACGCTTGGCCTCGGCACTGAGTGACCGGGCTGCAGAAATTGCTCCCTCTTCTGCACAAGCAGAGGCGACGGGTCAGCACGGTGGGCTCTGCCCAGTGCAGCTTCCTCTCTCCCCACTGTTCATCCACCTACTAATAAAGCATCTTGCCTTGTCTCTTTTTCTTTCACTTGTTAGCCTTCTTCCTTTAACAGGGCAGATGGCTACAGGGTCAGAAAACTCCTCTCTCCATACTCTCTCGCTCAGGAAAGGTTTTCTCAAATGTCGGCATCACCAGGATAGAAACACTTCTTCGGTCTCCATCTCCGGCACTGGACCCCTTCCTGGAGCTCAGCATGCAGGACCAGTACACGTTCCCATATCCTGCCGGCATCTCAGACTTGTCACGGCTCCGATTTACAGGAGTAAACCAATACCCCTCCTCGCCAGTACCCTCCAGGCTGGCATGCCTCCACTTTTTCTCTCTCAGGAGCCCCAAATCCATACTTACCCCAGCCAAAACCTCAGACATCTTCACCTTCTCTAAACTGGAGGTCCTCCGACTTGAATGTGTCTTAAAAATTACCCAGATGGTGGCTCCACCTACAGGTTCTGATTCAGTGGATCTGTTTGGGGTCAGGTCTGAGCATTTCCTGGTCCACCAAGTGCCCAGAAGGTGCTGCTGCTGGGGGAATTAGTGTTCACCTCGGGCTTCCCTTGTGGCTCAGCTGGTAAAGAATCTGCCAGCAATGTGGGAGACCTGGGTTTGATCCCTGGGCTGGAAAGATCTCCTGGAGAAGGGAAAAGTTACCCACTCCAGTATTCTGGCCTGGAAAATTCCATGGACTGTATAGTCCATGAGGTCGCAAAGAGTCAGACACGACTGAGTGACTTTCACTCCCTATTGTCACTAGGAACCACCGTGTCATCTTCTTGTGGCCTCTTTGCAACCCTGCCCACTGGTTCCCTCTGCAATCTTTTCCTCTACTTCCTCCCAGTAGAGCCTGCCAGGCTCCTCTGTCTGTGGGGATTCTCCAGGCAAGAATACTGGAGTGGGTTGCCATGCCCTGCTCCAGGGGATCTTCCCAACCCAGGGATCGAACCCAGGTCTCCTGTGGCTCCTGCATTGCAGGCGGATTCTTTACCGCTGAGCCACCAAGAGTTTATGTCAGGTTTAATACTATGTACAAAATAAATGTTGTCTGTTCCATATAGCCCAAGGCTATGGCTTGAGCCTGTAGAAAACTTTCTCTGATCGAAGCTATCAGCACTGTTGAAAGTTGAACCCCAAAATCAATCAATAGTCATTCATTCATCCAAGGAGCCTATTGTCAAATCAATAACCCGAGAGCTTCTTCCCAGTGGTAAGTGAACTGGTGTGCTTGCGCCTTGAAAAGTCAAGTGCTGTTTGTTCGATTCTTAGTTAAGTCCACGTGTCAGCCCTGGTAGGACCGAGGTTGTCCGTCTTAAAGAAGCCAAGACATGTCCTTATTACGTCAGATGGGAGGCCTTGTGCAGCTTTATCTCATGATGGCTTATGTGAAGTTCTAAATTTGCAAAATAAAATGACATTCTCTTGTTATTTTTTAATCTAATCTTCCCTTTGGAAGAAAAAGATGTTGTTTTAAAGTAATTTTCTTGTATTGTTTTAGGCTTGCCTCCAATCCCTTCAGCTTCCAGAACAGGCTTTGCAGAATTTTCCATGAGAGAACGCATGAGGGAGAAATTACAGGCTGCAAGGGTGAGAGAAACCGCAGGGATATTTTGCTCAGTGCCGATTACCTTGCTTTCAGTCTTGTCTAGCTTGATTCGTGTGCTCAAAACTGCGTGAATTTGAATACTGTTAAATTTGTTTTTCATGCTCTAAAGGTTAATGCAGCATTTAACTATGAGCACAGATGAAAATTACACTTAAGAAGAATGTAATATCCTTTTTCTAAACCATTGTTTTTACCTCTTAAACAAGCATAACATGCGTATTTTACTGATTGATTTCTTCCCGAGATGGTGACTGAGGTTTTCATAGCATCACTGACATTATGTAGTAGTAATTTTCTCTTCGACTTTTTAGTCCAAAGCAGAAAGTGCGCTGCTGCAGGAAATTCCCACCCCTCGGCCCAGGCGCTTACGAAGTCCCACCAAGAAAGAATCAGAGACTGAATTTGGCACGGAGGTGAGAAATAGGCCACCCTACTTTGTGATCAAAGACAATGATGCCAAATAGAAATGTTCCAGCAAAAGTTCTAGAACAGAGCTATGCACAGAGGGGCTGTTAAAAACTCATGAATAAAAATAGCTGCTATTTATAGATACTACTTGGTGCTGGGCATTTTGCCAAGTCTTTCCCCCATGTTATTAGATGCCCTTATCCCAACACCTCTATGAGGTGGGTACCATGATTTTCATTCACATTTGACATACGAGGTTCAGAGGGCCTGCCAAGCCATCTCCAGGTCACAGAGCACATATGTGGACCAGTCAGTATTGGATTTCAGCTCTGTCTCATTCCCAGTGTGTCTCATGGGTCCGCGGTGCTGGGTCCATGGATCTTGCTGGGAAACAGAGAAAGAGATAAGAATAAAATCCAATCGTGGGGACTGTGAGTGTTACACTAAGGTGCCCCGATGTTTTTTTCTAAGCCATGGACAGCAATTGACAATTGGATCGGGTGGTGATTTGAATGCACCAGGGTGACTTGTTTGAATCTGAGATGCTGGTAAGGCACCTCAGTGTGCTCCTCAGATGCACAGAGAGGAAGGGACCCAGCCTGGAGACACAGATTTAGGAAGTATTTGAACTGTGGTGAGTTTTGAAGTTTTGAGAGTGTGAATGACGATGGTCCTACACTTGGAGAAACTAAAGGCCCACGAGGCAGAGAGGAAGCCTGTTAAAGACAGAAAGACATATCAGTGATGTGGCTGAAGGACCGACACATCTACGGTGGAAGAAGGAGCAGAAAGATCAACAGGGCACATGGCCCAGTGAAGTGTTTGCAAGTCTAACCCAGTGGTGGGTTGATGATGGTGGTTTTGGTTGTTTTTAAAGTCTAAGCATTAGGGATATTTCTGGAGCACAGTCACAAATTTCTTAGATGATGCCTTTTATTTTTCTATGATGAGATGTTACAGATTTTCATTTACCTGTATTCATCCCCAACAAGCCAGAGATTGCATGATTACAAGGAAAGTTGCAGTCATGCTCATGGGTTTTCAGACACTCAGTTGGTCCCCTAAAATGGCTCATGAAAACTGGCTACTCCATTCTACAGAGGACACATTTCTTTTTCTTTATTTCCAATTTATTTTCTTCCATGAGAGCCATAATTGTAAGAGCCATAGTTCTAAAGTATTGGAAAATAAAGAAAAAGTACCAAGACTTTCCTGGTGAGCAAGTGGTTAAAACTGCATCTTCCAATGCAGAGGGTGACAGTGTGATCCCTGGTCAGGGAGCTAATATCCCACATGCCTCTTGGTCCAAAAATCCCAAAACATTAAAACAGAAGCAATATTGTAATAAATTCAATAAAGACTTTAAAATAGTTCACATCAAAAAAATATCATTTTAAAGGAGAAAGTCCCTAAAGTCTCATCATTATGACACAAATACTTTGGTTGTTTTGGTAGGTGGGTGAGTAAGCAATAGGAGGGTGTGGTCTCCCATGCCTGGCGTGTCTGCACCTTCTTGATGGATAATCCTTTCACACAATCATGGTAGTTCTCGCTTGTCCAATAGGCCATGAATACAATATCCAAATCAAGTTGGTAGTTTTAGAAGGAAGAATATACTCCTTTGGCTCACAGAGTTTGTTTATTGCTTTTTGTGGGCAGGAACTTGACCTTTTGTCTAGCAGAGTGCATATCCCCTAAGAGCCATTCTCTGAAGGTGAGGCAAACACCACCTGCCTTGTCTGCAGACCTGATCTCAGGTTTCCAATAACATGTCACTCACAAGCACATTTATTCATGTACATACCTTAGCCCAGAAGAAGAATATAAAAAGCAGTCGATTTTGGTCCTACGGGGCAAAGAGCACATGAAAAGGCCAGGTGCTGGACCTCAGCTGCCCAGCACTAAGTTTGGCAATCTCACTCACTAGCTGCATGGCCTTGGATGTGTAACTTATTCATTCTCTGAGTGATAAATATAACCCACTTCCTACCTCTTCTTTTTTTTTTTTTTTTTCTTTTGCTGCGTTGGGTCTTATTTGAAGCATGAAAGTGAAAGTGAAGTCGCTCATCGTGTCCGACTTTGCGACCCATGGACTGTAGCCTACCAGGCTCCTCCCTCCATGGGATTCTCCAGGCAAGAGGACTGGAATGGGTGCCATTGCCTTCAGGAGGTTCTTTTGTTGCAGCACGTGGACTCTCTGGTAGTGACGTGCAGGCTGAGTTGCTCCACAGCATGTGGGATCTTAGTTCCCTGACCCAGGATCGAACCTGCGTCCTCTGTGTTGCAAAGCAGATTCATAACCATTCGACCACCAGGGAAGACCCCTCGCCTCTCTAAAATAGGGATACTACCCAGAACCTGATCCTTGATATTGTCTTGAGGATTAAAGGAATGCATACATGTCACAGGATTTCACACAGTGCCTGGCTCATGGGAAGCCCTCTCTCCATAGTTAGTAGCAAGTGTCAGAGGCTGTAGGGTCAGAGCAAAAAGAAGAAGCCGCTTGGGAATACTTGGCTCAGGAATCTAAATCCATCAGCACAAACCTGCGCTAAACTCTTGTTTCCATTCCTCTCTATCCTCAGCAGATTTGTAATAAGAGAACAAAACCAAACACACATCTCCAAGAACATGTCAACAAAGAAGTGGGAATAACACAGAGCGTTTGACTCCTTGGTCCCCAGTAGGCATGACCAAAATGTCTCTGTTTTGTGGACCTGGTTCACTGTCCCAGGTGCCCAGGTTCTGATCCCTTGACACACTCTACCTGTTGCCAGCATCTCTCAGAGGCTCCTTCCTGCCGGGTGTCCAATGGACTCTGAACACACAGCAGTGACAGGCACGGCCCACTCTCAAGGAGCCCAGTGGGGATGGCAGACAGGTGATCGGACAGTGGAAGTGCAGGCTGGGTAAGACCCACGGTGGGTGCCTTGAGGAAGCCTTAGAAAGGGCACTTCCCTTGGAGTCAGGTTATGTAAAATATGAAGTGTCTTGCCTTAGGCAATGGTTTCTTGCCTAAGGTAATGGTTTCTTATCTGTGACTCAAAACCACAAGTGGCAAAAGAATAAATCAATACACTGGACTTTATAGAATTAAACACGTTTCCATTTCAAAAGAAACCAAGAAAAAAGTGAAAAGACAACACACATAATGGGAGAGATTATTTGCAAACCATGTATCTTGATTAGTATCATGCCTGATACTGAGAATATATAAAAATTGGAGATATCTGCAAGACCATCTAGATTAGGCTGTCTTTAGGGAATTAAAAATATTGACTAGTAAAAAAAAAATATTGACTAGTAGTTAGAAAAGAGGTCAGGGCAGGAACTATTATGTTTTATAATTATGCTTTGGTAAAAGTAATGAGACTTGAGATTGTCTAGCTCAAGCTAGAGTCATAGAGCCTTCTTAGAGGTTACAATAAACTCAAGGATGAGAAAGAATTCCCAGCTGGACACAAGCACACATCATCGCAGGCATTCACTTGAATCTGAATATTATTACTTTAAGCTTTTACAAAGATATTATAGATAATAGTTCTTTAAAATTTAATTGTGCACACAATCCTTTTAAATATATTTAATGGCCTTTCTTATACTAATATAATTTACTTTTAAATACTTTGAGATTTTGATAAAAATTAAATTACCACTGTTTTGAACAAGTCCATACATATCATAGTAAAACTGTCAATCTTATAATTTTAAATGATACCAAAGAAATTATATTGTCCGAATTTACTGTCCTTTCTGTCAAGCAAATACAGAAAGAGATGGAAAGAAACAGAAAGAATAAAATACTGATCTCCACATACACATATTTGCCAAATGGAACTTTACCTACTTATTTTATTTTTTAAATGGCTGTTAGACTTTCTGCCTGGTCTTCTTCTGTTTTATTATCACTCTTTAGGTGTCTCTAAAACCTAAGGCTTGCCTACACAGAGCTAGGCTTCTCGTCTCTCAGATCGGTTGACTCCTTGGCTTATTCATGTGTTTTCAAATGTATCAGTCTCTGTCTTGGGCTCTAGGAGGCGAGGGATTCTGAGGCAGACAGGAGCAGAACGGCATCTTCAACAGTGGGCGAGAAAGCTTTAGCCTTGTTTTGGAGAAAGACTGAACTTAGCAGACCCTTAGAAAGCCTTCCTGACCCTTCCCTGGTGGCTCAGTGGTAAAGAATCTGCCTACCAAGCAGGAAATATGGGTTCGATCCCTGAGTTGAGAAGATTCCCCTGGAGAAGGAAATGGCAACCCATTCCAGTATTCTTGCCTGGGAAATCCCATGGACAGAGGAGTCTGGTGGGCTACAGTATGCAGTCACAAAAGAGTTGGATACAACTTAATGACTAAACCACCACCACCAATTCTTAAACGTGTTTATCTTTACATTGCATAATACTCATGTGCTTCTTTCCTTGTCTTCAAAAGAGCCACTTAAAATTCTGAAATTTACCAAGACAAATATTAACTCTGCATTGCACTGTGAAATTTATTCATTAGCACTGCTTCAACTTTTGTATAGTTGAATGCTATTAGTTAACTATTTGGGCTCCCCTGATAGCTCAGCTGGTAAAGAATCTGCCTGCAATGCAGGGGACCCCACTTTGATTCCTGGGTCAGGACAATCCTCTGAAGAAGGAATAGGCTACCCATCTCAGGATACATGGGCTTCCCTGGCGGCTCAGACGGTAAAGAATCCACCTGCAATTCAGGAGACCTGGGTTTGATCTCTGTGTTGGGAAGATCCTCTGGAGGAGGGCATGGCAACCCACTCCAGTATTTTTGCCTGGAGAACCCCATGGACAGAAGAGCCTGGCATTCTTCAGTATGTAGAGTTGCAAAGAGTCGAACACGACTGAAGCAACTTAACACGCACGCACAGTTACCTATTTAACCTACTACTGCAAAATGAGAAAATGGAGGGAAAGCATAGAATCTTACATAAATTGGAATTGTATGTATTTTCTTGATATCATTATAGATTGCACCCAACTGATGCCCACATGTTTATTCTGCCCATTGCTGGACATTCAGCTGCACTTACGTGGAATTTCATAGCACCTTAGCTTGCTGTTCCAAGTATTTCTAGCTTTCATCACAGAATGTCTCTGGATAAATGCCTGAGGAGACCACTCAGCCATTCTGAGATTCACACAAAACTGGAAGAGCCAGGGCCTGGGGCAACCCTTACTCACTTGGACTTATTTACCATCAGACGTGGTTGACTCTTCATCATAGACTGTTTGGAGAGGATCCTCTGTGAGCTGGATAATCTGTTGATCTTTAGGGTGAAATAGCATTTCCATTTGGGGGTTTATTGACTGTAAAATTTTGTATTCATTTAGTCATGAGAGAGAGAGAGCTGAGGAAGAAAACAGTCAGCCACTTTACCATTCAAATATATTTGTAAACATTTCATTCCCTGGAAATGGTGAGATGCATCAATGGTCAGAAGATAAAGCCTTTTGAGGGCTAATGCTTGTTTTTTTAAAAATCCTCAGTTTCTTGCTTTAAATGATGTATCTGTTATTTTTTTCGTATAGCTGGATAGAGAGGTACAAAGGACTCAACAAGAACATGACTCCCAAGGTCATTCAAGAGTAAAGTTCCACGATTCTGTACGAAAAATCAAGTCTAAACCCCAGGTGAGAAATCCTATCTTTTAAAATCATGCTACCTTTATTTAAATTATGTAAGCTTTAAATCATGTATCTTATTTATTTGTTTCTGTTTTTTGAAAATTGTCAGTGAGAGATAACTATACATATAAGCTGACTCCTACTTCATAAATATGCAAGAAAAAATATGAGGAATGATTCCTACTTTTAAACCCTAGAATTTTATGGAGAGATTAGAAAGCTGCCTATTGTGGGGAAAGAAAAATGCCTGGAAGGACAGGAAATGTTCTTGATAAGATAATTTGTTCAGCTGTGAAGTTGTTATCAGCTTTTATTATGGGAAAAAGGGAGATACTAATTCAAGAATTAAAACAAACCAGAAATGGTATTTTTTCAAAATTTAACAAACCCTGTATTGCTCATAATTAAAAGTATCTCAGCACTGGCCTATAAATCACTTTTTGGCATTTTAATCATCTTTTCTAAAGCTTTTAACTGCTGTAAATAATATGCTTTTGTGTTTGTAGGAAGGTAATAATTGCTGATTTATATTTTTTTAAAAGTAACTCATTAAAGTTACTTAACTAAGGAGGCCTGTCGTATCTGTTGAAGTTCATTACCATCAACAGGTAATATGTTTAGGAAGCCCAGAATGCTCTTAGCAGCCAGCCAGCTGTCAGTGAACTGTGCAGAGCTTATCTCAGCACAGATAATCTGAAATTCTATTGCTTGCTTCTTTTCTGTAGGTTCCACCTGGCTTCCCTTCTGCTGAGGATGCGTATAACTTCTTTACTTTCAACTTTGATCCTGAACCAGAGGAATCAGAGGAAAAGCCAAAAGCCAAAAATAGACATGGAACTAACCGAGAAGAAAAGGAAGGAGAGGAAGAAGAGCCACCTGTACAGGGAGGAGTAAGCAAAACAGTATTTACTGTAAGAATAGTAATGAGGAGAGGGAAGACGTTAACGGTGATGGTGATGATCACGTTGGTGGTGATGGTGGTGATGGTGATGGTAATGGTGGTGGTGATGGTTGTGATGGTGGTGATCACGTTGGTGGTGATGATGGTAGTGATGGTGGTGGTGGTGAGATGATGATGGTGGTGGTGGTGGTGGTGATGGTAGTGATGGTGATGATGGTGGTGATAGTGGTGATGGTGGTGGTGGTGATGATGATGACAGTGGTGATGATGATGGTGGTGATGGTGGTGATGGTGGTGATGATGGTGGTGATGGTAGTGATGGTTGTGATGGTGATGGTGGTGATGGCAGTGATGCTGGCAGGGGTGATGATGGTGGTGATGGTTGTGATGGTGGTGGTGATGGTGGTGATGGTTGTGATGGTGGTGGTGATGGTGGTGATGGTGGTGGTGGTGAGATGATGATGACAGTGGTGATGCTGGCAGGGGTGATGATGGTGATGATGGGGGTGATGGTGATGATGGTGGTGATGGTGATGATGGGGGTGATGGTGATGATGGGGGTGATGGTGATGATGGTGGTGATGGTGATGATGGTGGTGATGGTGATGATGGTGGTGGTGATGGTGGTGATGGTGTGATGGTGGTGGTGATGGTGGTGATGGTGATGGTGGTGAGATGATGACGGTGGTAGTGATGATGATGGAGATGTCCTAACTAGGAAGAAAGTGGCGAGGAACAAACACACTAACACCATGCAGAATAGCTCATCCACATCCTGAGCTCTTTAGATGATTCAGATGCAGGATAAACAGGGCTCTTCTGGAGGGTTTGTTAAAATAGATGGCTGGCCATTCTTCAAAGTTCCCAATCTAGTAGGTCTTCCCTGGGATGAGAGACCTTACTTTTTGGCACCAGGTCAAGATATAGGAGATCATGGAGAAAAGAAGAATGATCATAGCTTTAAAAGAGCCTGGAAAAAACTTAACTGGAAAAGAAGAGAGAGTGGGTTTAAAACGAACAGCTAAAAGAGATCAAGCCCTGAGCCTTTGGAGTGGGAGCACGGACTCCAAGACCCTAGACTACCAGAAAACTAACCCCAGGGAGTATCAAATAGTGAGAACTCACACAAAGAAAACTGCCTGAATACAAGACCCGGCATCACCCAACCACCAGTAGCACCCTGTAGAGGATGCCTCATATGAACAACAGACTAAACAAAACTACAAACCCAATCACCAGCAGACAGGATTACCACCTCACTCAGCCTTGCCCATCAGAGGGGAAACAAACAAATAAACAAACAAAAATTCAGCACAAATCTCACCCTATAAGCTTACGCAAACCACTGGACCAACCTTAGGAGGGCAGAAACCAAACGGAAGAAAGAATTCAACCTTTAAGCCTGGGAAAAGGAGACCTCAAACACAATAAGTTAAAAGAAAAATAATGAAAAGGCAGAGAAATCCTACACAGATGAAGGAACAAACTAGAAACCCAGAAGTCCAAATAAATGAAGAGGAAATAGGCAAACTACCTGGAAAAGAATTCAGAATAATGATAGTAAAGATGATCAAAAACCTTGAAAACAAAATGGAGAAAATGCATGAATCGATTAAGCAAGACCTAGAAGAATTAAAGAATAAACATTCAGAGACAACAGCACAATTACTGAAATTAAAACTACTCTAGAAGGAATCAATAGCAGAATATCTGAAGCAGAAGAACAAATCAATGAGCTGGAAGATAAAATGGTGGAAGTAACTTCTGAAGAGCAGAATAAAGTAAAAAGAATGAAAAGAACTGAGGATAGTCTCAGAGACCTTTGGGACAATATCAAACACACGTCCTAAAAGTGCTGTGAATACTAGGTTCACATTACTTTCTGTAGCCCTCAATTTCACCCTATAATTTGGGAGTTGGGGGCCTTGATTACCTTTCTCTTGTGGGAAAAAAGGTGGGGCAATACAGTTTGCAGGTTTTTCTTGCTAAACTCCACACAAGGATTAGTATTCATTTCACGTACAAAAATGTCTGCCTCTCCAAGGCAAATGAAACCTAGTGCTCTCTCCTCTCAGCCTTACAGGTGAACAGTTTTTTGTGCCCCATACCACACCCAAGCTACAACTCAGATTCTGTAATCATGGGTGGGATATGTGAGACCAGAGAAAACACACCATGAAAAATGGGAAGACTTGAATAGTCATCTCTCCAGGAAGATACACAAATGGCCAAAAAGTACATAAAAAGATGCTTAGCAGCACTAATCATTAGGGAAATGCAAATCAAAACCACCATGAGATACCACCTTACACAAATCAGAATGACTATTAAAAATAGATAGGAGATAGATAGGAAGGAAAGAAGGAAGGGAGGGCAGACAAGTGTTGGCAAGGGTGCAGAGAAACTTGTGCATTGCTCATGGTGTTGCAAGGTGGTGTAGCTGCTGTGAAAAATTCCAGTGGCTCTTCAAAAATTTAAACATAGAACTACCATTTGATCCAGCAACCCCAATCCTGGGTATATACCCCAAAGAATTAAAAGCAGGCACTCAGATCGCTATATACT
The DNA here is from genome assembly GCA_006408695.1 of Aepyceros melampus. NCBI lineage: Eukaryota > Metazoa > Chordata > Mammalia > Artiodactyla > Bovidae > Aepyceros > Aepyceros melampus. The sequence goes on from SJXQ01007444.1 coordinate 223,998, forward strand.
CATGTTGATAGAAGCATTATTTACAGTAGCCAAAAGTGAAAGCAATCTAACTGCCCATCAAGAGAAGAATGTATGAATAAAATGTAGTATATACAAGAGAATATTATTCAGCAGAAGGAAGGAAATTAGCATAATATATGCTAAACATAGCTGAACCTTAAAGACATTATGCTAAGTGAAATAAGCCAGTTATTTGAAATGAATAAGACAAACTTTGTGTGAGTTTTTTCACACTCACTGTGGATGCAGTCTTTCTGGTGGACCAACTGCAGGTCCTGGCTTTGCCCTGCTGTCTTCTCTGAAGTTTTCTCAGCCTGTCTTTGCTCAAAGTAGAGCTGGGGCAGGAAGAAAAAAGATCACACACCGATACTACAGGATATTTTCTCTTTTCACCTATTGAAGGTTCTGACAGTCTCTGCCTTCAGCTCTTGCTGAGAGCTTGGTTACTGTGCAAATTTCCTTCACTCTTGTTATCATTTTCTGTATTTAGTGAGGAAATATTAGGTAATTAGGCTACAGCCATTGTCTTCAGCTACCTGGCAGTCTCCATAGCATTTTAAAGGGTGCTGCTCATAGATGAATGTCGGGTTTAAACTTTAGAAAGAAGAACAAGGCAGAGAAAGAAAAGAAGGTAAAAAGGAGAAGGAAGAGAAAGAAAAGGCAGAAAAGTTTGGAAAATATTCAAACTACATTAAAATACTTCAGCTGGCATTTGTGATGACAGGTTCTGTGCTTAGAATTTTAATATGCATGATTTAATTTTATTCTCACAAAACCCAAGGAAATAAGATCTGTTAATATCCCAGTCTTGCAAATAAGAAAACCAGGGATCTGAAGTGTAGGTAAATTCCTCACAGTCACCCAGGCAGTACAAGGTGAAGCTGGGAATCAAGCCCAAGCAATCTGAGCAGGGTGTGGACCGCACACTTGGCACCTTTCCCATGGGGTTAGTGCCAAGGCAGAAGGTTAGATTATGCATAACTCATGAACCCAAGTTAAGTCATTGTCAAAGAATAGACACCTGCAAAGGAGGACACACTCATAGAGATTTCACTTGCCTTGCTTAGCACATCTCTTCTGACCCTTCTGATTTTGGCATTTTCCAAGTATGTGGAATAATGAAATGACAAAGCATTTAAATGGGAAAGTCAGTGTCATTTTATGCTTTCTTTCAGAACAAGATAAAAGGAAAAGGTAACTTTATCTTAGGATATGTTGTTCGGTGCATTTAATATCATGGATCGTTTTTCCAAGTACATTAACTGTCTTTGGGACTTCCCTGGTGCCTCAGTCAGTTCAGTCGCTCAGTCGTGTCCGACTCTTTGCGACCCCATGGAGTGCAGCACGCCAGGCTTCCCTGTCCATCACCAACTCCCGGAGCTTGCTTCCCTGGTGGCTCAGATGGTAAAAAAAAATCTGCCTGCAATGCGAGAGACCTGGATTCGATCCCTGGGTTGGGAAGATCCCCTGGAGAAGGGCATGGCAACCCACTCCAGTATTCTTGCCTGGAGAATTCCATGGACAGAGGAGCCTGGCGGCCTACAGTCCATAGGGTCACAGTCAGAACCAACTGAGCGACTAACACATTCACCATCACTAACTATCTTTGTGGGATTGTTCCTTGATGTTCTGTAATGTGATGCAGGATGAGAAAGAGTGGTTGGATGGCAGAGATGCTGAGGATCTTCTCCTGGGCTTAGATCACGCAGCTGAAGACTTTGTGGCAGTCAGACCTGCCGATTATGAAAGTGTCCACGTTCGGCTGCAGAAGGAGAAAGAGCTCCTGTTCGTACCCAGCCGACGGACAGGTACTTTCTCTCTTTATCTTCCTGCCCAGCTTCAGCATCCTCGTTTTCCTTCAGATGAAATAGAGCTGGTGTATAAAGTTAAAGTGAAAGTGTTAGTCGCTCAGTCATGTCAGACTCTTTGTGACCCCATGGACGATAACCTGCCTGGCTCCTCTGTCCATGGGGTTTCCTAGGCAAGAATACTGGAGTGGGTAGACATTTCCTTCTCCAGGTGTATAAAAAGGCCCAATTTCCACAACTGAACCCAATTTCTAATCTGACTTAATAATCAAGAAACAGGTTCAAATCATCCTACTCGTTCTTTCTCCCACTGTGTCCGCAAGTCTGTTCTCTATGTCTGCATCACTTTAGAGAGTAGCGTAGAAACATACACATCACCACGTGTAAAATAGATCAGTTCAGGTGAGTCTCTCAGTTGTGTCCGACTCTTTGTGACACCATGGACTGCAGCCTGCCAGCCCTCCCTGTCCATCCCCAACTCCTGGAGCTTACTCAAAACTCACGTCCATTGAGTCAGTGATGCCATCCAACCATCTCATCCTCTGTCGTCACCTTCTCCTGCCTTCAACCTTTCCCAGCATCAGGGTCTTTTCCAGCGAGTCAGTTCTTCACATCAGGTGGCCAAAGTACTGGAATTTCAGCTTCAGCATCATTCCTTTTTTTAATATTAATTTATTTATATTAATTGGAGACTAATTACTTTACAATATTGTATTGGTTTTGCCATACATCAACATGAATCCACCACAGGTGTACACGTAGCATCATTCCTTAAATGAATATTCAGGACTGATTTCCTTTAGGAAATTGGTTGGATTGGTTGGATCTCCTTGCAGTACTAGGGACTCTCAAGACTCTTCTCCAGCACCACAGTTCAAAAGTATCAATTCTTCGGCACTCAAATTTCTTTATAGTCTGACTCTCACATTTATACATGACTACTGGAAAAACCATAGCTTTGACTAAGATGGACCTTTGTTGGCAAAGTAATGTCTCTACTTTTTAATATGCTGTCTAGGTTGGTAAAAAGATAGCCAGTGGGAATTTTCTATATGACACAGGGAGCTCAAATCTGGTCCTCTGTCACAACCTAGAGGAGTGAGATGGGGTGAGAGGTGGGGGGAAGGTTCAGGAGCAAGTGGACATATGTATACCGATAACTGATTCATGTTGATGTGTGGCAAAAGCCAACACAATATTATAAAGCTGTTAGGCTCCAACAGTCCTTGGCGGGCTGTTGCTGCCTGTGGCTCCCACAGACCCCACAGACTGTCCGCAAAGATCTGTTCTATGAACAGATCAAAGAGTGAGGACGTAAATGAAGTCACATGGACTCCAGCAAACTTTATAATTTACAAAGCACTTCCTCATCTTCACCCCATTTAATTTTCCCAGGAGCCCAGAAAGACAGATATTTTCATCCCTTATGTATAAGAGGACGAGTTCAGAGAAGAGGCTGGCCCAGGTTCACGCCACTGATGAGGCCAGCAGCCTCCCCCCTGATCTGGGTACCACACTCCTTGCGGTGTGTGAAGCCACGCAGGCCAGTTAGGTATCAAATTATTTCCTGATTCTCCAACATGGTGCTGCAGGAAAACACATTCACCTTCCCCTTGGTCCTGCTTCTAGACATCGGTTTGGAGCATTTGCACTTTCCAAGAACCAAAGTAAAATCTCTGGTGGTGTTTTTAATTCACCAAACTGCAGTTTGAAATGTTTAGGTTGGCACTGATGTGGCTGGTGTTTGTTTATGAACTGTCTAGTGCCTACATATAAAAAGCTTCCTGAGAATGTGCAGCCCAGGTACCTGGAAGATGAAGGCCTTTACATCGGGGCAAGGCCAGAGGTGCCGCGAACCAACCAGAACATCATGGAGAACAGGCTCCTGACCCAGGAACCGGTGAGCTCTCAGCCCTGTTCTCTAGTGGAGACAAGGAGGGATTCACAGAGGGTCTTTATCCTGATGGGCCATCACTGCAGGATGGGACTCATTTCCTCCTGAGGGTGTCTGCAGACTGGTTCATTCTGTCGCTGTTTTGTTGTTATTGTTTTTTAATTTGTCCTCAATACCTTTGAAAGTGAAGTCGCTCAGTCGTGTCCGACTCTGCAACCCCATGGACTGTAGCCTACCAGACTCCTCCATCCGTGGGATTCTCCAGGCAAGAGTACTGGAGTGAGTTGCCATTTCCTTCTCCAGGAGATCTTCCCAACCCAAGGATTGAACCCAAGTCTCCTGCATTGCAGGCAGACACTTTACCATCCGAGCCAGCAGTGACCCTCAAACATCACCCCTCTCCGCTCAATCCTACCTTTCCCAAGCTGGATTTAGGCTCTTCCTACTAAATCAGATATTGGCAAACCTTTTCCCAATTCACAGAAATTTTTAATTGTCTAAGATAAAATGTTCTCAATCGTTTTTCTCCATGGTCATCTGTCTTGAAATTTTCACGAATACCATTTCCCTGGTGGTCCATTGGTTAAGAATCTGCCTGCCAATGCAGGGACACGAATTCAGTCCCTGGTCCAGGAAGATTCCACATGCCACGGGGCAGCTGAGCCAGCACACCGCAACTACTGAGCCCACGCTCTAGAGCCTGGGAGCCAGTGCTGCTGAGTCTGTGTGCCTGGACCCTATAGTCTGCAACAAGGAAGCTGCCGCAATTAGAAGGCCCAGCACTGCAGCTAGAGTCGCCCCTGCTCACCCCAGCTAGAGAGAGCCCCTGCATAGCACCAGAGATACCAGTGCAGCCAAAAAACTTAAAAATAAAAATAAATTTTTAAAAATTGTTTAATAGAAAATATGTTTTTTAAGCACTCCTTGAAAGCGAAAGTGAAAGTCGCTCAGTTGTGTCTGACTCTTTGTGACCCCATGGATTGTAGTCCATGAAATTCTCCAGGCCAGAACACTGGAGTGGGTAGCCTTTCCCTTCTCCAGGGGTCTTCCCAACCCAGGGATTGAACACAGGTCTTCCGCATTGCAGGCAGATTCTTTACCATCTGAGCCACAAGGGAAGCCCAAGCACTCCTATATCTTTTTCTTAAACTTATCAGGAAGGGGCTAAAAACTATATCTTAATTCGGGGGGACATTAGTGAAGACTCAAATTTTCAATTTTTATTGGAATACAGTTGATTTACAATTGTGTTAGCTGCAGGTGGATATACATATAGCCAGTCTATTTTTCTTTTTGATTCTTTTCCCATATAGGCTATTGCAGAGTCCTGAGTAGAGTTCCCTGTGCTATATGGTGGTGGCGGTTTAGTCGCTAAGGCATGTCCAATTCTTGTGACCCCAGGGACTGTAGCCCACCAGGCTCCTCCGTCCATGTGATTTCCCAGGCAAGAATACTGGAGTGGGTTGCCATTTCCTTCCCCAGCGGATCTTCCCAACCCAGGAATCGAACCCAGGTCTCCTGATGGCAGACAGATTCCTCACCAGCTGGTGGCTCAGAGGTTAAAGCGTGTGCCTGCAATGCGGGAGACCCGGGTTCGAACCCTGGATCAGGAAGATCCGCTGGAGAAGGAAATGGCAACCCACTCCAGTATTCTTGCCTGGGAAATCCCATGGATGGAGGAGCCTGGTGGCTTACAGTCCACCGGTCGAAAAGAGTCAGACATAACTAAGGGACTTCACGTTCACTTTTTTCACCAGCTGAGCTATGAGGGAAGCCCATTCTGTATAGTATATCCCTATTAGTTATTTATTTTATATATAGTAGTGTGTCTCCCCTGGAAACCATAAGTTTATTTTCTACAGCCACAACTATATTTCTGTTTTGTAATAAGTTCACTTGTACCCTTTTTTTTAGATTCCACATAATAAGCAATATCAAATGATATTGGTCTTTCTGTGTCTGGCTTAGTGAAGACTCAATTTCTGATAGAAATAGGGACTTTAAAATGTCTAGGGAGTGGGAGGTGGGAGAGAGATTCAAGAGGGAGGGGACACATGTATACCTATGGCTAATTCATGTTGATGTGTGGCAGAAACCAAAACACTATTGTAAAGCAATTATCTTTAATTTAAAATAAATTTTTTTTTTAAATTAAAGATCTTCAGGACAAGGGGAAGGTGCATGACATGTGCATGGTGACGGAGCGTTTCCCCACAAGCGCTGTTTAATTTTGTAAACTCTTTTCTGTCCTTCTGCTTGATCCCAGGGGAGGAGATGGTTCGGAGATGACGGGAGGATCCTGGCACTGCCAAACCCCATCAAGCCGGTTCCTTCGCGACCACCCATGTTGACACAGCAGCAGGACATTAAGGCAGAACTGGAAACACTGTATAAAAAGGTAAACCTCCCCGTCCCATTTTTAATACATGAATTTACTTGAAAGTGCTTTGCTTTTTGAAGGGCTTGGAGTGATGAATTTGCAACACCCTATTTTGACTTTTCTTAACTATTTCACTGTCTTGCACATAAAGGGGAAACAGCAACCTGTTATATAAGACTGAGTTTCCTGTCCACACCGAATCCTTTCTTAAACCCTTTCTTACACCAGCAACAAGCTTCCCAGGTAGGAAGGCTCGGGTCAGTGTCTTTATGCCCATATCCAAGTTAGCTGCCCCAGTGTTTTTTCTTTTCTCTCTGTCATCTCACACATACTGCAGGGTTATTCCCCACTGTCTCTGTATTATGTCACTGGAGATTTTCTATCCTCACAAATCCTTTCTATGGTATTTTTCCCAGCTCTTTTACCACACTGCCTGGCTTGAGTCCTGGCCCTGCCTCTTGCTTGGCTCACTTGACCCCCCCTCCTCTCTCTGCTGGTGTTTCTTCCTTTGCAAAATGGCATTGGCCTACTAGGATTGTTGTGCAGATGGTTGAGATAATACATCAAAGTGCTTAGAACAGGCTCAGTGAGGTCTGACCAGCTGGTGTTGAATAGGCAGTTGCTTGCCTTCACTTTTCTTCCCCCCAACAATAAATGATTACATTTATTAGTTATCCTTTTTTTAAAAATTATCAAATAAATATATTCTGGGGGAAAGAAGCTATATTAAAATTAGAAGAATTGCTAGGCTTTGGTTACATATTTCTTTAATATCAGATACATTCTTACTAAAAGTTCAGATAAATCTATGAACACATAGTGACATTAGAGATTAGAATAATTATTTTTTAAATGTTTCCAACTTGGGTCAACATAAAATGACTTTTTACTATGAAATCACTGCTAAGCTTTCAATCCATGTCCCTTAAACATCATATCGTGGTTTTTGTTTGCTGTGGTATCATTACAACATTATTATCAAAGCTTATAACTTGCACATCTTCTCCAGGACCACAATTTCCAATATTCTTTAGCTTTACTTTTGTACTTATTTGAGTTTAATGATGCAATTTATGCTTTTTTACAATCTTTCTGTTCCTCAAGGATTTGGTTTTTCTTAATTTTTTAGCTGACAAATATTTTGTTTCTGTGTCTTGGAGCTTCTGTTGTTGTTTCCTTGTTTTTTAAGATATATCCATATATACGTGGGCTTCCCTGGAGGCTCAGACATTAGAGAGTCTGCCTGTAATGCAGGAGATCTGGGTTCAGTCCCTGGGTCAGAAAGATTGCTTGAAGAAGGAAATGGCAACCCACTCCAGTATTCTGGCCTGAAGAATTCCATGGACAGAGGAGCCAGGCCGGCTACAGTCCATGGTGTTGCAAACAGTCAGGCACAACTTAGCAACTCACACCCCCACACACAATCCAGATGTACTTATTCCTTAAATTCTTGTGTATTGAGAAAGACCTGTCTTATTTTCCCTTGTTTGTTTTTATTTCCTTCCTTCACGTTGAATTATATTGCTCATGCTTTCCTGAAATGTAGCAAGGATCACCTCCTTCAGAAACTTGTGTAATTTGAAATGTGTAACATTTTGACACTGCTAAAGGCAAACAGAATAAGAGGATATAAGATCATCCTATAAAGCTATAGAACTGTAGAGCTATAGAGCTGAGTGATGAACAGAGAAGACATGGACCCAAATCAGAGAATCTGAGCTGGGTGTCTGCTAAGCTGTGGCTTTGGGAAGCTCCCTTGACTGCTGTGAAGATGTTTCCTTAATTAAAAAATCACCATCATCTCTACCACATACGACCATTATGAGCTTTGGAATGATGTATGTGTTTGCCCTTTTATTAAATTATGAATTTCTATACAATATTGTTATCAGAGACAAATATTAATGAGTGGCTACTCTGTACAGAAATATGGACTCTAGGCGTGGATTTACAAAGCAAGCATAAACCCAAGCCCCAGGCCATGAGGGATTTACCATCTACTTGCTTTATGACAAAGATACATGATATAATTAGTGATCTAGACAGTATCAACTTGTACCTAATAATCCATCAGTTTCTTTCTCCATCCATCCATCTGCTTCAGCATGAAACACTGATATAATGAAGCACAAATTTATGGGCTAAAATTAGAAAATAGAAGAGTCGTTACTATGGAGAGTAGGATCCTGAGGGAGGCCATTAATCTCTCTGTCTCCTTCAGAAGTTCTGAGCTACTTGGGAAATGCACAGGAATCAGAGAAGCGTGCAGATCTCAGTTTCAGCTAAGAGTGAGGCTGGATAGGAGAATGCGGCTTGGACCCAAGACGGATTGGGCTCCCTGCTCCCTCTCTTATGAATTATGTCCCCCGTGTAGAGAGTTTACCACGTGGAATGTCTGCTGAACCCACGGGCCAGTGCACAGGCCCTTAGGAGACGGCTGAGTAAGGACAACTAGATGCCACCAGTGACTCTGTCCAGCCAAGAACTTGGACTAGTGGATCCTGGGCTTCAACTAAATCTCCACTCAGACACAGTCTTCCTTCTCTCTGGGGAAGGAGCCAGTGGGGAGAGCACAGAGGGTTTCCTTCCAGTCCTTTTGAGAGGCGAGAGCTTCCTAGCTTTGGGCAGAAACAGGAAGTAGAGGAAGATAAGAGTTCCACTGAGAGGGGCTGGTCATCCTGCATCACAGAACAAAGAAGTTAGAGGAGAGAGATCAGAAGGGGCTAGAGTCTTCCAAGATCATTTTCTAGAGAGTTAGGCTGCAAAGATAGCAAAGCATGGAGAACGTGCCAGGCTTCTGCCTACGAAAGAAGCAAAGTAAGTAAGTAAGTAAAGTCACTCAGTCGTGTCCGACTCATTGTGACCCCATGGACTGCAGCCCACCAGACTCCTCAGTCCATGAGATTCTCCAAGCAAGAATACTGGAGTGGGTTGCCATTTCCTTCTCCAGGGGATCTTCCTGACCCAGGGATCGAACCCTGGTCTCCCGCATTGGAGGCAGACGCTTTAACCTCTGAGCCACCAGGAAAGTCCACGAAAGAAGCAAAGGTTGTATTAAAGGAGTTGTTCTGTTTAGTTGTTAAGTCATGTCCAACTCTTTTGCAAACCCATGGACCGTAGCCCACCAGGCTCCTCTGTCCATGGGATTTCCCGGCAAGAATACCAGAGTGGGTGCCATTTCCTCCTCCAGGGGGTCTTTCTGACTCAAGGACGGAGCTGCACCCCTTGTTCTCCTGCATTGGCAGGCAGATTCTTTACCAGTAGCATCACCTGGGGAGCCCTCTGATCCCCTGCTAAATTAGAAGAACTGTAGTAGCCAGCACTCTTTGAGTTGCAAGTGACAGAAACCCACTGCAAACCAGCTTAAGCCAGGAGAGAACTTAGTGACTCCCAAAGCTGGAAGGACGTGGAGATGAATCATAAAATGAAGGCGGGGCTTTAGGAACCCAGACCCTGGTGCCAAGAACTCAGTGCTGAGAGTCTCTCTGCTTCTCTTTCCTCTAGTTCTCCTTGAATGGAGAACCTTCTCTCCTACTGTAGGCAGTCCAGAATTTTCCATGGGTTAGGACATTGATAACGTAAGCTCAGAGATGCCACAGGAAAAGGATCATATCTTGTAGCAAGATTCCCATTATCAACACCAAGGACAAACTAGTCAGTTTTAAGAGGAACATACACTCCCCGACCTGACGTCCTGGAGACACACCCAGAAGATGGAGAATGAGAAACCTTCCCAGGGAAGATCAGAACAACAGCTGTAGAATCTGCTGCCAGCTCTGGGCTGGATTCAGGTTCTCTTGCTATTATTTTCAGAGGGAGGGCAAATACATACATTTTACTTTAATTTCACCAATGATTACTCTCTCTCTGTACAACCTTAAAATTTTTCTGTCATCGGCCACGCAACCCTGCTTACACTGAGAATGTCAGCAGATAATCCACATGCATTGCCTCTGATAGTTCAGGTTTTCAGTTTTCCACCAAAGACTGAAGAATCAAACAATTTCAAAGTGAAAATAATCTACCTTAGAAATATTATTGGTTCAGCAGTAAAGAATCCGCCTGCAAGGCAGGAGCTGGAGGAGACGAGGGTTCAATCCCTGGGTCAGGAAGTTCCCCTGGAGGAGGAAATAGCAACCCACTCCAGTATTCTTGCCTGGGAAATCTCATGGACAGAGGAGCCTGGTGGGCTACAATTCATGGGGTCACAAAGAGTTGGGCACAACTTAGAGACTGAACAACAATATTCTTGGGAAAGTGCTGGTACTTCTTCCTGATGTTCAAGCTGGTTTTAAAAAAGGCAGAGGAACCAGAGATCAAATTGCCAACATCCGCTGGATCATGGAAAAAGCAAGAGAGTTCCAGAAAAATATCTATATCTGCTTTATTGACTATGCCAAAGCCTTTGACTGTGTGGATCACAATAAACTGTGGAAAATTCTGAGAAAGATGGGAATACCAGACCACCTGACCTGCCTCTTGAGAAATCTGTATGCAGGTCAGGAAGCAACAGTTAGAACTGGACATGGAACAACAGACTGGTTCCAAATAGGAAAAGGAGTACATCAAGGCTGTATATTGTCACCCTGCTTATTTAACTTCTATGCAGAGTACATCATGAGAAACGCTGGACTGGAAGAAGCACAATCTGGAATCAAGAATATCAATAACCTCAGATATGCAGATGACACCACCCTTATGGCAGAAAGTGAAGAGGAACTAAAAAGCCTCTTGATGAAAGTGAAAGAGGAGAGTGAAAAAGTTGGCTTAAAGCTCAACATTCAGAAAAATTAACTTCTATGCAGAGTACATCATGAGAAACGCTGGACTGGAAGAAGCACAATCTGGAATCAAGAATATCAATCACCTCAGATATGCAGATGACACCACCCTTATGGCAGAAAGTGAAGAGGAACTAAAAAGCCTCTTGAGGAAAGTGAAAGAGGAGAGTGCAAAAGTTGGCTTAAAACTCAACATTCAGAAAACGAAGATCATGGCATCTGGCCCCATCACTTCATGGGAAATAGATAGAGAAACAGTGTCAGACTTTATTTTTTTGGGCTCCAAAATCACTGTAGGTGGTGACTGCAATCATGAAATTAAAAGACGCTTACTCCTTGGAAGAAAAGTTATGAGCAACCTAGATTAGCATATTCAAAAGCAGAGATATTATTTTGCCGACTAAGGTCCGTCTAGTCAAGTCTATGGTTTTTCCAGTGGTCATGTATGGATGTGAGAGTTGGACTGTGAAGAAGGCTGAGCGCAGAAGAATTGATGCTTTTGAACTGTGATGTTGGAGAAGACTCTTGAGAGTCCCTTGGACTACAAGGAGATCCAACCAATCCATTCTGAAGGAGATCAGCCCTGGGATTTCTTTGGAAGGGATGATGCTAAAGCTGAAGCTCCAGTACTTTGGCCACCTCATGCGAAGAGTTGACTCATTGGAAAAGACTCTGATGCTGGGAGGGATTGGGGGCAGGAGGAGAAGGGGACAACAGAGGATGAGATGGCTGGATGGCATCACTGACTCGATGGGTATGAGTCTGAGTGAACTCAGGGAGTTGGTGATGGACAGGGAGGCCTGGCATGCTGTGATTCATGATGTCACAAAGAGTCGGACACGACTGAGCGACTGAACTGAACTGATATCCTTATGGTTTTCAGTCTGCAAGAAAACACATATAAGAGAAAGATAAGGAAGAAGAGGTCTTTTTCTCCCTAATAGGAATAGAGTTGGGGTCTTTTGAGCAATCTCACTCAATGACGACTAGGAGTCCTGGAAATTTTTTTACTTGGTTGAGCTGAGATGAAGGCAGAGACCACCAACAATCATTTAAACATGGGCTAAGGCAGTTTGGGGGAAAGAGACACATGATAACATTGCAAGTAAATAGGACCATGTTGGGCTTCCCAGGTGGGTGGTGCTAGTGTTAAAGAATCCGCCTACCCGTGCAGGAGATGCAAGAGACACAGGTTTAATCCCTGGGTCGAGACGATTCCTTAGAGTAGGAAGTAGCAACCCACTCCAGTATTCTTGCTGGGAAAGCTCATGGACAGAGGAGCCTGGTTGGCTAAAGTCCATAAGGTCGCAAAGAGCTGGACTGAGCACACAGCACACACACAGGACCGTGCCACCGACAGTACTTACTCATAGCAAGCAGAGTATAAGACAGAACCTGGGGGCCACACTCTGACTGAGCCCAGAACTCTGGAGCCTGTGGTAAGAGGAACGGCAAAGCAAGAACCAGCCGGAGCCAAGCAATTGGAGAGGAATGTTTCCATTAAGTGTCTGGATTGAAGCTCAGGGGCACAAGTCTTTGAGAGGTGGAAATATTTTAATTAATCCAGGTGGCCAGAAGGATCTTAAGACACACAGTTACCACCTGCAGTTCAAAACCCTTAACACGGTGGCACGTTATAATTGAATACTCTTACCCCAAAAAAAAGAGGAGAGAGATGGGCCTTTGTTGTGGCAACATGATGGGTGAAGATATTAATGTCAGAACTAGGGCTTTCAGAAGGTACAAAATATTGGTGGACTATGACCCCTGTGGGGATGGGTTTTCCTCCCTGTAAATCCAAAGGGAGATTTGACTCAGCATATTTTGGAGCTACAATACTTTGGCCATCTGATGCAAAGAGCCAACTCCCTGGGAAAGACTCTGAGGATGAGAAAGATTGAAGACAAAAGGAGAATTGGGTGGTAGAGGATGAGATGGTTAGATAGCATCACCTACTCAAGAGACATGAATATGAGCAAACTCCAGGAGATGATGAAGGATAGAGTAGCCTTGTGGGCTGCAGTCTGTGGGGTCACAGAGTCAGACATGACTTAGCAACTGAATAGCAACAACTGAGGTATAGTTAATCCGTTATTTTCAAGCCTACTTTATTTGTAAACACATCCCAGAACATTTTTTTAAAATAAAAAAGTCTGTGTGTAGGTCTTCTCATCAAAGACAGACTGACTTATTTTCTAAGATAGAAAACTTATTGTTTTATGAAAATGGAGGGTATGTCATATTGGAGGTCTGTAGGAAATTACAAATCCTAAATATACATTAAGACTCTACTAATCTTTTAGGGGGGAAATAAATATGAAATTGAAAGGCTAAAAAGAAATACACTTATATATCCTTACTCATGAATATTGATACAAAGAAGGTAACACAAAACCCAACAACAAATTTACTGGTAAATGAAGACTCGCATGTGTATGTATGACTGTCACATCTTGCTACCATTTCAATGACTAATAGTAACTGAAAAGCAGATCACACTGTATAAGAAGTGTGAAGGCCTCTTTGTCCCTGCATACATCCGCATCCACACGCGTACACACAGTGTGACCTCCAAGCTTAGGCTGATGGGGAGAACAAAGGGATCTTGTGAGCTAGGATTCTAATTCTGGGTCCGCTCTTCTGCTTTCCATCCCTCTCTCTGCATATCGCAGGCTTCATCCTTCCTGCTCCAGGCTGTAAAGCTCACATCCCAGTTTCCCCCTCTCAACCTACGGCTGCTCACAAATAGGTCCCACTATGTGTAGTCGACCACTCATCTCTTAGAGTTATTGCAGGAAGGTGGACCCCTTCCAGGGCCTACAAGGAGAATCTTGTGTAACAGCCCGTGGTTCCCTGACAGAATGAGTGAGGTGATATACCTGAAGTACTTTATACAATGCCTTGTTGTTCTTGTTCAGTTGCTTAGTCGTGTCCAACTCTTTGTGACCCCATGGACTATATCTTGCCAAGCTCCTCTGTCCCTGGAATTCTCCAGGCAAGAATACTGGAATGGGTTGCTATTCTCTTCTCCATGGGGTCTTCCCAACCCAGGGATTGAACTTGGGTCTCCTGCATTGCAGGTGGATTCTTTACCATCTGAGCTACCAGGAAGCCTTATATGATGCCTGGTGACCTACAAAATGCCAGCTGGATCTTTATCCTCAGAGGTGGAGCCAGGGCTTCTGTCCCTAGTTCAGCATCTTTACATGATACCATGAAGAAGTTTAAATGAAGAGACTCCTGAACATGTTACCCACAGCTGAAGAGGATGAAAGCATCACGTCTGAGTAGAATAGTTACAGCTGCCACTTAACCTCATAACTTGTAAATAAAACACTTGGACCACATAATCTTTTCAACCTAGACAGTATATTAAACAGCAGAGACATACTTTGCCAACAAAGGTCCATCTAGTCAAAGCTGTTTTTCCAGTGGTCATGTATGGATGTGAGAGTTGGACTATAAGGAAAGCTGAGTGCTGAAGAATTGATGCTTTTGAACTGTGGTGTTGGAGAAGACTCTTGAGAGTCCCTTGGACTGCAAGGAGATCTAACCAGTCCATCCTAAAGGAAATCAGTCCTGGGTGTTCATTGGAAGGACTGATGCTGAAGCTGAAACTCTAATACTTTGGCCACCTGATGCGAAGAACTGATTTGAAAAGATCCTGATGCTGGGAAAGATTGAAGGTGAGAAGAGAAAGAAACGACAGAGGATGAGGTGGTTGGATGGCATCACCGACGCAATGGACTTGAGTTTGAGTAAACCCTGGGAGTCGGTGATGGACAGGGAGGCCTGGCATGCTGCAGTCATGGGGTTGCAAAGAGTCAGACATGACTGAGAGGCTGAACTGAAGTGAACTGGCTGAATATTTTCCAGACAACATAAATAACTTCCAGAAGTTCCTCTCCGCAAAGGGGAGGCTCGAAGAAGTGTGAAAGCCCACATCCTGACTGTAGTCAGTGTCCATGACAAGGAGAGAACATGAAGACACAAAATCAAAAAGGTCACCTCCCCATTTTGGAGCTCCCAGCCTCCAAAACTAGATTCCCAGAAGAGCAGCAGTGGTCGACATAGAGTATCTTAATGAGTTTAATGAGGAAAAACAGACGTTGGTAAGAGCACACTGTATACCAAGTGATCCAGGAGAGTCTCAGTGGAAATTTCCACTCCTGTTTTCAACACACTCAGCTGCCCCACCTCCCCTCTTGGCTCTGTTATTTTGCAGACTAATTTTCTTCTTCCCAGGAAAATAAGAGCCAGCACGAAGCTCAGTTCAGTAAATTAGTCTCTGGCTGTTGTCTGCAAACTAAAATCTTGTCCACATGGAGAGTGCCTATGATCCAAGTAATGATCAGTTTGGACTAGACTCTATGCTCTTCTCATTAAAAGAATTTCAAGGTCACCAGCTGCAAAACCCAAGAGTTCCAGGAAATGAGGTAGTTGCATGACAAAGATTAGGGCTATGATTCAGTAGAGATAAACGCTGAAAGACCTAGGAAAGCAAGATTGAAGTGGTGTTCAGAAAAGGGCAGGCCCCGAAAGCTCCAGGGAACGGGGGCTGAAGTGTGATTCTTCTGGCTTGATCAGGGTAGAAGGGACTTTGTGCCTGGCTTTCCCATTGCACATTAGATGAGGAACTAGGAAGTGCTTGACTATGTCTCTCCTACACTCTGCCTTTTGGCAGGCAGTAAAATACATCCACAGAAGTCAGCATCTGATTGGCTCTGGGGACTCTCCTGGGAATTTCCAGCTGGACATTGATATTTTGGGGTTAATCTTCACGCATCACCCTTGTTTTAGCCGAGAGCATGTGTTGGCAGCCAAGCTGGCCCAGTTATATGACCAGTACCTTGCAAGACGCCAGAGGAACAAGGCAAAATTTCTCACTGATAAGGTACCTGTGATCTCTTGCGTGCCAATTGTTGATGGGGTTGGTTCTCCCGAGGAGCCCAATCGATACAAATGCCTACCAGCAGCAAAGGCCTACGTGCCTCCTTCATGTTCCCTCTGTCTAGGATGCGATGTGTTGCCCTACCTAGAGACACAAGACGGTCTAGGACAATGCACGTTTAATATGTGCAAATCCAGTGGCACATGCTCGGCTTAGAGAACCATTTGTGCAAAGTGAGCAAATGATCTCACCCACCTCGAATGGGTATTAGATGGAAGATACGAGGCTGCGTCTTGCCTGTGTGATCTCAGAGGGTGAGATTGTTCACGGTTCGAGAATTTCTCGGTCCTCAGAGACATTCTCATCATTACATGTTCATTTCCCCAATAGGATTCCTAAACAAAAGTCAGTTGTTTCAACTGATGCTCAAAGAAATGGCTGTCCATTTTGGATTTACTTCTAATGTGACACTGTCCCATGGAATATTCATGGATAGTCTTGTTTATAGATAATTTTAGCCTTAGACCCTGACCTTAAAAACTTATTGCCCAAATAAGAGATAACGCCACAATGCCTGCTCTTATGAGACTGTAATTTTATGTTCTGTATCACAAGAATATCATTCTGGGTCCAGACTTCATAAAAGACTCCTTCTCCCTTGATAGAAAACTTGTTTCTGAGACACTAGAATAAAGGAGGCACCTGTCATGAGCAGATGAGCCTGGACCACAGAATAAGGGTGGACACACGTGGTCCAAGAGGGAGGGGACACATATATGCCTGTGGCTGATCCATACTCATGGATGCAGAAACCAGCGCAATATTATAGAACAATTATTCTCCAATTAAAAAGAGATAAACTACACAAATAAAGACTAGAGGCAATATTTCTGTCAAAGTTCACTTCGGTGGAAGCGTGGAGATGTCTGAGTGTTGCACACCCATTGTGTCATCCTAAACGATGCCTGTCTGAGCTTGCAGGCATCATCTTACCCTGGAGAAATGGGTGGGTCCAAGCACATCACTTGTGGTGAGTAGAGCTTCTAACTCAAAACTTGAATCCATATCTCTTTAAGCTCCACGCTCTAAGAAATGCTGTTCAGATGGGCCTTAATCCAGCAAAAACTCCTAAGACTCTCGAAACAACCCCCAAAACCATCAATGAATATAAATCTGAGATTCGGTGAGTAAAATCTATGATTATAACTGCTGCTTTTTTCCCTGTGCTTGTTGAGGGTTTATTTTTTCAGAGTTTTTCCTGAATGCATTGGATACATTATAACCAAATGGGCTTCCCAGGAGACGCTAGTGGTAAGGAATCTGCTGGCAATGTAGGAGACACGGGTTTGATCTCTGGGTGGAAAAGATCTCCTGGAGAAGGAAATAGCTACCCACTCCAGTATTCTTGCCTAGAGAATCCCATGGACAGAGGAGCCTGCTGGGCTACAGTCCATGGAGTTGCAAAGAGTTGGACACAATTGAGCAACGAGCACTTTCACTGTCAAACGAAATAATGAGATATGTCCATCATATTAAGACCAAATTTGAAGCCCAATAAAAGAATGAGGATGAAGGTGGGCCATGGAGGACTGGGGAAAGTGGTTGGGGGGAGCAGAATATGATAACTTGTATCCTCTGTTGGTGTAAACAAATATTGCTACAGCCACCACTTCTGAGAGAGTGTCTTGTCCGAAAATGAACAAAGAGTTGAAAATGCCCATGAGTTAGAATCCTGCAATTCTGCTTAAGACACTCCAAAGAGCTGTGGGCACCTGTACCCTGGAGACATGTGCAAGGGTTCCACAGTATCACTTACAACAGCCAGAACTAGAGATAACCCACCCCAGAATGAACCCATCAGCTTCAGTCTTGCAATGAACATCCATACCACATTTAAGAGTGACTGAGTTAGACCTGTGTGTATCATGGATACAATAGTGTGGAGTGAAAAAATCCAGCTGGAAGAGGATACTCACTGTGTGATACAGGTCATGAAACCTAAAGACCATGTGAAATAACACTCATGTCTTCTAGGTACACACACATCTGTGTCACGTAGGGATAGAAAAGACACACATGCCAGTTTCTTCCTTCAGGGAGGGAAAGAAGGGGATGAATGGAGAGGTCTCCAAACATAACTATAAACATTGCAAACAAACAAAAACCCTGAGTAAATGACCACTGAAGACTCAGATGATAGCATTTTTCAGAAATGAAGTAGGTTTTTTTTTCCAGGTTTTTAGGTTACTTCTTGAAGTACCTTTTTTTTTTGAACTTTTGAACTTTTTGCTTTATATTGGAATAAAGGCTTCTCAAGTAAAGACTGCCAACACAGGAGCCGTGGGAGACACCGATGCAATCACTGGGTTGGGAAGATCCCTTAGAGGCGGAAATGGCAACCCACTCCAGTATTCTTGCCGTGGACAGAGGAGCCTGGAGGGCTGCAGTCCATGGGGTCACAAAGAGTCAGACACAACTGAGGGACAGAGCAAGGACACACACAGAGCTGATGAAACATTGTTGAGATAGTCTCAGGTGCACAGCAGAGGGACTCAGCCGCGCATTTCCATGCGTCCATTCTCCTTCAAACTCGCCTCCCGTCAAGGCTGCCACAGAACACTGAGCAGAGTTCCCTGTGCTATACGGTAGGATCTCATTGGTTATCCATTTGAAATATAACAGTGTGTGCATGTCCATCCCAAACGCCCTAACCGTCCAGAACGAGTCTTATTCTAGTTCATGGCCCTTCTAGCTTTTCTAAGGTCTTCCAAGAGTCCTCAGTCTTGACTACCCAATAACTAACCGGCTGTTATCTTCCACCATCTTCCTTTTCTGTGATACCGACTGAAGACCTTCAGTCCTTTATCTGTGTGTTTATCTCCTGAGCTGAATTATAAACTCCTTGAGGACAGAAAGTAAAAGTGTTAGTTACTTAGTCATGTCCAACTCTTTGTGACCCTATGGACTGTAGCCCGCCAGGCTCCTCTGTCCATGGGACTCTCCAGACAAGAATACTGGAATGGGTTGCCATTTCCTTCTCCAGGGGATCTTCCCGACCTAGGGATGGAACTTGGGTCTCCTGCATTGCAGGCAGATTCTTTACCGTCTGAACCACCAGGGAAGCCCCTTGAGGACAGAGGCACCTCCTATCTCCTACACGCTTCTGAATCCCCTGGAATGACATCAGGTACTTGCTCAAGAGGAAAAAAAAATTAATTAATTAATCTACTAACTAATAGCATAATGAAGCACATTTGGGTTTAGATTTGGCTATTATTTGTAGAGGGGACAAAATTAGGCATTAAATAATTCCCAAATACATAAAGTATTATTTTCATTCAATAAGAATGAAAACATTTTCAAATGATGCCTCTACAAATCAAGCCAAACTTTTGCTAATCTAGTCATCACAGAAAACTCGCCAGGGCATGTAGAAACATTTCTTCATCTCCTAAATGTAGAACTTGTGATTTGTACTAACACAGACAGACTTTATAATATACCCGTTGTTAACTGGTTCAGCAACATACTTTCCTATTTACAATAATGTAGTCCTCAAGAACTATATTTACTGGGCCCTTTATTTTCACAACTTCAAAGCTGGCTGTTTGTTTAAGACTGCACACTATGAATGAGAATTTTAAATGATTCAGTTCAGTTCACTCAGTCGTGTCCAACTCTTTGCGACCCCATGAACTGCAGCACGCCAGGCCTCCCTGTCCATCACCAACTCCCAGAGTACACCCAAGCCCATGTCCGTTGAGTCGATGATGCCATCCAACCACCTCATCCTCTGTTGTCCCCTTCTCCTTCTGCCCTCAATCTTTCCCAGCATCAGGGTCTTTTCAAATGACTCAGTTCTTCACATGAGTGGCCAAAGTATTGGAGTTTCAGCTTCAACATCAGTCCTTCCGATGAACACCCAGGACTGATCTCCTTTAGGATGGACTGGTTGGATCTCCTTGCAGTCCAAGGGACTATCAAGAGTCTTCTCCAACACCACAGTTCAAAAGCACCAATTCTTGAGTGCTCAGCTTACTTTATAGTCCAACTCTCACATCCATACATGACCACTGGAAAAACCATAGCCTTGACTAGATGGACATTTGTTGGCAAAGTAATGTCTCTGCTGTCTAGGTAATTTAGTCTAATTGAAGTCAGATTCTTCTAGAGAAAACAAAATTAAATAACCTCTCAAAACAGACCAGCATCCTACTGACTTCAAATTTGCATTCATATTTTTGGTTTTCTAGTACATAAGAAATGTCATAATTATGAAATTAATGATACAATCACTATAGTGTTATTAGTTTCTATTTTTAGTTTGCAAACACACCTAAATAACTTTTAAATACATATCCATATATTATATCTCCTAGGCAAACAAGAAAACTGCGTGATGCTGAACAAGAAAAAGATCGAACGTTGCTTAAGACCATCATAAAAGTCTGGAAAGAGATGAAGTCCCTCCGAGAATTCCAGAGGTTTACAAATACTCCCTTGAAACTTGTTTTGAGAAAGTAAGCTTTTTTCAAACATTGTTTTATTGGGTTATAGCATGCATAGAAAATGTATTTGCTGTTATTATTACTCTGTCACTTAATTTCAAGAAACACCTAGGGTGTCGTAAATTATTTTAAGGGAAAAAGTTGATCAGAAAGCCGATGAAGAAGCATATGAAGCAGAAATTCAGGCCGAGATCAGTGAATTGCTGGAAGAGCACACTGAGGAGTACGAACAGAAGATGGAAGTGTACAGAGTCACACTGCAGCAGTGGAAAGCCTGGAAGAAAGCCCAGGTCTGTGAACAGCCTTAAACAGAGCCGCCCTGGAGGACAGGGGCGTCGGGAGGAGGCAGCTTGGGGCAGGAGGAGGGAAACTCGGCAGGCAGACTGGGTCCCCTGCTCGCTCTTCTCTGTCTCCTCCTGGCCTTCTTGCTAGGGAACAGAAGAATGAGAGAGTGAACTGGTTGATGCACTTACTGAAAATGTGACCCGGCCAGTGGATACCAGAGCCAGCTTTCTCCAAAGACTGGTCTCTGTATCAGGCTGTGACTATCTGAGTGAGCAAATAAGTTAAACACAGTAATTGCTCATGAGTGTGTCAAGTGCTGTGCTAAGCCTTTTACACACCTTACACCAATAAATGTAGGGTATTGTGCTTCTGGGTTTCTGTTAGAAAATTGTGTAACTTTGTACACAGGTCCCTGCAAAACTGAATCCAGGGACAATAAGTAAAAGATCAAGATGTGTAACAGGCATAAATTCATCCGCCTCAGTTCAACTGACTCACATTTCTCCTTTTTCATGGCTCAGCAATAGTCCATTGTATACATGTACCACAACATTTTTATCTATTCATCTGTTGATGGACATTTAGGTTGCTTTCATGTCCTGGCTATTGTAAATAGTACTGCAGTGAACATTAGAGTACATGAGGAGTAGGAAGGAGGCCCAAGAGGAAGAGGATATATGGAGAATATATATATATATGTATATATATTCTTACAACTGATTCACACTGTTATGTGGCAGCAAGCAAAACAAAATTGTAAAATGATTGCCCTCCAATTAAAAATTTAAAAAAAAATCAGTGTAACCTGCAGGACTAGTTCTGCTCACAAGCCTTACTTTAATTTCAAGGTGTATCCTTGGTCTTTAGAACTGATCACATGAATAACCAACTTTTTTAAGCTATCTGTAGGGACTAGGCTCTGTGATAAGTGCTTTCCAGGCCTGATCTCATTTCAACAGTGCTAGGGGGAAAAAAATCTCCTATGATTGGTCCCATTTTGTAGATGAGAAAACTGAGGCACAGAGAGGTCAAATGGCTTCCTGAGCTGCCCAAGTGCACGCAACTAATGGGGGTGAAGCTGGGTTTGCATCCCAGGCCTATCTGATCCTGAAGACTGTGCTTTTAAAGAAACTCCAAAATTTCTACTTGAGATAAGTTTGCCTCTTACCCGACAGAGGGCCAGAAAGAAGAAAAAGAAACAGGAAGTGGAAGAACATCCCGCCCATGAGGAGGGGGAGGAGCCAGGTCCCGGGGAGGAGCCTGAGAAGCCCGCCCCTCCAGAGCCCGTGGACAGGGCGGTGTTAGAGCAGCAGGTGAGGGAGAGAGCCGCCCAGAGCCGAAGGAGGCCGGGGGAGCCCACGCTGGTCCCGGAGTTGAGCCTGGCGGGGAGCGTGACGCCCAACGACCAGTGTCCCAGGTGAGCAAACGCTCTGACCTGAATGAGGTTGACGTGCCACGAGCACACGCACACGTGCACCATATGGAGTATACACCGCCTGGCCAACGTGCAATGATCGGATCGGGAGAATCCTGAACTCCCTATAGCCGTATGTTAGCTTGGGCCATATGCCACTGCAGGTATTTGTCCAGATTTGGGGGATTTCCTCTGGTTCACGCACCCAGTACATCCCCGCCGGCCCCACCGGAGTTCACTACCCGAAGCTGCCTGTAGGAGGTGCTCTGCGCAGTGCCTGCCTGCCTGGCTTCTGCTTTGGAGCCTCTTATCTGTAACCTCGGTGTGTCCTTTCTGATCACTGCTAGCAATGCCCTCTCCCTGGCAGAGTGGATTCCTCTCCACTGTACCACCAGGGACGTCCCCATGGTATGTCTTTTAAAGGGAAATTTTAGGTTTGATTTTACAGTCTTTGATGATGAGTCCTATTTTGACCAAAAATATATACCTCCGTCTGAAGTTTCTGAGTTTTCACTGGGTTTGGGGACTATAAACCAGGTTTCCCTGAGTCAATGACTATAATCCACCCCCTTCATCAGGCCATCAGGGGAGGGGGCCATGCAGAAGGGGGAGGCATTTCAGGTCTGTCACTGGCATGGGGTTATTGGAAATAAGCCTTTTTAAAAACTCAGAGTCAAGTCTTTGGGGGTCTTGGATACTTCTTGAGATGGTGTCAAATGTTTTTTATAGGAAAATAATCGAGCAATTTCACACCTGGGATGGGCCTAAATTCAGTTCAGTTCAGTCACTCAGTATTGTCCAGCTCTTTGTGACCCCATGGACTGCAGCACACCAGGCTTCCCTGTCCATCACCAACTCCCAGAGCTTGCTCAAAACTCATGTCCATCTAGGCCTAAATTATAGAGATTTAAAAAGTTAAACCTACTCTCCCAGTTTAATGAGTACAGAATTTCTATCTGGGATGTTGAGAACATTCTAGAGAAGAATAGTGGTGTTGGTCACATCACATTGCAAATGTACTTAAGGCCACCAAATGGTTTACTTAAATAATGTTAACATGGTAAGTATTATGTTGTGTGTATATATATAACCATAATATTAAAAAAATAACACTCAAAAAACCCTGAGTATGTTTTGGATTTTTCTGCTCTCACCTTTTCGAATCCTTAACAGACTTGAGTTACTATTGACTTAAGCAATAAGTGGCATTTGGAGTGGGCATCTCTACAGATAAATGAGTGGGCATCTCTACAAATAAAGACCGCTCTTGAAGGTGTTGACTTTTTTTTCTTTTTAACTTCCTGGCTATAAGAATGATATGCTTACTAGGATACCTCCTGTCTTCTACTGGGATTCAAATGACCTTTAAAAATAAGGAACCTTTCTTAGTTCCCTACAGCCAAAGAGCATGACTCACCATCAGAAACCGTTAGGAAAAAGTTCGGATTTTGGAAAAGCTGAGTTGACCCAACTGCTACAATATGCTGTGATATTTTTTTAGGATAAAACATTACATTCATACATAAACCACTATTAGCCTTTATGGTCTGAATTCAATCCATTTGACAAATAATATGATTCTGTTTACTTAAACTGTTGGGATGCAAACGTAAGGCTTGCTTGGAAAAAAATTTAAAAGACTGGAGCACAAGGATGCTTGGACCACAGTTCTAAATCACCTGTAGGCTTTCCAGTACCTCTTATTTCACATCACATGTATCGTTATATTGGATTTCCTTCCCATTTAGGTCACGCAGAACATTGAGGAGAGTTTCTTGTGCAATAGAGTAGGTTGCAGGGAGGTGTCCCTGCAAGGCCTGTGGCTGCCTTGGTTCAGTGAAGACTGAAGCAACTGGAGCGTCACCTCCAGTGTCCCTCACTCTGCTCAGCACCCTTGTGTCAGCCGCTCCACTTATACTTCGTACATGAATATTGACCCACCCATGGATGGTCTCACTCTGCAGGGTGGAGGTCATGCGAAGGGAGGACGTCAAGAGACGCTCACTGTTCCTAAAGGTGACCTTCAACAACAAGGAGGTGTCCAGGACAGAGAGCCGGCCACTCGGGGCAGACTTCCGAGTTCACTTTGGACAGATTTTCAATTTGCAAATATTCAACTGGCCAGAGAGTTTAACATTGCAGGTACCTTTTTAAAAATTTCTCTCCGTATTTTTAAAATTCATTTTTATTGGACTATCATTGCTTTATAATGCCGTGTTAGCTTCTACTGTACAGAAAACTGCATCAGCTCTATGTATACATGTATCCTCTCTTTTTCGGATTTCCTTCCCATTTAGGTCACCGCAGACCATTGAGTAGAGTTCGCTGTGCTTTACAGTAGGTTCTCGTTAGCTGTCTATTTTATACATAGTAGCAATAGGATATGGGCTTCCCAGGTGGCTCAGTGGGTAAAGAACTCACCTGCCAAAGAATATATAAGAGATGTGCGTTTGATCCCTGAATTAAGAAGATCTCTTGGAGGAGGGCATGGCAAGCTATGCCAGTGTTCTTGCCTGGAAAATCCCATGGACAGAGGAGCCTGGTGGGCTGCAGTCCACGGGGTCACAAAGAGTCAGACACAACTGAAGTGACTGTGCACACATGCATCGATAGTGTATATATGTCAGTCCCAACCTCCCAGTTTTTCCCACTCCATATTTTAATTATAGTCACTGTCCCAAGAATTTTTGCTCATCACAGGTGCAAGATGGCTTTAAGTCCACTGGTTACACCGATGTCCTAATAGATTCTCAAAGGCAACAGAAGGTCGAGGCCGTCTTAAGCTCTTGGCAGAGAAGATCTGTTACCCTGCTTGGTTCCCAAAAATAGTGGCAGAGTAACTGACCACAGTGCTCAAGTGTGCATCTCAGGACAAGATAGGGGGATAAGGGAGAAGGGGAGAGTAGAGAGATCTCTGGCTCACTCATTAGAGAACTTCAACCTCACAGCGAACCAAGATTCTGGCATAATATACCAGAGAAATCAATTTCTGTAATCACAGATCATTTTAATAGGGGTGGTGGTACAGGTGCTAGGATCCCCCCAAAATAAATCAAACTCCCCACTAGCCTAAAAGCCAGCATTAGCAATATATTTATTTTGTGTCTGTTATCGTTTTCTAAAGGTGCTGTAACTAAGCACCACAAATCTGGTGACTTAAGACAACAGATGTTTAATCTCTCAAAGTTCTGAAGGCCCTGAAGTCAGGTCAACGTGTCAGTAGGGCCATGCTCTCTCCAGAAGCTCTAGAGAACCTTTCCTGCCTCTGCAGCTCCTGGTGGCTCCGGGCATTCCGTGGCTTCTGGCAGCATCACTCTAAACTATGCTTCCATCTCCACATGGCCTTCTCATGTCTGTGTGTCCTTTTTGTCTCTTACAAGGACACTTGTTGGATTTAGGACTCACCCTAATCCAGTATGAGCTTATCTGGATCTTTAACTAATCATACCTGGAAAGACTGTTTTTTCCAACTGAGGTCACATTCTGTGATTCCAGGTAGACATATATTTTTACGAGACACTAAGGCTTCTCTGGTGGCTCAGAGGATAAAGCATCTGCCTGCAATGCAGGAGACCCAGGTTCGATCCCTGGGTTGGGAAGATCCCTTGGAGAAGGAAATGGCAACCCACTCCAGTATTCTTGCCTGGAGAATCCCATGGACAGAGGAGCCTGGCGGGCTACAGTCCACGGGGTCGCAAAGAGTTGGAGACAACTGAGTGACTTCACATATTCAACCCACTGGGCTTCCCCGGTCATTCAGTGGAATCTACCTGCAATGCACGAAACGCAGGTTCAACCCTGGGTCAGGAAGATCCCCTGGAGGAGGAGATGGCAACCCACTCCAGTATTCTTGCCTAGGAAATCCCATGGACAGAGAAGCCTCATGAGCTACAGTCCATGCAGTTGCAAAGAGTGGGACACAATTTAGTGACTAAGCAACAGCAGTGAAAAATGACACATTCAACCCACTTCAGTGTCTTAGGCTTGCTGTTCTTCTGGCAAAGCCTCTCATGTTGCTGACAGATTCTGTTTCATGATACTAATAGGCATGTTAATTAGGCTTGCAAATACATGGCACATGTACTGTTGTCTGCGATCTTCCACCCATGCAGAAATCACTAATCCTTATCCACCACTTGTGCAGAAATTTCTTCAATTTTTTTAAATTGGAGGATAATTTACAATGTGATGTTAGTTTCTGCTGTACATCAATGTGAGTCAGTTCTTTGTATACATATATCCCCTCATTCTTGAGCCTTCCTCCCAGCCCCTCATCCCACCCACTTTTGTTATCACATAGCACCGGGCTGCGCCCCCTGTATTACACAGCATAGCTATTCCCCCAAGCTGTCTGTTTTACATATGGTAATATATGTCTGTCGATGCTGCTCTCTCAGTTTGTCCCTTCGTCCCACCCTGTCCTTACCCCACGGTGTCCACAAGTCCTTTTTCTGCACCTGTGTCTCTATTCCTGCCCTGCAAGTAGGTTCATCAGTACCATTTTTCTAGATTTTATATACATGTGTTAATATACAATATTAGTTTTTCTCTTTCTGATTTACTACTCTGTGGAACAGACTCTAGGTTCATCCACCTCACTAAACTGACTCAGAAATTTCTCATTCTTATCCACCACCCTTGCCAGAAATGACAGCTGAGCATGCCTATTTTCCCCCACTGAGCCTGAATATAACTTCAGACTCCTCCTCAACATGGTACTCCAGACAGCCAATATTTCTTATTATAACTGACATTAAGTCAACAGATACAACTACAGCTGTGTAGTTATCAAAATATTTTAGTATTTGTCTACTGAATACTGAGTACTGGTTATAGATACAATTAATTGAGAGAATATTGTATTTTGAGTGTCTAGAAATAATATTGTACCATTTGGAAATCTTCCATATGATTGCAAGTTTTGAATAAGGAAAGGTTCATTCTCCCAAATCATCCCACCCTCTCCCTCTCCTTCAGAGTCCAAAAGTCCATTCTATACATCTGTGTCTCTTTTGCTGTCTCGCATACAGGGTTATCATTGCCATCTTTCTAAATTCCATATATATGTGTTAGTATACTGTACTGATGTTTTTCTTTCTGGCTTACTTCACTCTGTATAATTGGCTCCAGTTTCATGATTTGGGAGAATGGCACTTAAACATGTATACTATCATGTAAGAAACGAATCGCCAGTCTATGTTTGCTACAGGATACAGGATGCTTGGGACTGGTGCACGGGGATGATCCAGAGAGATGATATGGGGTGGGAGGTGGTGGGGGGGGTTCAGGATTGGGAACTCATGTACACCCAAGATGGATTCATATCAGTGTATGGCAAAAGCAATACAGTAATGTAAAGTAAAATAAAGTGAAAATAAAAATTTAAAAAAAAAACTTAGGGAGAATGGCACTTAAACATGTATACTATCATGTAAGAAACGAATCGCCAGTCTATGTTTGCTACAGGATACAGGATGCTTGGGACTGGTGCACGGGGATGATCCAGAGAGATGATATGGGGTGGGAGGTGGTGGGGGGGGTTCAGGATTGGGAACTCATGTACACCCAAGATGGATTCATATCAGTGTATGGCAAAAGCAATACAGTAATGTAAAGTAAAATAAAGTGAAAATAAAAATTTAAAAAAAAAACTTAAAAAGATAAAAAAAGGAAAGGTTAAGCAAATTACTGGCAACTTCAGGAGGGTAAGAAAAGTCACCTTAAAAGCATCTGTTTATGCCAGTACTATCAAATGCTTAACTTTAGAGGGTAATGTGCTTCAGAAAATGTTCAGAGATTCTCAGAATGATCATTTATCCCTTGATGACTCAACACCAAGCTCCAAATGTTTGTTGCTTGATTGTGGAGAGCCAACTGAGGGTCTGATGCTGAGCCAGGAGTTTAGTGGAACCTTGGAAGCTGTGTATAAAGAGCAATGTGCATGGCCCTGCCTGCGGGAGCTTTAAATCCAGCTGGGAGATGAGAGAGACAACTATTGGAGTGGCCCAAAAGTTCATTCAGGTTTCTCTATATGATGTTACAAAAAACCCAAATGACCCTTTTGATCAACTCAATGCAAAAAAATAACACTAAGCAGAGTATGGATACATGGGATATGGAAGGGAACAGTGTCGACTGTGAGGTTTGACTTTTTTTGCATGTTTCAAACCATAGGACTCAGTGTTTCCTAGCCAGGCTTGAGATCGGCTGCCAGGGCAACCCTACAAAGCAGAAGATAAGCCCAGTAGGGAGGGGATGAGGCTGGGGACTGACAGAGGAAATGGGAGGAAGGAATTAATTAAAGCAACACTGCAGCCTTGAGGGCTTCCCAGGTGGCACTAGTGGTAAAGAATACTCTGACAATGCAGGAGACATAAGAGACACGGGTTCAATCCCTGGATTGGATCCCCTGGAAGAGGGCATGGAAACCTATTCCAGTTATTCTTACCTGGAGAATCGCCATGGACAGAGGAGCCTGGGGGGCTACAGTCCATGGGTCACAAAGAGTCAGATGTGACTGAAGTGACTTAGCACCCATACACACAGCCTTGGAAGAAGGGATTGGCAGGACTTGATGATGGCTTCATTTGTTGTTGTTCATTTGTTGAGTCCAGCTCTTTGCAACCCCATGGACTGTAACCCACCAGGGCTCCTTTGTCCATGGGGTTTTTCAGGCAAGAATACTGGGGTGGGTTGCCATTTCCTTCTCCAGGAGATCTTCCTAGACCAGAGATTGAACCCACATTTCCTGCATTGACAGGCAGATTCTTTACCACTGAGCCACCTGGGAAGCCTGTGATGGTTTGACTAGAGAGAGTAAAAAGAAAGAGCCTCAGAGTTGGCCCCAAGTGAAGGGTGAGATGGGACTGCACAGGATGGAAGCTGGAACGGGACCAGAGTCCTTCCAGAAAGGCCTCGAAACTTCGGGATTCTGAAGTCTTTCCAAAATAAATGCTTGTTGTTCAGCCACTCAGTCGTGTCCCTCTCTCTGCAACTCCGTGGACTTGGTCTTTCACAAAAATGAAGTTTGACTTAGAAATAGAGAAAGCTTAGTGATAATGACCTTCACTCCTTTTCCTTTATCGTGCACACCTGTAATGCCACCCCATACTCATCAACCTGACTCCCCAGAACTAACAACAGCTGTGTAATATTGTTGGGTGGCTTTTACGCATCTTAGCGTTATTGTTCTTTTCCTTATGAATCAGTCCTGTTGAGCTTTTATATTCCTGGCACATGGACTGAGATAGGGAACTTTCCTTTTAACCCAGCTGGAAGTCACTTGACTCTCCCTTTCAGAGTCTCTCCTGGTTTCTCTGGCTTTTCTGATGGAACCGCACTCTCGGGGTGGAGACACCAGTCCTGTTTGGAGATGTGTCTGGGTGACCCTCCTTCATCTCCTCGGGACAAGAGGGAGAGAGAATGAAATACCCAGAGGAGTCTTTCTCCCAGAAGCTCAGCAGGGAAGGGATCAGAGGTTGACAGGGGACCATGGTTTACTTTAGGGTGTGGTTGATTGGAGCACATTTGTCAGCTGTGGGAAAAGCGGCCAGCTCGGAAAAGATTGATGACTTGGAAAATAAAAGGGAAAACTGTGGAAGGAGAGGGTGGGAGAGGGAAAGGAAAGAGGGTGGGAGTGTTGATGGGATGGGATACTCCATCCATCAACCACAAGTGCTCCAATCAACCACACCCTAAAGTACACCACGGTCCTGTCAACCCCTGACCCCTTCCCTGCTGAGATTCTTGGAGGAAGCCTCCTCTGGGTATCTTCATTCTCTCTCCCCCTCATCCCAGGGAGATGGAGGAGGGTCATCCAGGACTGGTGTCCCCACCCCGAGAGTACGGTTCTAACAGAAAAGCAAGACCAGGAAACTCATGAACCTGTAGTATCCCATAGGTTCATGAGAGGTGAATCAAGACAGAAGAGTAGGGCTTTCCTGGTGGCCCAGTGGTTAAGATTTTGCCTTCCAGTGCAGGGGCTGGGGGTTCGAACCCTGATCAGGGGCTAAGATCCCACATGTCTTGCATCCAAAAAAAAACCAAACAAACAAAACAGAAACAAGATGTAACAACTTCAAAAATGATCCACATCAAAAACACTCTTTATTTTTTATTTATTTATTTAATTTTTATTTTTACTTTATTTTACTTTACAATACTGTATTGGTTTTGCCATACATTGACATGATTCCGCCACGGGTGTACGTGAGTTTCCAATCCTAAACCCCTCTCCCACCTCCCACCCCATATCATCTATCTGGATCTCTTTAAAAAAAATATAGAGAATAGGAAGGTCCTTTGAGTTGGGAGTGATGACACAGAGGAGGGCAGGCCTCGGTCACCCAGAGTCTTTTCAGGGAGGGAGGGGAGTCTCGGGGCGTAGGAGTAAACAGTGTTGATCCAACCCTGAGGGGAAGTGGGGACATCAGCCTAACAGACTGAACTACGGCGTCACCGGGGCTGGGATCACAGGGCGGCCCCCTGTACCAAATCCACCGCTACCACATGTGCAAGATAAGCTGTGCTGTGTTTTGTTTTGCTTTGCTTTGCTTAGGTTTTAAGATCAGAGAATCATAACTTAAGACCGTGTAATATAAACTACTTCACGATGGACTCTTCTTTCATCTGTCTTAATGCCCCTACATTTTTCTAAGGTTTGGCTTATCAACACCATCCTAAGCACTGTTGTTAGCAGGTAAATTTGCACCAGAATGTTGACTTAAAGCAAACCTCATTCCAAATGCAGCAGAAGTTAATAATAATCTCACAGAGTCCCAATTTTGTAGCAGTTGATCTAATTGCTATTCAGAATTCACTGCTGCCTTTTTTTTTTTAATACAACAGGAATTTTTGAACCACTGAACATAAATCAAATTATATTTCCTGTCTTATTTCTTCATTAACATTTCACCTTCAAACAGACACACACACACTCATTTTGCTTAGAGCAGTGCTTCTCAGTAAAGATAACTTTGTACCCTCAGGGGACAGCTGACAAGGTCTGGTGACATTTTAATTATTATAGGTGGTGAGGAGCCACTGGCACCTCTAATAGGTGGAAGCCAGCAATGCTGGTGAACACTGGGTGATGCCCAGGACAACACATCGCAGCCAAGAGCTGTTCAGCCCCAAAGCCAGTCGCTGAAGCTGAGAACCCCGGACTCAGAAAGAAAAATTTCGACTCAATTATTCGGAAAGCAATGTATAAATATTTACAAAGCCCAATGACTCAATGGACATGAGTTTGAGCAAGCTCTAGGAGTTGCTGATGGACAGGGAAGCCAGGTGTGCTGGCATACATGGGGTCTCAAAGAGTCGGACACAACTGAATGACTGAACTGAACTGAACTGATGAAGCCCAAAGTGCCCACTCTCTGACTTTTAAAAAGGGCATTCTATTCTAGCATTAAATAGAGCTGGATTTTAAAAATTAGGGAGTCTTGAAAAGACAGATCTTACATATTAAAGGTTAATGTAAATAAAAGAAATTCTTATTTTACAAAGCTTTTGTTATTGTTTAGTCACTAAGTTTTATCTAAGTCTTTTGAGACCCCAGGGACTGTAGATCTAGTTCCTCTGTCCATGGGATTCTCCAGGCAAGAATACTCGAGTGAGTAGCCATTCCATTTTCCAGGGGATCTTCCTGACCCAGGGACCCAACTCAGATCTCCTGCATTGCAGGTAGATTCATTACTCTCAGAGCAACTAGGGAAGCCCAAGAGTAGTTACAGATACAAAGTCAGGAAAAGTTTAACTAAATGCTTAATACTGCATTTATGTCCCC
The DNA here is from genome assembly GCA_006408695.1 of Aepyceros melampus. Lineage (NCBI taxonomy): Eukaryota > Metazoa > Chordata > Mammalia > Artiodactyla > Bovidae > Aepyceros > Aepyceros melampus. The sequence continues at coordinate 255,746 of SJXQ01007444.1, forward strand.
TTCTGAAGCATTTTACCAGCATAAATGGTATTTTCTGACTGTTGGTATGGTTTCTATTCCCTTAACTTGAAGTAATATCAAAGTTTTATTAGTCCCTCATGTTTTTAAGCATTTGAGACAATGTAGTTTGCTTTTTACCTCCTTATTTTTCGGTACCAAGAAATATAGATGATTTAACTCTAAATATGGAATATACCTAACATTTCTATAGGTTCTCAGAAGCTTAATGTCTTCCTTGAAAAAAAAAACTAGGGTGTCTTGAAAAGACATTCTTACAAGTTAAAATTTAATTTAAATAAAATAAATGCCTATTTTATAAAACTGAATAAAATCAACTGGCCAACAAGATTTAATGAGATATTTGGGAAATGTAATCATGTTTATGAAAGACCTTTGTAAACTGCAAAGTATTAGAAAAGTGCACATGCTTGTTGCCAACTGTATGCCCAGATGAAGAAGAAATGGCATTCATAGTGAAGGAAAGGTTTTTCATCCATCTCAGCTAAGCTGCACCACTGCCTTCCTGCTGAACTTTGGGTAACATCCTCATTTTACAGTGAGAGCAAAAGTAGGGGGATGTCATGCCCAAGATCAAGTTGCAGTGTCAGGGTTCAGATCCAGACCAATCGGACCACAAGGCTGCCACGTCCTGTCCACACTCCACCCTCTGCAGGCAGTGAGAGGAGCTGACCATCCACTGGGGAGTGAAACAAATCAGGTGAAAAAATCTGAGAGCCAGGCAACTCCCAAGTCTACCAGCAGTTCAGAGAAGAGAACAATTCCATCCCATCATTTTATCATCTAACACCTCGTTTCCAGTGAGAGTTAACGTGCTCCTTGCTAAAGATATCAATTCACAGAGGAGAGGTACTGAGCAATCAAAGGGAAATCAAACAAGGCCCCTACCCTCAGGAATCTCACTCTTCAGTGAGACAAATGACAAATAAGGAATTTCAGTAGAGGGGATAAGCATTCCTACAGGGAAAGCCCAGGGCTTGGTGGGGGCATTCAAGTAAGTGTGGGTGGGCACGTGGCAACCTCGTGCAGTCCTCACGCAGGGTCCGATACAGCAGAGCACCTTCCAGGGAGTTCAGACACCCTCACAAAGTGGACAGCACACCCTCCTCTGGCCAGGAGAGCCAGTCCCTTGAGAATCTGAGAGTCAGAGACAAGAAGAGCTCGGTGGTCTTTTAATTACAGCTGCCCACGTGGAAGGCTGTGCTTTAACTTTTTGTCATGGTTGTGTTGTTTTTGCGTCTGACTGTTTTGCGACACCATGGACTGTAGCACTCCAGGCTCCTCTGTCCATGGGATTTCCCAGGCAAGAACACTGGAGTTGGTTGCCATTTCCTTCTCCAGGGCATCTTTCCAACCCAGGAACTGAACTCATGTCTCCTGCATTAGCAGGTCGTTTCTCTAACACTGAGCCACCCAGGGAGACCCAACCTTTGGTTTTAGCCATTGTTTATATAGCATTTCCATGTTTTGTGGTTCTTTCATTTAGGTTTTTAATTCTCTTTCAATCATTATTTCTCACCAATCTGTCTAAAGTAATTATATTTACTTTATGAATCATGGATTATGGTTATGGCTTTAAAAGTTTTCTTAACTTTTATTCACCTTTCTGATTTTCCTTGACCCGACAGGAAAACATGACAAAAAGTGAATACGTTCTGAAGGAGACAGCGGTATATTCACTTCCCAGCTTTGTGACTCACGAGGCGAAGGACCAGGAGAAATTTCTCCCCTCCGCTGAGCCCCACATCCATCATTAGGATTGCAGGGTCTGATATCTTGCTTAATCTTTACCAGAAACCATCCTTTATAGGACTGTGGTTAAGATTAAGCACGGTATCAGACCTAAAGCTCTTAATGGCTTCACACAAAGGCCTGTCTGGGTGAATAAAAATTCAAGAAGTACAAAAAGAATTTTAAAGAAAGAAAAATGCACCATTCTCTCTGGCTGAAACTTTATGCCAGAGAGTCCATAAGTTAACAGGTCAAACCAAGGTCTCTTGTGCAAAACATGGAGCAACAACCTGCTCCATGTTCTTTATAGTCTGTGATATTATAAAACTGCAGGCTCTTATGAGAAGTTGGGATAAGCCAAAAAATTGACTGCAGCCATGAAATTAAAAGGTGCTTACTCCTTGGAAGAAAAGTTCTGACCAACCTAGATAGTATATTCAAAAGCAGAGACATTACTTTGCAGACTAAGGTCTGTCTAGTCAAGGCTATGGTTTTTCCTGTGGTCATGTATGGATGTGAGAGTTGGACTGTGAAGAAGGCTGAGCACAGAAGAATTGATGCTTTTGAACTGTGGTGTTGGAGAAGACTCTTGAGAGTCCCTTGGACTGCAAGGAGATCCAACCAGTCCATTCTGAGGGAGATCAACCCTGGGATTTCTTTGGAAGGAATGATGCTAAAACTGAAGCTCCAGTACTTTGGCCACCTTATGCGAAGAGTTGACTCATTGGAAAAGACCCTGATGCTGGGAGGGATTGGGGGCAGGAGGAGAAGGGGACGACCGAGGATGAGATGGCTGGATGGCATCATGGACTCAATGGACGTGAGTCTGAGTGAACTCCGGGAGTTGGTGATGGACAGGGAGGCCTGGCGTGCTGCGATTCATGGGGTCGCAAAGAGTCGGACCTGACTGCGCGACTGAACTGAACTGAACTGAAGGAGATCAACCCTGGGATTTCTTTGGAAGGAATGATGCTAAAACTGAAGCTCCAGTACTTTGGCCACCTTATGTGAAGGGTTGACTCACTGGAAAAGACCCTGATGCTGGGAGGGATGGGGGGCAGGAGGAGAAAGGGACGACCGAGGATGAGATGGCTGGATGGCATCACAGACTCAATGGACGTGAGTCTGAGTGAACTCTGGGAGTTGGTGATGGACAGGGAGGCCTCGCATACTGTGATTCATGGGGTCGCAGAGTCGGACACGACTGAGCGACTGAACTGAACTGAACTTTCCATTAGAGTTCTAAACCAATAAAAGTATAGAGAAAATCTGTAAAAAAGATACAAAGAGAGAGGGATCATTTATAAATTAATAGAGGCTTGAGGGACATACCAATCAACTGCAGTGTATGAAATCATTGTCATCCTGATTCAAAATATAGTAATTTTTTGGGATTCTGAAGGGCATTTGAAACTTAGTGATATTTGGCATTATTCAGGAATTGCTGTGATAATTGTATGGTAATTATGCCTTTTTATATCCTCTTTTAGAGATACATATTGCAATATTTATAGATGAAATGTTGTCTAAGCTCAGAATACTAATGAAAAGGCAGATAATTGAGAATAAAGATAAAACCAGATTGACAATAACTTAATGGTAATTGAAGCTAGGTAGATGATGGGTTCATGGTATATTATTCTTCTGGTATTACATATATTTGAAACTGTCTTTAAAATATCTTTTTAATATAGATGAAAATATCACCTTTCTACTAGTAAAGATGAAGTTGGAGAATGTGGCTTAAATGTGCAACTCATGGGCTCGCTGCTCAGCCCTTGAATCAAGCAGGGGTAAGCCCCGAACAGTCACAGGTCTCTTGGTGCACCCAGCCTGTTAGAATAGCTCACAGTGGTATTCAGTCTGGGGTCTTGAGTTCAGTTTCTATGGAGCCCTTGCCTTTGTCTTTGTCCCAGTAGACCCTCCAAACTCAACAGCCATGTTGCAAATGTGAGCTGGTGAATACCAGGTAGATGAGGCCTGGATAGCAGGCCACACGAATCCATCCTTCTCATCCTTAGAAAAGAATTCACAGTGCAACACGTGCTATGTTAAGGGAGAGTGGGCAGAGAGACTCCACAGTGTCATCTTTGCACATTCAGGTGGTAAGTGGAAAGATAATCAGAGGGGGATCGAGTACATCAGGAGAAACACAGGAACATTTCATCGAGAGATGAATGGATAGAGTTGTGGTACATACATACAATGGAATATTACTCAGCCATAAGAAGGAGAGAAATTGAGCCAGTTCCAGTGAGGTGGATGAACCTAGAGCCTGTTACACAGAGTGCAGTAAGTCAGAAAGAGAAAAACAAATATTATATATTAGCATATACATATGGAATCTAGAAAAATGGTGCTGATGACCCTATTTGCATGGCAGGAATAGAGACAAGATGTAGAGAATGGACTTTTGGATGCAGTACAGGGGAGGGGAGAGTGGGACGAACTGAGAGCGCAGACTGACGTGTATACACTGTCACGCGTGAAACTCAGAGCTAGTGGGGAGCTGCTATACGGCACAGGGGACTCAGCTCAGGGCTCCGTGATGACTTAGGGTGGCAGGAAGCGGGTAGGTGTAAGGGAGGTTCAAGAGGCTGGGGACGTATGTATACCTATGGCTGATTCACGTGGATGTATGGCAGAGACCAACACGACACGGTAAACCAACTATCCTCCAATTAAAATAAATTTAAAAATAAAAAAGAGGGAGGAGATATATGAATACTTAGAGCTGATTCACGTTGTCGTACAGCAGAAACTAACACAGCATTATAAAGCAGTTATCCTCCAATTAAAAATAAAAAAGATAGAAATGTTTCATTAGTAGAAATAAAAGAGCAAGATCTGCATTTTAGAAAAATATGTACCAGCCGGAGAGGCTTCGTGGAGAGAGACAATGGAACATGGAAGGGAGGCAGCAGAGCTGATATTTTATCTTCTTCCCACAAAAGTGAATGACCCAGGAATGCAGGGGAAGCTTGGTCACATGGAGCAGAGGTTCCGACTGAGACCGTATTGTCTATTCGTAACCTGTGGATGCCCAGGCAATGAGGTCTTCATCTCACGGTGATGGCATGATGATGAGACACACCACAGTAACCAGCATCAGAACTGTAGATGGTCCTCTGACCCCATTTTGGAAGGAGGTCTGTGAAGGAGATGGACAGGGCTCAGCAACTAACAAAAAAAATGAAAGGAAAGACTAAAGGAAAGACTGAGAGATTTACCAATAATAGATTTTATATCAATAATACCAATAATAATTATAATTAATTATATTAATAATACAAATAATAATTTTCTATTAACAATAAGAGATTTGACCCAATACTCTAGAGTACTTCAGAGTATAATGCTTTTCCTACTGACTTTGAAGTTGGTGCAGATAATAAACCATCTGGTGGCTTGTCCAAACTATCTCACCTTTCTACCTGATGCTGTTGCTCCTTGAAATAACTGGAACCAGGGAAAAGAGGATGCCTATTCTCCAAAACAAATGCGTATTAGTTTGAAATAGAAATATTTGCAGTACCCTGGTGCTTTGTAATCAACCTCTCTACCACAGACGATTGGGCCAGGCAAGAAGATAGGGTATGATCTGGTCTCCATGGGGACCAGAGCAGCACGACTCGGCCCTCCACTCTGACACGGATGCTCTGGACTAGATCAGTGAACAGCATAGACAAACGGACTGGTTATCTGGGAGTGAGCACCCTTTGTTGCTGTCTTTATTTGGCTCTTTCTTTTCCTCAATTTCAGGTCTATGAGACAGTTGGACACAGTGGTACCACCTTGCTGGCGGAAGTGTTTCTGCCTATTCCTGAAACCACTGTTGTCAGTGGAAGGGCTCCCACTGAAGAAGTGGAGTTTAGCAGTAGCCAACACGTGACCCTGGACCACGAGGGAGTTGGAAGTGGTACGGAAGGCCTCAGCGGCTCACAGAATCACTGTCAGATTTGAATATCTTTTTCTTTTCCTTATCAGACAATCAGACAATTACAACATTGCTATCAGAAATTCAAATGAAAGCAATAATCCCATACGACTTTTTGCAAAGTAATTTTTACACACTGTGGGAAGCCAGTAAATTCATGTAACTGTACAAGTATGGCCACATGCATTAAGGGCCTTTAGATTGCCTTTGACACCTTAATTCAACTTCTAGGAATCTTTCCTGAAAAAATAATTCAAAATGAAGATAAAACTTTGTGCGTTAAAAAAAAAAAGTACATCATAGTGTTATCTGTATGGTGGAAAAGTTTGAAATAAAATAATTGTTATGGGGATATTAATAAATAATATTCTCTCGTCTCTCTTTCTCTCATGGACTTTCTCACTCTGTCAACCATGTTTTTTTAACCTCTCTTTAATATACTTGACATCTCTTTCTTTCACTTCTATATTCTGTGTAATTTCTTTAAATCAGTTTTTTCAGTCATGAATTCACTCTCTGGCTGTGTCTAGTCATTGAAATTCATCACTGAGTTCCTCATTTCAGTGATTATATTTTTCCCCTCTAGAAATCCTGCTTAGTTTTTTTTACAATCAGTTCTGACAAGCTTTTGTCATTTTCTGGTGCTCTCAATCATTTATTTTATTCATTCATTTCTCCAATCTTTGTGTGTGTGTGTTAGCCTCTCAGACGTGTCCAACTCTTTGTGACCCCATGGACTGTAACCTGCCAGGCCCCTCTGTCCACAGAATTCTCCACGCAAGAATATTTTTCAGTATTCTGTATCTGGCATTCCAGCACCTTTCTGCTTATTGGTCTGATTCTGTTTCCTCACATGCCTGGTGATTTTTTACTGTGAGTGCATATCTGGGAGCAAGAATCCCTTGAGTCCCAAGTCTAAAAGTCTGGAGATCTAAGCTTTGAGTTCCAACTCTGTTACTGACAAACTGTGTGACCTGAGTAATCATGTAACCTCTTTGACTATCATCTTCCTCTTTCATAAGAGGGGTCTAACAGTACCTCCCTTAAATGTCTTACAGGGTTATTTAGAGATCAAGATGCAGTGTTCAGTATGAAGGAAAGTTTTTTTTTTTAAGTCATTAAGTAAAATAAGTACACTTTATTTAATTTATTCTGGCTGTGCTGGGTCTTCATCGAAGCATTCCAGCTCTTCATTGCAACACACAGGCTTGGTTGCCCTGCGACATGTGGGATCTTAGTTCCCTGACCAGGGGTCAAATCCGTGTCCCCTGCATTGGGAGGCAGATTCTTAACCACTGCACCACCAGGGAAGCCTCTGAGGGAAAGCTCTTTAGAAAACACAAAAAGGCTATTATAGGGTTACCTATCATATTATAATATTATTATAGGGTTGTTTGTGTTAATATCAATAATATTAACTTGGACTCCAGAACAAGAAGTTCCTATGAAAGTGAAAAAGTGAAAGTCACTCAGTCGTGTTCAATTCTGTGACCCCATGGACTATACGGGCCACGTAATTCTCCAGGCCAGTATACTGGAGTGGGTAGCCTTTCCCTTCTCCTGGGGATCTTCCCAACCCAGGGATCGAACCCTGATCTCCTGCATTGCTGGTGGATTCTTTACCAGCTTAGCCACCAGGAAAACCTATGTTTCATGCTTAAAAATCTTTTCTTCTTTTACATAATTAATGTCCTGTCCAGAGACTTTTTGTCATTAATGTTAAATCAGTGGGAGCCCAGTCGGTGAGGCTTTAAAGTTTCTAGCATAGCTGAGCGACAGCATCTCTGGAGTGGTCAGTGCCTGCCCGGTCTGTCTGAGGCTTTGCAGGTTTTTCCTCACTTGACGTGCTGTTTCTCATTCCAGGCACACTCTCACCTGAGGGCCTTTGCATCGTCCCTTCTGCCAAGATGGCTCTTTCCCAAGATCCCTACATGCCTCCCTTCCACTTTCTTCAGGCCTTTCATTATTCAGAAGGGGCCTCTCATGGAGCCTTCCTTTGCCACTTAACATTGGAAAGTTCAACCTCTGCCTCCTCCTCAAACATACATTTTCTAACACTTTTCATACTTTTTTCTCTTGCACTTATACTCTCTAACATGGGGTTTCCCTGGTGGCTCAGTGGTTAAAAAAAAATCTGCCTGCAATGCAGGAGACGTGGGTTGGATTCCTGGGCGGGGAAGATCCCCTGGAGAAGGAAGTGGCAACCCACTCCAGTATTCTTCCTGGAGAACCCCATGGACAGAGGAGCCTGGTGGGCTACAGTCAATGGGGTCGCAAAGGTGGACACAACTTAGCAACTAAATCACCACCACCACTCTCTAACATGCTAGCCTCATCTCTTATTTATCATATTCATAATCTGTCTTTCCTCCTTGAATGTAAATTCTGTGAGGTCAGAGATTCCTATCAGTTTCCTTTAATGCTGTCTTGGTGACTAGAATAGTGCCTGGCAGGAAGCAGGGGCTCAAATAGGTATCTACTGAATGAATGAAGGGTGTCTTCACAGTAATCCTTAAAAGGAGGTACTATTATTACTATTATAGTATGGGCTTCCCTGATAGTTCAGTTGGTAAAAAACCCACCTGCAATGCAGGAGACCCCAGTTCACTTCCTGGTTCGGAAAGACATGCTGGAAAAGGGAAAGGCTATCCACTCCAGGATTCTGGGCCTGGAGAATTCCATGGACTGGATACTCCATGGCGGTCACAAAGAGGAGGACACAGCTGAGCAACCTTCACTTTCATCATTATTCTCTCCATTTTATACATAGCGAAAATAAGGCTCAGAGAAGTTAAGCAATGTGTCTATGGTCACACAGCTGTTAAGTGGCAAAATATATATGAGTTGGTCCCAGTGCAGAGTGCACCGCTCATCATAATGCTACGCTCTGCTATCAGAGATACAGCCGAGGGCCCCACTGTGATACCACCTGAAGTTCCACGTTGTTGATTTGAATGATGTGTTCCAGCCCCCTACCCCCACCCATTCTGTTCCATTTGTCTGCTCTCTGCTTTGCCTTCTCGCTAACATGGGGCTCACTCCCTCTTTCTAAACATCCTTTTCATCTGCTGCTTCCTCAGGAGTGCCCTTCTCATTTGAAGCTGACGTGGTAATCAACTGATTCTAATGACCTCGGGGAAAGTGTCCAACAGCGTGGCGTGGGCCATTGGAGAAAATGGGATTCCTTTAATTCCTCCGTTGTCGCAGCAGAATATTGGATTCAGAAGGTAACGTGTGGCTGGGACAGCATTGGCGTTAGTGCAGTTCAGTGGGGAAAAGGCTTGCAGCCTCACAGTCTTTCCTTTTATTGTCATGTGCCAGTATTTTCAGGGGATTTTTCTGTGTGTTCTTATGATAAAAATTAAAATTTTAATATCCTAACAAATATTGGATGTTTGTCAGCATCAGATACCGGTAAGGCTGTGAAATATTCTTTTCGCGGTTTTACAGTTGGAGAAAGTACATAGTACGTGTTGTTGTTGTTCAGTCTGTCAGCTGAGTTCCAGTCTTCGTGACCCCATTGGCTGCAGCTCACCAGGCTCCCCTGTCCTCCACTTTCTGCAGGAGTTTGCTCAAATTTGTGTCCATTGGGTTGGTGGTGCCATCCAACCATCTCGTCCTCTGCCACCCTTTTCTCCTCCTGCCTTCAATCTTTCTGAGCATCAGGATTTTTTCCAGCGAGTCAGCTCTTTGCATCAGGTGGCCAAAGTTTTGGAGCTTCAGCGTCAGTCCTTCCAGTGAATATTGGCATGGCATAGTTATATATATTTGGCCCTCAGTCAGAGATCACTGTAAAATATGACTGATGTAGACACTTCTGGGTATAGGAAAGGCCCTATTCTAAGTCCGCTTCCTTGATTGCTAGCTGTCGGTTTCACTCAGAGCAGCAGGAAGGGACTCGCTCCAGACGGACAGGCCACCCCTCTTAGTGGTTGATGCCCATCCAGGCAGCCTGGACTGGGGAGCCGGGTGCCTGGCTTCCAGTCTTGCTTCTGTCGCTCCCCAATAGATGTGTCTTTGAGTGGGTCATCTTACTGTCGTGGCCTCAGTAGCCTCCATAAAATAAAAGGACTTACCTTTTTTTTTTTTTAATTTATTTATTTGGCTGCAAGTCCTCAGTTGCAGTGTGAGGATTTTAGTTGTGATGGGATCTAGTTTCCTGCCCAGGGATCGAACCCAAGCCTCTTGCCTTGGGAGCAGGGAGTCTTAACCACTGGACCACCAGGGAAGTCCCAAAAGGACTTATCTTGATCATCAAGAAGATACGTTCCAAGTCACAGGCTGTCATTTTCAACACGTGGGAAAACAGAGGAACAGGGCTAGTTTTGTTCCCTCTCCACCCTCTCCTTCCAGTGTAAACACCTGTATCCATGTGATAGTAACAATAAGGTCTTTCTCAGCCAGGAGCCTGGCAGCATTTCCAGGGGAGGCTTGTTTATGCCTTTACGTACAAGCCTCCTGTACTTTGTCTCACTGAGTTTCCTGCTGAGGTTAAAGCTCCAGCTCCTCGGGAGAGAAGGAAAAACAGTGTGAGTGACGGGAGACGCAGCCCTGTCAATAAAGGCCCAGCTCAACTGTGGTGACCACCTGGCCCCCTTGGAATTCAGTCAAGTCCAAAGTTGGGGCTTAAGTTAGTTGCATAAATGTTTGTTTCTTCTCTTTTATTTTAGCCTCAGCCCCAAGTGGTCCCCAGTTACCTGGGAGGTGGGACCTTTGGGGCCATCCTATACCAGGTGCCCTGGTCTGGATCCCGCGACTCAGGACACTGGTGTGCTGGGCACAGTTGCAGAAATGCAGGGTCACATTTGCATTCCTTCTATTTATGCTGCTTTTTCCCCCAGATGTACTGAGATCTCACTGACATGTAAAATTGTATAAGTTTAAGGTGTACAACATAATGATTTGATATTCTAGATATTGCAAAATGATTTTCACAACAAGTTTAGGTAACATCCATTGAGACACGTAATTATAGATTTGTTTTTCTCCCTTGGGCTGAGAAATCTTAAGATCTACTCTCTTAGCAATTTCCAAGTGTGCAATAGAGTATTATTAGCTACACTCATAATCATACATAGATTGAAGGCAGGAGGAGAAGGGGGTGGCAGAGGATGAGATGGTTAGATAGCATCACCAGACTCACTGGACATGATGTGAGCTAACTCTGGGAGATGGTGAAGGACAGGGAAGCCTGGGGTGCTGCAGTCCAAGGGGTCGCAAAGAGACAGACATGACTGAGCGAGTGAACAACAGCAGCAGCTGTGGTCACCACGCTGTACATTAGAGTCCCAGACTTACTCATCTTACAACTGGGAGTTTGTACTCTGGAGTGGCTCCATCCATTTTTCCACCCCCCTGACCTCTGGATCCACCAATCTTTTCTCTGTTTCTACATGTTTGGTTATTTTAGATTCCACGTCAAAGTGAGATCATCTCACTTAGCAAAATGCCTCAGTGTCCATCCATGTTGCTGTAAATGGCAGGATTTCCTTCTTTGATGACTGAATTTTATATATATATATATATATATATATATACACACACATATCACATTTTACTTATCCATATGTCCACTGACGGACACCTGGGTGGTCTCCGTGTCTTGGCTGTTATAACTAATAATGCAGTAAACATGGGGTGCAGAGACCTCCCCAGGACACCGATTTTGTTTGCTTTGTATGTATCCCCAGAAGTCAGAGTGCAGGAGCATGTGCTTGCTCTACTCCATACTGTTTTTCACTGCAGCTACACCAATTTATGTTCCCACCAACAGTGCAAAGAATTCCCCTCTCACATCCTTGCCAGCACTTGTTATTGCTTGCCTTTTATGACAGCCATTCTGTGTGAGGTGACATTTCGTTGTGGTTTGATTTGCATTTCCCTGATGATCGAGCATCTTTTCATGTGTCCATTGGCCATTTGTATGTCTTTGGAAATATGTCCTTTCAGATCCTTTGCCCATTTGTTAATCAGATTATTTGTTTTGTCGCCATTGAGTTGAATGAGTTACTTATATTTTTTGGATGTCTTTACGCCTTATTGGACACACGCTTTGAAAATATTTTCTGCCCCCATTCATGCTTTTTTATTACTCTTCAGTTCAGTTCAGTCGCTCAGTCGTGTCCGACTCTTTGCGACCCCATGAATCACAGCACGCCAGGCCTCCCTGTCCACACCAACTCCTGGAGTTCACTCAGACTCACGTCCATTGAGTCTGTGATGCCATCCAGCCATCTCATCCTCGGTCGTCCCCTTCTCCTCCTGCCCCCAATCCCTCCCAGCATCAGGGTCTTTTCCAATGAGTCAACTCTTCGCATAAGGTGCCCAAAGTACTGGAGCTTCAGTTTTAGCATCATTCCTTCCAAAGAAATCCCAGGGTTGATCTCCTTCAGAATGGACTGGTTGGATCTCCTTGCAGTCCAAGGGACTCTCAAGAGTCTTCTCCAACACCACAGTTCAAAAGCATCAATTCTTCGGCGCTCAGCCTTCTTCACAGTCCAACTCTCACATCCATACATGACCACAGGAAAAACCATAGCCTTGACTAGACGGACCTTAGTCGGCAAAGTAATGTCTCTGCTTTTGAATATACTATCTAGGTTGGTCATAACTTTTCTTCCAAGGAGTAAGCGCCTTTTAATTTCATGGCTGCAGTCACCATCTGCAGTGATTTTGGAGCCCAAAAAAACAAAGTCTGACACAGTTTCTACTGTTTCCCCATCTATTTCCCATGAAGTGATGGGGCCAGATGCCATGATCTTCGTTTTCTGAATGTTGAGCTTTAAGCCAACTTTTTCACTCTCCTCTTTAATAGCAACTATCAGGTAAGGAAAAACGGCAGAAGCCCTTCCTACAATCAGACTTTCCTTCACAGAGCAGGGCTGACCCTGCGGTTCTGTGGTCCTGATTCAGACTGCTCTGTGAGAAAGTGTGTCTCAAGGAATCAATTTCTGTTTTCAGTGCTTTGAAGAGAGCAGATGCCATCTCTTCCATTGGCACGTCAGGACTGACAGACATGAAGAAGTTGGCCAAGTGGGCAGCAGAGTCCAAGCTTGACCCCAACGACCCCAGCAACGGCCCCCTGATGCAGCTGATCTCGGTAACGTGGCAGGAGGCATGGGCACACACCACTTCTCCAGCATGGAAACCTCAGAAAGGGCAGGGCTGTTTACACAAGTTCCCTTTCACACTACGTCTCCTGCACCAGAGTGTGTAAGAACATGAGGGCTGGGTTGAATGACAGGTTTAAATTCTAGCTCTGCACCTACTGACTGTGTGAGCAAGACAAACGTGGTCCAAAGCCTGTGATGCCCTCACGGTGTTGTTGGAAAGAAATGAGCTGCGGGTGTTAGCCTCTAGCTGTCCACACTCGGCATGCAGGAAGCACCAGGTACTGCTGAGGTTACGGGGCTTCCCAGGTGGCACTAGTGGTGAGTGAAAGTGAAGTCGCTCAGTCGTGTCTGACTCTTTGCGACCCCCTGGACTGTAGCCTACCAGGCTCCTCCGTCCATGGGATTTTCCAGGCAATAGTACTGGAGTGGATTGCCATTTCCTTCTCCAGCGGATCTTCCCGACCCAGGGATGGAACCCAGGTCTCCCGCATTGTAGGCAGACGCTTTACCATCTGATCCACCAGGGAAGTCCAGTGGTAAAGTAAAGTGGCGCTAGTGGTAAGGAACCCTAAATGGTAATCTAATCGTCCAACCAGAGAACGAGCAAAACCTCCATTTCTGAAGATACCCCAGTAGAGGAGAAATAAGCGACGCAGGTTCGCTCCCTGGGTCGGGAAGATGCCCTGGAGAAGGAAATGGCTACCCACTCCAGTATTCTCACCTGCAGAATCCCATGGACAGAGGAACATAGCCCATGGAGGACTACAGACCATGGGATCACAGAGTCGGACACAGCTGAGTGACTGAACACTTGGTCCCCTTAGTGTTTCTTCTTTTTAACTATTTGCTTCCCAGAGAAGGACAAAACACAAACATGGGCTTGCTTTCCTGTCGCTGTTGCTCCGTCATGTCCGACTCTTTGCGACCCCATGGACTGCAGCACGCCAGGCTTCCCTGTCCTTCACCATCTCCCGGAGTTTACTCAAGCTCATGTCCATTGAGTCAGTGATGCCATCCAACCACCTTATCCTTGCCTTCCTAACTAGCCCCTTTTATGAACCAGGATTGTCACCGCAGGATCGCCTTTCCCATTGCAAAGCCCCAAGGATCTCTGCTCCCAGAATCTCTCTCTGCAGGTCAAGGCTGCAGCTGACACAGCTCCCAGCAGAGGAGCAAACAGACACCTGGGCAGAGTGCAGCCCAGACCTGCTCGTCCTCTCAGGGTTCCTGAAGCTGTGCTTTCTTTGCTGGTGCCTGAGTCCATCTCTGGTTCACTTTTCCTAACAACCAAGGCCACAAAGTGGCGTCCAGGAACAAGACAACATGGCCGTGAAGACAAGTGAAGCTTTCTGACTGACTCTGGGGCCCGTATTTATGTGCATAGATATAGTCTAAAAATTATATTTTAAAAGTGTTTTAGTCACTAAGTCGTGTCGGACTCTTGCGACCCCATTTACTGTAGCCTGCCAGGCTCCTCGGTCCTTGGGACTCTCCAGGCAAGCATACTGGAGTGGGTTGCCATTTCTTTCTTCAGGGGATCTTTCTGACTCAAGGATTGAAGCCAGGTCCCCTGCATTGTAGGCAGATTCTTTACCAGCTGAGCTACAAGGTTTTGAAAGTGCACTTAAATATGTGTTGTATGTATGTTGTGTATGTGAATAACCTTCCTGGCAGTGCTTCATGCTCAGCAACTCCGTCCTGTCCGACTCTCCGTGACCCCACGGACTGCCGCCCACCAGGCTCCGCTGTCCATGGGATTTCCCAGGCAGCAATACTGAGTGGGTTGCCGTTTCCTTCTCCAGGGGACCTTTCTGACCCAGGGATCGAACCCGAGTCTCCTGTGTATTTTTTGCAGTAGGCGTTCGGTAAAACACTGATATAATTGACTCATTTATCAGTCTGTTATATTTTCATAACACCTATTAGGGGAACATGCATACCAGACATGAACCGTTTACTTTTTGTTTCTCTGGAAAAAATGATTTATGGTACTTTTAATAACTATTCAATGAATATAATAGCATCTCCCTCATTGCCATTATATTTGACTGTGTTTTCTCTTTAAATGAAATAGTGGATGTTTCAAGTATATCCATCGAAAACTGTTCAACATTCAACATTCAACATATTCCCAAAAAGCTCAGTGCCAAGTTTCCTTGGGTGAAATCTGCTTGTCACCTACAGCTTTGTATTTCCTGGTTTTTATAGGTTGCTACCAGTGGTGAATCCTATATCCCTAATTTCTTCCGACTCGAACAGCTACAACAGGAATTTAACTTTGTTTCAGATGAGGAATTAAATAGATCCAAGCGATTCAGGCTGCTTCTTCTTAGAAGCCAAGAGGTGCCAGAGTTCCGACATTATAAGCAAATTCCACTGTATGACCGAGAAATTATGGAAAAAGTATTTCAGGTAAGAGATTGCCTTAGAGGGGTTAATAAAACAATGAAATATGTACTGTGCCATTTTGTGTACTATTATATATATGTAGGTGTCCTTGTGGTGTTCTCAGTAGCAATAATGGTTTCTTCTTTATCGCATTTTACATAGCCTTTTCATTATTTTTCTTGAATCCAATGTTTAAATCATCTCTTTGTCTCAGTCTACTGGCATCTAAACTAGGAAAAATTACTGTCATAGGGCTGAAGAATCTCTTCAGTGTTAGTGTGGCAAACAGTCCTGCCTGACTTAGTCAGGAATTCGATGCCCTTTTTTTCAAATTAATTTATTTGCTTAAATGGCTGCATGAGGCTTCATTGTGGCCCACAGGATCTTCGTTGCATCACGAGGTATCTTTCCTTGCACGGCACAGACTCTCTACTTGCAGCTTGCGGGCTTAGTGGCTCACGTGTGGGATCTTAGTTTCCCGACCAGGGTTTAAACCCACCTCACCTTCACTGCAAGGCAGATTCTTAACCACTGGACCTCCAGGGAAATCCCTCAATGCCATTTTAACCCAATAAGTATTTACTAAGCACAAAGCACAGTGGTAAGTGCTGCTTGGAAGATAGATGGGTAGGATTTGAACAGCCTTGGTGAGGGGGTAGGAAGTGGGGAACAGGTCTGGTCAGGATGCTGCAGGCAGCTGGAGACAGAAAGCCTTGGGGGCGCTTGGAGTGGAGCAGGGAGCCTTTGAGGAGCTACAGGGACAGGCCTGTGTAGGGGGGTGGGCCAGGGAAAGCTGGACAAGTTTATGTTTGATGAGGTAAAGAAATAGCCACTAGAAATTAATATCGGTATGACTTGAGCCAAAGAATGCTCAAACTACCACACAATTGCACTCATCTCACATGCTAGTAAAGTAATGCTCAAAATTCTCCAAGCCAGACTTCAGCAATATGTGAACCGTGAACTCCCTGATGTTCAAGCTGGTTTTAGAAAAGGCAGAGGAACCAGAGATCAAATTGCCAACATCCGCTGGATCATGGAAAAAGCAAGAGAGTTCCAGAAAAACATCTATTTCTGCTTTATTGACTATGCCAAAGCCTTTGACTGTGTGGATCACAGTAAACTGTGGAAAATTCTGAAAGAGATGGGAATACCAGACCACCTGACCTGCCTCTTGAGAAATCTGTATGCAGGTCAGGAAGCAACAGTTAGAACTGGACATGGAACAACAGACTGGTTCCAAATAGGAAAAGGAGTACGTCAAGGCTGTATATTGTCACCCTGCTTATTTAACTTATATGCAGAGTACATCATGAGAAATGCTGGACTGGAAGAAACACAAGCTGGAATCAAGATTGCTGGGAGAAATATCAATAATCTCAGATATGCAGATGACACCACCCTTATGGCAGAAAGTGAGGAGGAGCTAAAAAGCCTCTTGTTGAAAGTGAAAGAGGAGAGTGGAAAAGTTGGCTTAAAGCTCAACATTCAGAAAACGAAGATCATGGCATCTGGCCCCATCACTTCATGGGAAATAGATGGGGAAACAGTAGAAACAGTGTCAGACTTTGTTTTTTTGGGCTCCAAAATCACTGCAGATGGTGACTGCAGCCATGAAATTAAAAGGCGCTTACTCCTTGGAAGAAAAGTTATGACCAACCTAGATAGTATATTCAAAAGCAGAGACATTACTTTGCCGACTAAGGTCCGTCTAGTCAAGGCTATGGTTTTTCCTGTGGTCATGTATGGATGTGAGAGTTGGACTGTGAAGAAGGCTGAGTGCCAAAGAATTGATGCTTTTGAACTGTGGTGTTGGAGAAGACTCTTGAGAGTCCCTTGGACTGCAAGGAGATCCAACCAGTCCATTCTGAGGGAGATCAACCCTGGGATTTCTTTGGAAGGAATGATGCTAAAACTGAAGCTCCAGTACTTTGGCCACCTTATGCGAAGAGTTGACTCATTGGAAAAGACCCTGATGCTGGGAGGGATTGGGGGCAGGAGGAGAAGGGGACGACCGAGGATGAGATGGCTGGATGGCATCATGGACTCAATGGACGTGAGTCTGAGTGAACTCTGGGAGTTGGTGATGGACAGGGAGGCCTGGCGTACTGCGATTCATGGGGTCACAAAGAGTCGGACACGACTGCACGACTGAACTGAACTGAACTGAACTGACTTGTTGGTTTGTTTTCACTGCCATTACTCTAGGAGGTGGATCCCAAAAGATATTGCTGCAGTTTATATCAGAGTATTCTGCTTTACATTTTCCTCCAAGAGTTTTATAGCGTGTGGCCTTACATTTAGGTCTTTGATCAAAAGCAGTATGATTTTTCATGCAGAAATTATTCTTGGAGAGATGTCTTTGGTTACTTGGTTCTTCTTTGTATCAGTTTGGACTTGTGATTATAAGTGATAAAAACTCAATGTGAACTAGCTCCTGTATCGGGGCAGTTTATGAGATGATGAAATCACAAAATTGAGTTAAGCGTCTAAGACATCTGAATGACAGGAGGCCATCTGCCCTCAGAGCCACCCAAAGAGTGCCAGGCTCCTTTTCCTTCATGTGGGGGCTTCACATGGTATGGTGGCCTCATTTTCCCCCATTGCAGACAGATTTCTCTGCTTGATCACTTGGCCACCATTATCACCCAAGTTCATACCTAGGAGCCTCAGCCAGGAGGAGAGGTGTGTCCCCGTGTTCCAAGTCTAACAATCTTGGGGACAGGGTCTTCCCTGGTGTCCAGTGGATAAGAATCTCCATTGCAAGGCAGGGGATGAGGGTTTGCTCCCTGGTCAGGGAACTGAGATCTCACATGCCAAACTAAATACCCTATGTTTTGCAACTAAGACCTGATAATAAATAAATATTTTTTATGCAGCCCAATAGTAAATAAGTATTTTTTAAAAAAAGAAAACCATCTTGAAGACAGTTCTTGAGCTGCCTAGGCTGGGTTAGGAGCCACCCAGGCTGGGTTAGGGGCCACCCAGGCTGGGTTAGGAGCCACCCAGGCTGGGTCAGGGGCCACCCAGGCTGGGTTAGGAGCCACCCAGGCTGGGTCAGGGGCCACCCAGGCTGGGTTAGGGGCCACCCTGGGCGTTAGCTATGACCAGAAAAGGACTGAAGGAGCTCATGGCAGCTTCCTGGGGCCCACATAGAATCTTCTTGGTAGAGAAAGAGAGGAAAGTACAGCTGCCTAGGAAGAGAAAGCCAAAGGCACCCACTACTCTCCTCCAAGTAGGTGACTCAGGTCAACTGCAACCAGTTGTTAACAACTGAGATGTTAGTTACTCTTTTTATAATTGCTTTTCTTGAAATAGAAAGACACAAATTAAGCAGGGGCTTTGGCTAAGTCATTGGGTGAGCTTAGTATCTTGACCTACAGTGACTCGATTATCTCTCTGGCCTCAATTTCTTTCTGCGTGGACTCTGTAACTTGTGAGAAACAAATACCGTGTATTATACAAGGAATTTAGAAAAATGGTACTGACGAACCTACTTGCAGGGCAGGAATAGAGACGCAGACCTAGTGAATGGACTTTGAACACAGAGGGGGAAGGAGACGGTGGGGCGAATTGAGAGAGCAGATAGCTAATGAGAAGCTGCTATAAAGAACAGGAAACTCAGTGTGATGCTCTGTGATGACCTGGAAGGGTGAGATGCGGGTGGGGGGAATGCTCAAAAGGGAGGTGATATATGCATACTATAGCTTATTCACATTGTTGTACAGCAGAAACCAACACAAACTGCAAAGCAAGTATACTCCAATTTTTTTAAAAAACTTTTAAAAAGCATTGTAACCTGTAACTACTTGTAAAGTAGTTCAATCAACTGTTTCCAAATCCTGGATGCTGCATCAAAGATCAACTCTGAACCTGAAGTTCAGGGGGAATTACAAGGAAGATTTAGAACCACAATTTGTGACTTAAACTACACATGACGAATAATTCTCTGATCTGGATTGTAGCCACCAGGTTCCTCTGTCCATGGAATTTTCCAGGCAAGAGTACTGGAGTGGGTTGCCATGACTTTCTCCAGGGGATCTTCCCGACCCAGGAATTGAACCTTGGTCTCCTGCATTGTAGACAGATTCTTTACAGTCTGAGCCACCAGGAAAGCCCAATCTCAAAAAAGGCATCAGAGTACCAGTATTTTAAAATCATAGAAGTATTCTTTCCTTTTAATTTTAGGACTATGAGAAACGGTTACGAGACAGAAATGTAATCGAAACCAAGGACCACATAGATTCCCACAGGGCCACAGTAGCAAAGTACCTCCAGCAGGTAAGGAAAATCATTTCAAACCGTCCTCGTACGGGACAAACAGGCAGCATCCTGATGTCAGAGAAGGGAGGTCTCCATCCTCAACCCTTATCGGCTTATTTTCTCATAATCCTTGTTGTTTACTTGCTTAGTCGTGTTCGACTCTATTGCAACCCTATAGACTGTAGCCCACCAGGCTGCTCTGTCCATGGGATTTCCCAGGCAAGAATAACTGGAGTGGGTTGCCATTTCCTTGTTAGGGAGTCCCTCAAAGAATATTCTAAACTGCAAAATTCTAGGGTCACAATGGCAACATGAATAACCTCTCTCTTCCTTTTAAGATTAGACATAAAGTCACTTATCCTATAGTAGTCTGTAATCCTTTATGGCTTGCCAGGCTCCTCTGTCCATGGACTTCTCCAGGCAAGAATACTGGAGTGGGTTGCCATTTCCTTCTCTGGGGGTCTTTCCGACCAGGGATCAAACCCACATCTGCATTGGCAAGTGGGTTCTTTACCACTGAGCCTCCAGGGAAGCCCTTCTCATTATTACAGATATAGAACTGATTAGCAGCTATCTTCATCTCTGTAACACAGTTACTTGGTTCTCCTTTGTATTAGCTTGGATTCATGATTATAAGTTATAAAAAGTCCAATTTGAACTAGCTCAAGCACCGAAGGGAATGTATTCAATGATGAAACACTGAAC
This sequence comes from Aepyceros melampus, assembly GCA_006408695.1. Lineage (NCBI taxonomy): Eukaryota > Metazoa > Chordata > Mammalia > Artiodactyla > Bovidae > Aepyceros > Aepyceros melampus. The sequence continues at coordinate 275,900 of SJXQ01007444.1, forward strand.
TCACTCGGATTTGTCTCAGTTTATTATCAGTGGTTATCTTGAGGGGTATGATTACAAGGCACTTACTTTCTAAATCATGATTTTTTTTAAAACTATTTGAATGTTTGCTGTGCAAAAACTTGCAAATTTGATGAGATCCCATTTGCTTATTTTTGTTTTCACTTCTGTTGCCTTGGAAGACTAAGTAAATATAGAATTACCATATGATTGTGTGTGTCTTATCACCTTTGTAATAAAAAAGTTTTATAAACCACATACTCACTGCCCTTCTGCACTAGAAAATCAAAATATTCTTTTGTCCTTCCTTTAATTAATTTAACTTGTAAGAAATGCTACAATGACTACAGTACATTTTCCCCAGCCAGTTAATCTACCCTGTAGGTTTTATATAAAAAAATAATTTATGACATTTAAGAGAGCCTCCATTTAAAAAATAATTAGGAACTGAATCAATCTGAACAGGGGAAGAACTTAATCAGTTCTGAAGTGTGTGTGCTTCGAAGTGTGTTAGTCACTCAGCTGTGTCCAACTCATTGTGACCCCATGAACTCGAGCCTGCCAAGTTCCTCTGTCCGTGGAATCCTCCAGGCAAGAATATTGGAATGGGTAGCCATTCCACTCTCCAGGGGATCTCCCTGACCCAGGGGTCAAACCCAGGTCTCCTGCATTGCAGGCAGATTCTTTACTGTTTGGCACACCAGGCTTTAGTCCCTCAGCTGTGTCCAAGTCTTTGTGACCCCGTGGACTGTAGCCTGCCAGGCTCCTCTGTCTATGGAACTTCAAGGCCAGAATACCAGAGTGAATGTCCATTCCCTTCTTCAGGGGATCTTCCCAACCCAGGGGTTAAACCCAGGGCTCCTGCACTGCAGGCAGATCCTTTACCATCTGAGCCACCAGGGAAGCCCCCGTGTGTTTCAGGACAGGTCCTATCTTCTGTAGTTGTTCATTCATTTTTGTTGTTGTTCAGTTGCCAAGTTCTGTCTGACTTTTTGCAATACCATGGACTGCAGCACGCCAGGCCTCCCTGTCCCTTACCATCTCCCGGAGTTTGCTCAAGTTCCTGTCCATTGAATCGGTGATGCCATCCAACTATCTCATCCTCTGTCACCCTCTTCTCCTTCTGCCTTCAGTCTTTCCCAGCATCAGGGTCTTTTCCAAAGAGTCATTCATTCAGCTAAATTTTCTGCAGAAATTTGTCCAGATCCTGAGAATATAGCAATGAACAAAATAGACAGCCCTGTCTTCGGGAGCTTATGTTAGCGAGGACAGTTGGTTGATTTACTATAGGAAGGAGTCAGAGCTGTGATGGAATGTGAAAGTGCCACCGCACAGCGGTGACAGTCAAGCAGAGAATGGTGCAGTTTAGCAAACTAGGACATTTAAATAAAACGTCTTTCTCTCCCTCAGGTTAGAGAATCAGTGATAAATCGTTTCCTCATTGCAAAACACCATTTTCTTCTTTCGGATTTGGTAGTAGAAGAAGAAGTTCCCAATATCAGGTAAAAAAGAAAAATCTTTTTAGCTATTTCTTGTAAAAATTATTTGTATTGTATTATATTAAATATTCCCTGTAAATGTAAGATTTCTATCAGTGTACGGTATGCATTTGGCCCCCAACAGTACTGGAGACTGGTAAAGCCTGATGAACGCCTGATGTCACATTCTGGAGGGGTGGGGATTCTGTTAGCACGAGTATCACGAGACCCTCTCCATCACATTCCAGTGGACCCCATCTCACCTCCCACCACCCCCAGGGGCACTCCCCCAGCCTTGGCCATCTTCCCATTCCAGTCATGTGAATGTGACGGCGTCCTCTCCAGCGCATCGTCCTCCCGCCTTCATCACCTGCCTGGGCCAGGGCCTCCCTCACTCCCCCGTCCCAGAGCAGTGGGGTGGCCGAGAACTATCCCGCTGAGATCCTGAGTGGCAGGGAGAGGCCTGGCTCCAGCACCACCGCTGGGAGGCACGGAGCTGCCTTGTGTCTGGTGACGGGCGGGCAGCGGGGAAAACGGGTATTTACACAGAAGTTGGAAATCGACTCTCTGCTTGCTAGATCGTCTCCCCGTCACTTAGAATGATCCTCAAATGGTCTCAAGTCGAGGCGGATGCATGAAAGATGAAAGAGAGCTTTCTGTATTGGTGGGCTTGCACAGTCCATTAACTTCATGACCCTTCCTGAGGTTAAATCTCTTGGTCTCCTGAAAGGGCTTCCCTGGTGGCTCAGCTGGTAAAGAACCTGCCTGCAATGTGGGAGACCTGAGTTTGATCCCTGGGTTGGGAAGATCCGCTGGAGAAGGGAAAGGCTACCCACTCCTGTATTCTGGCCTGGAGAATTCCGTAGACTGCATAATCAATGGGGTTGCAAAGAGTTTTTGCACAAAGTCACAAAAAGTCTTTGGACATATGTCGCAAAGTCATTGGACCCGACTGATGGTCTCCTGAAAAGGTTATTTCCTATGCATGGACTTCCTCTCTGCCACCCAGTTGGCAAGGAGACAAAACACTGGTGCAGTCCATGGGAGCCCCTTTTCCTGGCTTTGCCTCCATCCTCATAGAGAAGGGAGGCTGTGCCCACAGAAAATTCATGCAAAGTGAAAGTGAACTTGCTCAGTCGTATCTGACACTTTGCGACCCCATGGACTGTAGCCCACCAGGTTCCACCGTCCATGGGATTTTCCAGGCAAGAATACTGGAGTGGGTTGCCATTTCCTTCTCCAAGAGATCTTCCCAACCCAGGGATTGAACCCGGGTCTCCCACATTGTAAGCAGACACTTTACCGTCTGAGCCACCAGGGAAGTCCTCTCTATTCCAGGCCCACAGTCAATCATTGAATGTTTTCTTTTTCAATCATGAAAATTACACTTTAGAATAGACGATGATTTTTCATGCTGTTTTTCCATTTCTTTTCTTTCTTTTTCTTTTTTCCGCTTTACTTTTCTGCATTAAGTTCTGAAGGCTCAGGGTATGTTCTTTCTTCTTTTCATTTTGGTTGTTCTTGGCTTTAGATTAAGATATTTCTGTATATAATGGTCCCAGCCACCAAGATGTTCTCATGCTGACTAAGGGGACAGCTAAGTCTTGTGACAGGAGATATCCCTTGGGGAGGGAGCAAGTATTGAGGAAAGATGGGATGTGCTTTGTTACAACCTCCTGGCAAAGGTTTTTCTCTGAGGTTCCCAAGTCTGGGTTAGGCAGGCGTCTTGGCAGAGATGGGCTATAATTTGTGGCAGCGTGGATGGACTTTTGAGGGCATTCTTTTAAATAGGATGAGTCAGAGAAAGATAAGCTCTCTGGGATTCTCACTTATATGTGGAATCTAAAGGAGCCAAGCTAATAAGAGCAGAGACTAGACTGTTGG
>SJXQ01007444.1:279475-360245 GCA_006408695.1 Aepyceros melampus
GTATAAGCCTGCATCCAGTAGATAAATAAGTCCTGGAGATCTAATGCACAGCATAGTGATTATTGTCAACAATATAAACTTCAAGGGTGCTAAGAGACTGGATCTTAATTGTTCACACCACGCACACACAAAAAACAATAATTACCTAAAGTGATAGAGGTGTTGGCTAATGCTACCTGTGGTGGTGACCATAATGCCATATATTAATGTATCAAATGAATCTACTGTACACCTTGAACTTATACAGTGTTATATGTCAACTATATCTCATTAAAATTCTAGAGTTAAAATGTACAGTAAAACCAAAAAAGACATTTGCAAAAAATGTAAAATAGTGTCACTCTCCTCACACTCTTGGTTTGGGGAAAGATAGTTATTTTTCACAATTTTACATCACATTGTTATATAATGTGCTTCTTCTTGTCCCAAATGAGTTAATGAAAAGGTATATGCAGATATTCAAAGAAAGGGATGGGCTGTCAAGTCAGGGTGATCTGAGCTTGAACCTTAGCTCCCTCTCTTCCTATTTAGGAGCCTCCAGCAAATTCTATCACCTCTCAGAGCCTCCAGTTTCTTCATATGAAAAATGGGGTAACACCCTTGTAAGGATTAGAAAGAGTGTATGTAAGGCCCCTAGCACTCTGCTTAAACTATAGCAGTGCTGGTAAACGGTAGCTCCTCTGTGCTATTAGAAGGCCCTGGGGGGCTCACAGAACCACAGCCCCCAGGAGTCCCTTGGGAGTCATCTCCCTGGGCTGGCACGTGACTCTCGGAAGGAGGGCTCCAGTCCAGCCTGCTCTTCGGTACTCACAGAGAAGAGCAGCGTGAGCGTTGCCAGCCCGAGGCCAGCTCTGCACAGCTGGCATTGCTCTGTGGCTGTCGGGCTTAGCCATTCACATCAGCTTCCCGATACGAAGTCTTTGCTGTGCTCTCTTTAAACTCTGGGGCAGAATTAAACTCTCTGTTCCCTGGCCCTTCTGATTCATAGACTGTTGCTTTCACCTTGCAGGAAGTGTTCATGGTGTCATCTCAGTGAGAGGCAGAGACATAGAGAGGGAGAGAGATCCCCCTGGCCCCCTCCCCTGCCTTCCTCCTGTCTCCATCCCCTCCTTTCTCCAGCATAATCACCGTGGCATCGTGACCATTGTCATCATCCCAACAGTCACTGTGTTAGGGCATCTGCTAATGCTAGACCCGTACTCAGGGGCTTTGTGTATGCTCCTCGCTTAGTCCTCTCAACAACCCCGAGAGGTAGGTATTAATATTCCATTTTACAGATGATGAAACCGAGACAGCAAGAGGTGAAATGATTTGCCCAAGGTGAGCAGGACGCACTGGCCTGGAAATACAAGCCCTGAAAACCAGTAGAATTGCAATGAAGTGGGTCAATGAGGAAGGTGGAAGGAAGCATTCGGTGTTGCAGGATTGGCAGGAGCAAAAGTGGACAGGTGGCGAGCTCAGGCCACGTTTGAGGGGCTGGGGAATGAGCCAGGCAGAGGGCAAGCAGGAGGTGCAGGGCGGAGCCCAGAACCTGAGTCATCTGCCTCGGATCAGAAGCTGCTAAAATGTATGTTCGTCATCTGTGCAGTAGATCTGCCCCATCTTGGGAGTATCTCTTGACAGTTCCCACCCCGCCTCAAAGAGACAAAGAGTTTTTCAGGGGCCCATGAGGGACCTTGGGGCAGAGTGTGGGAAGGTGTCTCGTGAACTTTCCCGATGTTTCTTTTCCCTAGAGTCCTAACTCTGTTCTGTAATCATTAGCATTTTGGGCCTGAGCCTTTTCAAGCTGGCAGAACAAAAGCGACCACTGAGGCCAAGGAGAAAAGGCCGGAAGAAGGTGACCGCCCAAAACCTGTCCGACGGAGACATAAAGCTGCTGGTGAACATCATCCGGGCTTACGACATTCCGGTGAGGAAGCCGACGGCAAGGTGAGAGCCCTCCGCGCCGGCCTGGGATCCCACCTCTTCAGTGTGTTCACTCTCATCATTCACAGAGTTGCTGCTCTGTGGGGGCTCAGGGGAGGGATGGGGGTGAGGGAGGGCGTCCTGATGATGTCAGGGCCCCACTAGTTCCAAGTAACAGAGCCAAGGAGGCACTAGAGGTAAAGAACCCACCTGCCAATGCAAGAGACTCGGGTTCGATTCCTGGCTCTGGAAGATCCCCTGGAGGGGTCATGGCAACCCATGCCTGTCTTCTTGCCTGGAGAATCCCATGGACAGAGGAGCCTGGTGGGCTATAGTCCATGGGAGTACAGAGAGTAGGACGCACAGCACAGCACAACAGAACCAAATCAGTCAATTTAGGGTAAAGAGGGAAACCCTGTTGGCTATATCTCAAGGAACAAGAGGACAACAGATGCGGTGGAACCACGTGGGAGACCAAAGACTAAGGTGGCGTCTTCAAAGGCCCTTTGTCTCTCTTGCTTCCGTCTGTGAATCTGCTTCATTCTTTGTGTGATGGAAGTGAGTCACCCTCACCAGCTCCACCCCCAGTCATCAGCTCCCCAGAAGGTCCTAGACCGGGTCGGGCGATGACCTACATCTAGCTACCTACAGTCAGGGGGCGGGTTCACAAGGACCAGCCCTGAAGATGGGGGACAGTCCTCAGAGAAGTGGGTGAGAGCTGGGCAGACACCTCAAAGCTGCATATTCTGGATTCTGAAACATGTGCTGTGAGCACAGAACTGTGACTTCTTTTTGATCTGCCCAGAGAAAGGAATTATGCCCACTGTATTTCATACACTGGGGCAATGGGGACTCCTCAGCCATAAGGAAGTGTTAATCGATTAGCCGTCTCTGACTCTTTGCAACCCCATGGGCTGTAGCCCACCAGGCTCCTCTGTCCATGGGATTCTCCAGGCTAGACTACTGAGGTGGGCTGCCATTCCCTTCTCCAGGGGATCTTCCTGACCCAGGGATCAAACCCGTGTCCCTTGCTTTGCAGGCAGATACTTTTCCTGTCTGAGCCACCAGGGAAACCCAACTATAAGTAAGGTGAGCTTAAATTTCTCAGCCCCTTGGAGAACAGAGACAGAGGACCAAGAGTTACTCCTCTTTGCTGGTGCCTTACCAATGTGATGAGGGAGGCTATACCTTATCGTACGTTCACAGTGTTCCAGGCACTTTTGATTTCACTTACTTCTCACTACTATTCCTGTCTCCATTTTACAAAAGGGCAAATGGAAGTGAAGAGCGTGTCGTGGCTTGCCCAAGGGCCTCCAGCCGTCTGATTACAGAAGTGCCCTGTTCTAGCCTGGGCCTCCTTCCTCCCTAGGTTCTTCTTTTTAAATGGTCTATCCACTCCCACCCCCCTATTATTTTGCCCTTCTTTTTGCTTCTGCTAACTCTTCTGCCCATCACAGAACATCCAGTCATCACCAACTATTCCCAGTGTTTTGTCACATTTTGTTTTATAAATGTCTGTCTAAGCTCTTGAATCTGTGCCATAGCATTGCTTCCCTAAGCCACGTCCCAGCCTTTTCATCTTGATCGCATTAAAGCTCAACTGTGGGGTGAAAAGCTGTTTTTTTGTTTTTCTTTTTTTAAATAACTAAATAATAGGCAATAGGTATTATTTTTGGTTTCTATGAAGTTTTTACAGATTTAAACTATTTCATTCAAATCATTACAAAGAAGCATAAGATCCTATTGTTTTACATTTAGTGTAGACTCATCAAGTCGGCTCAGATACCAACTCTTGCACTAAATCCACCCAAATCTTAGCCCTCTCCCCTTACAACTAAATAGGATTTTCAGTACTCTCTCTGCTCTCTTATATCCCATGCCCTCTAGCCTAACACATACCCCACTATATTATGGCTATTTCTTTATCTAGTCTAAGCTAAAGTGTATCTTATTTGCCTTTGCAGCCCGAGAGTCTAACAGATTGCTAACGTACAGGAGGTACTAAACAGATGTTTCTGTAATAATGCAATTGACAGTGTTCCAAACAGGAAGAGGTTTTCTCTGGTAGCTGTTGAGTTGAATGTTCCACTTTTCTTGTCTCATAGTTTGTCTGAAACCCTTTCTGTGAAAAGGTAACACAGTCTGGTGGAGAGAGACAAGGTGTACTTTGCCAATGAATGTGAATACTAGATACACCAGAAAATTCAAAACAAATATGCAAGTGGGTTTTTGGGATGAGGGGGAAGGTGTCTGGGAAAGGATCTCTGGACATGACCTTCATTTCTTACTTTACGAATGGCAGTTCAAAAGGGAAAGAGGACAAGACTCGTAGATCCTAACTCGAGCTAGGAATCTCTGACCACCTTTTGCCAGTGATGCCTGGCAGACCCAGAGAGAGACGTCTCACCTAGGATGTGTAGCTCAAGCTTCCTGGAGTATGAAGGTTCAAAGAGCATACAGAGAAAGAGGACCTGAATTGGATGGAGGCAGGGCAGGTTGGTTAGGAGGCTCAGGATTCTGCTACCTGAAAGGGACTGATGCTCTCAATTATGGGGGAAAGGCACCCACGAGACGGTAGAGAGAAAAGGTCTTTCTTCTATTCCAACCAGACATGCAGACTTAAGGAAGGACGTTGGAAAGGATCTGGTAGTCACTAGGTGAGTAGGGAGGACCAGAGCATATGAAAAGACTTCTAAAGCATCAACAAGCTTCGCAAGAATATCTGCCAGGTTAACCATCAGCACCAAACATCTTTGGAGAAACCATCTGCTCAGTAACATAATTAGACTTTTCCTGTCATTTATTTCTTCTGTTCATTTTTCCCTCCTAGTAAATTCCACCAGACATCAAGATCTTCAAGGGCCTTCACTGAAAAGCACGCTGCTTCCCCGACAACACACAGCCCAGCCCACAGCGCCGACTACCCCCTCGGCCAGGTGAGACACCCAAGCGCTGGATCTCTGCTCAGAATCTTGCCCCTTATGTTTTTAAGAATTGCCTAGAAAGTTCATAATCCATTTCTGTCTCATTTTCTTTGGAAATATACTATTTAGAATCATGTTTTTCCTCTGCTCAGAACAAAATAATTCTACTAACTGTTACAGAGCCAGCTCCACATCTTGATTTAAAAAAATAGTATAGAAATTTATTAAAAGTTTATGCATAAACTTCCAAACTTCCAGTTTCTGCTCAGGATTTAGTGAGCGAAAAGAGTTTCAATCCTAAACTGAAACAAACCAATAACAAAAAATCTAGTTAAACAGAAACTGTACATGTTGGTTTTTTTTAAGGTTTTAGTACGTCCTTTTGTAGAAGTTTCATTTCAGCGAACAATCTGCCATACAACTACAGCAGAAGGACCAAATCCCAGCTGGAATGAAGAACTTGAACTTCCATTTAGGTAGGGATATTTTCCTCATTTCACAAGTGATTCCAATCAAGGGGGAAAAAAAGTGGGAAAATGTCCAGCTTTTGAAATGTGGGTTCATTGTTAGGACATCCCACTCCACTCCAGGCTCTGATTCCTTAGAGCCCAAGGTTTCCACTCCCTTGACCCCATAGGCCCTACACTGATTTTCTTTTCTTCCCTATCTCCCCAGCTCTGGGAGCCTTAAGTAATTTCAAACCCAAATCTCCTTCATTGCAGGTGGTCTCCTGCATTTTGGGTTGTTTCTTTACCAACTGAGCCACCTTAGAAATAGAACTAGTTAAGTTAGAAGACAGGAAAAAAAAAAGAGAGAGAGAGAAATAGATACCACTTTTCTACACAGTATAAGCAAAAAAGAATGAGCAAAGTTCAAGGCCAGCACTCAACCAGGCAGACGCAGTGGCCTGGTTTGGAGCCATGCCGTGGAGAGGCCTGCTCTGGCCAGGCCTGGCAAAACTCAGAGCAGCTGATGGTGTAGCAGATGAACCTCACCTCGGCCTTGGTTAACTGGCGGGAAAAGTGAATGGACTTCCTGGAGGCTCAGTGGTAAAGAACTCGCCAGCCAATGCAGGAGACACAGGTTCAGTCCCTGGGTGGAGAAGATCCCCTGGAGGAGGAATTGGCAACCCACTCCAGTATTCTTGCCTGGGAAATCCCATGGACAGAGGAGCCAAGCAGGCTCCAGTCCATGAGGTCACAAAGAGTCAGACATAACTTAGAGACTAAACAACAGCAATCCACGCTATAGGGTCCCCGTGCTGGAGAAATCCTTTAACTGAAAGAACTGCCATTAGTCCTCATTCTTTGCTCATATTCAGGTGTTTGTCCCGTTTGGACATTTGAGTGCTCATCATTTCTCTTTTGCTCCTTTCATGTTCTCTGATCGTGGTGCGCATTTGCAGGGCCCCCAACGGGGATTACAGCACCACCAGCCTGCAGTCAGTGAAAGATGACGTGTTCATCAACATCTTTGATGAAGTGCTATATGACATCTTAGAGGTGAGCTCACTTTTTTGAGGAAGATGTCTGTACTTGTTTTCATATCCTCTACCCACCGTGCAAGGCCTGTCACGGAGGAGAAATTTTCCCCTTGTTCTTGTGGGCTCTGTTAGCTGGTCTGATAATTAAGCTGTCACAAGACAGATTAACGGGGGGAAAAGAAACCAACTTTTAATTTTGTGCATACAGAAGTCTCATCGATATAGGATCTAGGAAGTGACCAAGGCAGACAGATTTTATACTTTTTAGACAAAGAAATGATAAAGATGTGAGGAGCTGACAAGATAAGGATGTTTGGATTCAATGTGGTAAATTAGTATTTGTGCAGCCTCCCCAGCCCTGGAGTCCCTTTCTGGTGAAAAGGTGTCTCTACACAAGACGCAAGGAAGGTGCCTTTCCCCGGGTTGAGGTGGTGGGGGTGGGAGGGAGCGGCGGTGGTGCGGGTTATTTCCCACTTTCTGGAGACTGGAGACAAAGGAGGGTCTGGGTGTTCTTGCACCAGCTGTTTTTCAAGTAACTTGAATTCAAAATAATCAATATGCCACTTGGGCAGATCTGGGGGCAGCCTGCCATCAGTACCACAGGTCCCCAAATTCGGGATGTTTGAAACCTGACATGTATGAATGAGGAACGGGAGGAGGGAGGAAGAGAAACAGCTTTTTTAAAAAAAATAAATTTGCTGATTTATCTTTGGCTGGGCTGGGTCTTTGCGTCTCTGAGGGCTTTCTCTAGTTGCAGTTCGAGGTCTTACTGCTGTGGCTTCTCTTGTTTCGGTTCACCGGCTCCAGGGCGTGTGGGCTTAGTTGCTCCACGGCATGTGGGACTTCCAGGACCAGAGATCAAACCCGTGTCTCCTGCATGGCAGGCGGATTCTTAACCACTGTGCCACCAGGGAAGCCTGAGAACCAGCCAGCCATTTTATTTTCAATTTGAGTGTCATCTATGATCCAGGAATTGTGCTGATTCTTCATTAGCACACTGCCTTAGTTCTTTATAAGCACGTTGTCTTAATTCTAAAATAACTCTATGAAATAGATTATCGTTTTTCTTGTTGTTTTTTCTTTTTTTAAATATTTATTTATTCAGTTGGCCGCACTGGGTCTTAGTTGTGGCATGTGGGAGCTAGTCCCCTGACCAGGGATTGAACCTGGGCCCCCTGTCTTGGAAGTGCAGAATCATACCCACTGGACCACCAGGGAGGTCCCCAAAGTAGACTGTTAAACTTCCAATTTACTGATGAGGAAACTGAGGCCCAGAGAGGTTAAATGACTTTCCTGGTTTTTACATAACTATTGAGTGTCTCAGCTAGAATGTGACTTATATCTGTTTAACCTAAACCTACCGTGCTTTCAGCTAAAATCCTGCTGCTTTCCTGCTGTCGAGTTACTTATTAAATGACTGTCTGGAGCTGTTAAACAGTTACGACTTCCCACCCTTCCTTTAGGACGACCGTGAAAGAGGAAGTGGAATCCACACTCGTATTGAGAGACACTGGCTGGGGTGTGTGAAAATTCCGTTCAGCACGATATACTTCCAAGCAAGGGTAAGCGTCTGAAGTCAGAATTCCATGGCAGTGGGGAACTGCTCCATCCAGCTTTCCTGTTACAGCTTTCTTTGTGGAGGTATACCCTTAACACTGGGGCTTCCTTGGTGGCTTAGTAGTAAAGAATCCGCCTGCCAATGCAGAAGATGCGGGCTCAATCTTCCTCAATCAGGAAGATCCCCTGGAGGAGGAAATGGCAACCCACTGCAGTATTCTTGCCTGGGAAAGCCCATGGACAGAGGAGCCTGGTGGGCTACAGCCCGCGGGGCCTCAGAGAGTCAGGCGGATACGATTCAGCGACTAGCAGGAGCACCCTTAACCCTGAGAGGACTGATGCGCAAGGCCACTACTGGAAAGATAAAAGTCACTCTGTACAGCCCTGGTCTGTCATATTTGCATGACTTACTAAACATCGTCTTCCTGACACTTAGTAGCTCATGTGCTGCTTTTCCAATCTGATAGCTTTTTGGTTTTTTTAACACTTAAATATAGATGTGAAGAAGGTAAGACAAAGTAGAAGCTTGTCAAAAATGACAAGAGTGGAGTGGATAGATGCCTGAGAATAACTTGAAGAGAACAATCAGGCCAGCTGATGGCCCCTTTAATCAAGCGCATTCATGTTTCCAGAGTCCTCACTATTTCAGAAAAAACAATGGTTGACTTGCTCAACTAAGTACCATGCTTCAGAGCTTAACAATTTTTTGTAAGAGGATCCATCAGGCTAACAACTCTTGAATGGCAGAGCAGCTCTAATCTGGGACAGTTAAAGGCTTTGAAATGGCATGAACATCCCAGTATTACATCCATAGCAACAGGAAGCTTTGAGGCAAAGTCGTGCTAATCTCACGCAGCTGCAGAGGAGACAGTGTAATTCCACACATGATGGGCGCACGGAACAAATGCTGCCTCAGTCAGAGCCTCAGGCAGACCCAGAACGAAACTCCAGTCTGAGAGGCTTGAATTGGTTGGGATATCAGGAATCATTTGGCACTGCAATATTCCCTAGACCAAAGGGACTGTCTATAGGTGATGCTGCAGTTATATGCTTGCCAGAAACTCTACAGTACTTTCCTCTTGGACTAGATTCAAGATGAAAAATAGAATTTAAAGAGCACATCATTTCGCAGTCCTACTGCCCGTGTTATTTGGCATCACACTAGGAAGGGTACTCAGAAGTAGTTACTCCAGACCCCTTCTCAAAAAAGAAGTGAATTTCTTTACTGTATGCTGGTAACAACCACACTCTGGTTGAGTCCCCTCGAGGTAAGCGCCTCACTGCCTTCCAGGTAAGCTTGCTCTCTTCCCGGTAGCTCTGTCATCAGCTCTGCTTTCCTCCCTGCTGCTGTTTCTGCTGCCTGGTCGCTGTCTGACCCTTGCAGCCCTAGGTACTGTAACCTGCCAGGGCTGTCTGTCTGTGGGATTCTCCAGCAAGAACACTGGAGTGGGTTGCCATTTTTTTCTCCAGGGGATCTTCCCGACCCAGGGATGGAACCCGCATCTTCTGCATTGGCAGGCAGATTCTTTGCCACAGACTTGTTTTGCCAATTGAGTTGTGGGGTTTAATTAAGGTGACAAACTAGCTATATGATATGTGCCTGATAAATACAATTATTTCTATTATCATTGGGCTTCCCTGGTGGCCCATTTATTTCTATTATTATTACTGCATCAGAATTCTGTTCATTTTGTGTGGCTCCAAACCAAGATCTATGAATAATGGGTTCCAGGGAGGAACTTGGGTTTCCCAGGTGGCTCAGTGGTAAGGAATCCGGCTGCCAATGCAGAAAATGCAGCTTCCATCCCTGGGTCAGGAAGACCCCCTGGAGGAGGAACTGGCAACCCACACCAGTATTCTTGCCTGGAAAATCCCATAGACAAAGAAGCCTGGTGGGCTACAGTCCATGGGGTCGCAGAGTCGGACACGACTGAGCTACTGAGCACACACTCATGCCCTAGTAGGGACATAACCAGTATCGGGTGTACTGAGGCCAGGAAAGCTGCAAATGCCCTACCACGCCCAGGCCTGCCTCCATACAGAGCTATCCGGTCCCAACACCGACAGTGCCCAGGGTGAGAAACTGTCTTAAGCTCTTACACTTCAGCCATTTGGAGATGGTGCCCATTGCCTCCTGGCTCATCTGTAATTGCAGCTGAAGCTCATACGGCGCTGTGTTTACACTCCTCTTCCTCTGCATCCTCTCTTCTGCCTGGTTCAGGCTTTAGGGAAACTCCAAGGTAAGTGTTAGTCACTCAGTCGTGTCTGACTCTTTGTGACCCCAGGGACTGTAGCCCGCCAGGCTCCTCTGTCCATGCGATTCTCCAGGCAAGAGTACTGGAGTGGGCTGCGTTTCCTTCTCCAGGGGATCTTCCCGACCCAGGGACTGAACCTGGGTCTCCCACATTGCAGGCAGACTCTTTACCGACTGAGCCTCCAGGGAAGACCCACCAAAGCAAGGAGGAAAATAAATAAGAGCTTATTTCATTCCTCTCTAGAGGGCACAGTCACTGAAAGCTTCAGTTCTTTCTGTCTTTCCTTTGAGAAATAAATGTCGCAAAAGACTGAAATAAAAAGTGGATTCTTTGAAAGCCTGTGACTCTCAAATTCTAGCCCTGAGTAGTTTTGTGGCACCAGACAGTCTTGCATAAACTTGATTGTTTTGACTACAAAAGTGTAAAAAGTTCTGCCTTTTTGAACGTCTGTGTAAGTTAGGTCATTTTATGTAAGTGGCTTGTAATTCATTCAGCCTGCATTCAGCCCCCTGTGCATGTACACCAAACACTGCTACCTACTGGAGAAGGGTGATACAAGAGGGAAGACAGTACAGACTCTGTGTGCAGAGAACAGTGATCTAAAAGTATGTGATAAATATGCACACAACAAAGCCTGGCGGACTGTGTCAGTGCAATAAATGAAAGAAGCAAGCTGCCTGCGAGGCTGGCCGAGGTGACAAAACAAACCACGAAGGAGGCAGTATCTGACCTGAGCCTTGAAAAATGATTCAGATTCTGAAATGTGGAGACAGGGAGCTGTGCATCCCAGCAAAGGGGACTGGCTGCCAGCTAACACTTGACATGGGCCGGGCATTTTTCTTAGTGTTTTACATCTATTAATCCACTCAACACACATAATTACCCTACAAAGCAGGTACTTTTATTTGTTCCTTTTTACAAATGCACAAGTTGAGTCACTTGGGGTTTAACCCAGGATTTGAACCCAGGCAACCCAGTGTGGGAAAGATTGAAGGCAGGAGGAGAGGGGACAGCAGAGGATGAGATGGTTGGGTGGCATCACCAACTCAGTGGACATGAGTTTGAGTGAGCTCAGGGAGATGGCGAAGGACAGGGAGGCCTGGCGAGCTGCAGTCCATGGGTCGCAAAGAGTGGGACACGACTGAGCCACTGAAGAACAACAACCCCCTAGTGTTGGTGTCAGCTTGCATAACTAGTACACGCCCGGCTGAGCCAAGCAAAGCACTAGCACTCAAGGAGAGAGACAGCCTTGCTCAGCGGGCTTCAGGAGACAAGTCTAGAGAGACGGTGGGCCCTGAATACCAGTCTGAGCAGTTTCTACTGAATTCATCACATCATGGGGAGCTGACTTGCCTTTGAACTTCTGCTGGAAAATCACCAGGATGCTTCAGTTCAGTTCAGTTTCTCAGTCGTGTCCGACTCTTTGTGACCCCATGGACCACAGCACGCCAGGCCTCCCTGTCCATCACCAACCTCTGGAGCTTGATCAAACTCAAGTCCGTCAAGTCGATGCCATCCAACCATCTCATCCTCTATTGTCCCCTTCTCCTCCCACCGTCAATCTTTCCCAGCATCAGGGTCTTTTCCAGTGAGTCAGCTCTTTGCATCAGGTAGCCTAAGTATTGCAGTTTCTGCTTCAGCACCAGTCCTTCCAATGAGTATTCAGGACTGATCTCCTTTAGGATGGACTGGTTGCATCTCCTTGCAGTCCAAGGGACTCTCAAGAGTCTTCTCCAACACCACAATCCAGAAGCATCACTTCTTCAGCGCTCAGCTTTCATTATAGTCCAGCTCTCACATCCACACATGACCACTCTCACTCTCTCTCACCAGGATGCTTACTAGTTGTATTTTCTTCACAGATCGATGGAACGTTTAAGATCGATATTCCCCCAGTGCTCCTGGGCTACAGTAAGGAGCGAAGCGTGATGATGGACCGGGGTTTTGACTCCGTCCGAACCCTGAGTGAAGGCTCTTACATCACTCTGTTCATTACCTTGGAGCCTCAGCTGGTTCCTGGGGAGTCGGTTCGAGAAAAGGTAACTGTAGTCTCTGGAATCCCATATAAGATGTGGATGAAATGTGAGAGAGGCTTGCTAGGCAATGCTTTCGTAAAATTAGACTGAACAGATAAGCAGAGTTTCCTTTCTTGAGCATCTATTGTTACATTCGGAGGGGAGCTTCCAAACCAGGAGAGAGCAGACTATGACTGGGGCCGACAGGCCGAAAACCAGGGGGCCCTTTGCACTGGGCATTCTTCCCAGGCAACTGACCTCCTGTTGCAGGAGTTTTAAGAGCCCTGTGGCCTTCCTTCCTTAAAATGAGGTATCCAAGCTGTCAGCTGTGGCCTTCAGTGGCTTTTCACTGCCCCACTGTGGCTGTAGGTGGCATTTCTCTTAGACCTCCAAAATGCGGGTTTAAGAAAATCCCTCTGAAATGCAAACTCAGCCGCTCTTTGTGCATTGACAGGACCCTGGCGTCCTAAACACACAGCGGCAGAAACGACCACTCAGGGAGCCCCCTGCAGGTTTTTCAGGAGGGAGAGGTTCTTGCCCTAAATAGTAGGGACCATAACCTGCAATTGTTTTTCCGCTCAACAGCAACTGCCAGGATTAGCAGATTAGTCTTCCCTCCACCATCATCCCACACTGAGCCATACCATGCGATTTTTCTTCAGTGATTTACTCATGGAATTGTCTAAAAAAATCAGTAGTAATTCCTGAAATTCTTATTTTAACATCCCTACTTTCTCTCAGTAAAAACAAAAGTGTTTTAAAGTAGATGATTTCTGTTAATGAAGTCTTCCTCTTATTTTCTTATTTTCTTTCTTGCTTCTGATAGATGGGTGACATGCTTAAAAAGGTACCATATATTTTGTTTTGCTGTTCATCAGTCAATGGTTATTGAACTTTAATCACCTGCTTCTGTCCTCTGCCTCGTTATAGAAGGGTCCTAACGTATGTGTCATCCCTTGGCCAGGAACTACAGACGTCTGCAGTTCATGTCTAGTTTTGTCTCTGGGCCCATTCCATCTTGTCAGAAAGATTCTAATTTAGCTCTGAATCTGGAAGTCGCATGTCAGAAAGTCACCTGCATACTGGGAGCCACTTCCACTGTTTTCAAGCCCGTAAAACCCATGACCTGCTTCTTACAGAAGCAGTGGGCTATGACAGTTATTTCTGGCCAGTGGAGCTGCCACAGTAGTCAAAGAGAGGGGAAAAAAAAGGAAACATTCAATTTTCTGTAAATATTCACATTAACCAAAAGTCAAGGAATTGAGAGTTAAGAATCTTCCAAATTTCATGTTGAATCAATGGTGAATTTGTTGGTTCTACCTTTATTTCTTTTATAGTAAACGACCCCAATCCTTTTCGCATTTCGCTTTCACTGGGCACGCTTTACCAACTTAGCGTCTGTTGCTGTTGTTTAGTTGCTCAGTCGTGTCCGGCTCTTTTGCAACTCCATGGACTGTGGCCTGCCAGACTCCTCTGTCCATGGAATTCTCCAGCAAGAATACTGGGGTGGGTTGCCATTTTCTTCTCCAGGGCGTCTTCCCGACCCAGGGATCAAACCTGTGTCTACTGCACTAGCAAGCAGATTCTTTACCACTGAGAAACCAGGGAAGCCCTCACCAGTTTAGCATACGACTCCTTAAACTACAGCTTCAGCCCATTAAATGGTAATCCTGGTAATCCAAACAGGTATTAACAACCATTATGAGATACCTGTTACACATTTACCTTATGCACACTCACTGCAGAGAGGAACACAAAATGACTCACACATGGGCCCTGCTCCCAAGAAGCACCGGCTATGGAGTCAAAATGCAAAGCAGATATTCATGTCCAAGTAGTAGAAAATGTTTTATATTGGGTTGGCCGAAATGTTCATTCATGTTTTACCATTACAGCTTACAGAAAACCCAAATGAACTTTTTGGCCAACCCAGTACAGACTTGTTTCAACTTGGAATGCCAACAGCCAGTGCTGATGCCAGATTTTCACTGTTCTCTCTGGACAGTGCCAATAGGTGCCTCTCTCAGTGCCTCCCTGGCACATGGTATCTATCCCTGTAGGATCTCTGGTCAAGTATTAGTATTTTAAGCCCCTGATTCCTTATTAATGGCCTTCTCTAGACTAGCTTACTCCTTGGAAGGGAAATTATGACCAACCTAGACAGCATATAAAAAGCAGAGATATTACTTTGCCAAGGAAGGTCCGTCTAGTCAAGGCTATGGTTTTTCCAGTGGTCATGTATGGATGTGAAAGTTGGACTATAAAGAAAGCTGAGCTCTGAAGAATTGATCCTTTTGAACTGTGGTGTTGAAGACTCTTGAGAGTCCCTTGGACTGTAAGGAGATCCAACCAGTCCATTCTAAAGGAGATCAGTCCTGGGTGCTCATTGGAAGGACTGATGTTGAAGCTGAAATTCCAATACTTTGGCCACCTGATGCGAAGAGCTGACTCATTTAAAAAGATCCTGATGCTGGGAAAGATTGAGGGCAGGAGGAGAAGGGTATGACAGAGGATGAGATGGTTGGATGGCATCACTGACTCAAAGGACATGGATTTGGGTGGACTCCGGGAGTTGGTGATGGACAGGGAGGCCTGGTGTGCTGCAGTTCATGGGGTCGCAAAGAGTCGGACATGACTGAGCGACTGAACTGAACTGAACTAGACTAGAAGTCTTTTGAGGGGTCTGCCTTATATACATTTATTCAGACTCCGTCAAACCCTTTAGACTTTCAACAAATATTTTCCAAATAATTGGATAGATGGATAAATATATAAATTAATGAGTTTAAAGGAAGCAGGGATGAATTCAAAAGGGTGCTTTTTTTCACATCACCCTTGTTTCATAATTCTCTCTTTAAGGTTATGATTATTTCTACCATAAGCGTCTGTGACACACCCATACTGAAGCTTTATAAGCTCACCTTTTTTCATTTACTTATAAATTCATCATATTTGGTTGCTACCGAGTCTTGGCGCTGTGCTGAATACGTGGTCATAATGACGATGGTGTAATGACAGTGTTAAGAGTCACATGTAAGTGGACGTCTCGTGAGAAAACCCACGAGGTTTCTGGAGATGCCTCCATCCTACCTCCCCCCAGTTTCTTAGAGTACAGGCATCAAATCAGAAACAGGAATCACAGTCCAGCTCCAATATGAGAAGTCAAGAACAATCCAGCTCATGAGGGAGGGATATATGTATACTTATGGCTGATTCATGTTGTTGTAGAGCAAAAACCAACACAATATTGTAAAACAATTATCCTCCAATGAAAAATTTTTTTTAAAAGCCATAACTTATGGAATTAAAAAAAGAACAATTTTATATTCTAGGTCCTATTAAAAGTCATAAAATAGTAATGGGATATTATCTGTGCTCTCATTCATTCATTCGGTAACACTTATTAAACACTTTACTATGTGCTGGCTAGTATCCTCGATACTGAAGATTAAAAAAAAAAACAACTAAATCAAAACAAAATCTCTGACTTCAGGAGTCCTATTCTGTGAGGAAGACAGCGTAATCAAATATATCAGCAGCTTTAAATGCTAAAATAAATAAAAAGTATGAAGGGGATGTCTGGAGGTATTTCCGTACTCAAAAAAAGAAAAAGAAACCAACTTTCAAGCACTGCCTGGAATGTAAACCTTACTTAAAAGTTGACTTTCTAGTAAAATGTTGTTTGTCAAAGTAAGTAATCAACCATACATAAATTTTTATACTAAACAACAAAAATCTTATAAGAACACTTAAATATCTGCTTTATTCATGCTACTTTTTAGCAATGCCTTTAAGGAAAAATGACACCATATGTCCAGAGACAAGTGAAATCTTCTGTTTCATCTGCTAGAGTTACTTTAAAAAGTCTGAGATTTGGCTCAGCTTGGATCAGAGAACCACTTTTAAAAGCATTTTATAAATGTTTAAGTATTATACATTTCACATTTCTAGTTCTGCTTCCTTTTACTTCAGGCCCATTACTGTTATTTATTACATTGGCTATGGATTAAAAAACCTTTTAACACATCCATATATACTTGTTGCTTCACAGTGGCTAAGCAGTAAAGAAGCCGCCTGCCAATGCAGGAGATGCGGGTTCAATCCCAGGTCGGGAAGATCCCCTGGAGAAAGAAATGGCAACCCACTCCAGTATTCTTGCCTGGGAAATCCCATGGACAGAGGAGCCTGGCGGGCCGCAGTCCGTGGGGTCACAAGAGCTGGACGCCGTTGAGCACAGATGCATGGATATATACTTATAAATCTGTTGTCCTTTTAACATGGGCTGCTTTAGCTTTGCACTTGAGACATTGTTTCTGAGTCCCTCTAATACCAACATCAAAATACACATATAAAACCATTGCTTGGACTCATCAATCAGAATTAGTGCATCATAGCTTAATTTTTATGTGTTTCTTCATTAACCTAATACTGTCCATATGGCTGAATGCCTAATGACGACTTTCTTGTTGTTGTTCAGTCACTAAGTTGTGTCTGACTCTTTGCGACACCCTGGACTTCAGAACGCCAGGCTTCCCTTCACTATCTCCCAGGATTTGCTTAAACACATGTCCATTGAGTTGGTGATGCTCTCTAACCATCTCATCCTCTGCTGCCCCCTTCTCCTCCTGCCCTCAATCTTTCCCAGCATCAAGGTCTTTTCCAGTGGGTCAGCTCTTTGCATCAGGTGGCCAAAGTATTGGAGCTTCAGCATCAGTCCTTCCAATGAATATCCAGGGTTGATTTCTTTTAGGATTGATCTCCTGGTTTGATCTCCTTTCAATGCCATTGAATATATTTTAAGTATTTAATGAGTCCATCTGATTTTTAGATTATAAATACAATTAAATAAGGCTTCAGGAACACTGGGGCATGACAGTGTTGTTAAGGGAGATCACCAAATCACACCTCCTAAAGCACATGTTGAGTTCATGTTGACTGTGGGATCCGAACAGGTTCCACCGTATCTCCTGTAATCATACATGTCTTTCCTTTTGAAGTTTGATTCTCAGGAAGATGAGAAATTGCTTCAAGCAACAGAGAAGTTTCGAGCTGAGTGTGCCTTGAAGTTTCCCAACCGGCAGTGCCTTACCACAGTGGTTGACGTTAGCGGGAAGACCGTCTTTGTCACTCGTTATCTCAAGCCTTTAAACCCTCCTCAGGAGCTCCTTAATGCTTACCCCAACAACCCCCAGGCAACAGCGGTAAGTATTTCATAGCGAATCAGGATCGGTGCTTAAAGATTTTAAAATTCAGTATGTAAAAGTCACTCAGTTGTGTCTAACACTTTGCGACTCCATGGACTGTACGTAGCCTGCCAGGCTCCTCTGTCCATGGAATTCTCCAGGCCAGAATACTGGAATGGGTAGCCGTTCTCTTCTCCAGGGGATCTTCCTAGGGATCAAAGGGTCCTAGGGATCGAACCCAGGTCTCCCCCATTGCAGGCAGATTCTTTACCATCTGAGCCACTAGGGAAGCCCAAACTTCAGTATGTTACCCTCTTAATTACCATATTTCATGGTACTTAAGATAGTAACTATGTCAAGAACATTAGTGATTAATAATTAAGATTTTTTAGTACCACGAGGCTTACTTTCCTTACAAAAGTCTGAAGGTACCAGCAAGGATAATAACCCTTGCTCCATTTGTTCAATGAATTGATTAATTATTGAGTGCTTACTGCGGCCCTGATATTACACTGGGTGCTGGAAAATTAACACCTGGAAGACGCTCCCCATGAGTACAGCATTTAGGACATCTCCACAAAGCACATCCCTCCCAGGTATTAAATGCATATCATTCTCTGCCTGTAAAGCACCACACCTATCACAGTCTCAAATGAACAGAACTGTATGTTGAATAGGCTACTCTTTTTTTCCTTTCCAGCTTATTTATTTTATACATAAACATGTTGCACCATCTTTTTCTTTTTTTTTAACTTCTTTTTAAATTTTTTCAAATTATTAAAATATGATAATACATTTATAGGAGACTTGGAAAATACAGACCATATAGTTCCACTATATATTACAATTATTTTTTTAAGTAGATACATTAAGATGTTTAGTTGGAGCTTCAATATCAAACTCTTAAAAATTAATAGAATGAATATATAGAAATGTAGAAGGATATAGTAGACCTGAAAAGCACAATGAACCAATTCAAGGTAATTAAGATTTATACCATTTTCACACAACAGTAGGATACAAATGCTATTCACGTTCCCGTAGACTATAAACTAGGAGACACTGGAACATATCAGGGACATAAGACCAGGTACAAAACTTTCATGATCTAAAGGTATTAAAATCATACAAAGTCTTGAACAGGCTATTCTTAATTGAACACTGTAACTCATAACTGTCTTTGGAGAGTAGATTGTAAGACAGTAACTCCTGCTAATGAGTTATTAATATAGCAATTTAGGGACAGAGAAGGAAGGCTCTCAGAAAATCCTAGATGCAACACATAATGACAGATAAAGAAAACAGGAAATCTGTGTAGAATTCAACAAGTATTTGGGTTTCCCTGGTGGCTCAGACAGTAAAGAATCCACCTGCAATGCAGGAGACCTGGGTTCGATCCTAGGTCGGAAAGATGCCCTGGAGAAGGAAACAGCTACCCACTCCAGTATTCTTGCCTGGAGAATCCCATGGACAGAGGAGCCTGGTAGGCTATAGCCCAAAGAGTCAGACATCACTGAGCAAATGGCACTTTCTTTCACTTTCAACAAGCATTGTCTTCATAGAAATAATATAAAAGCTGCGTGGCTGAAAAATCAAGATAAAACAAAAGTCCTGAAAAACATGTATATATGTCAGGATGGATTGATGAGACTATTTTAATGCCCTATTATTTTCCAAGAGCAAAGATAAATGTTTTTAACTTTAGAAAGAAAGTGAAAGTGAAGTCACTCAGTCACGTCCGACTCTTTGCGACCCCATGGGCTGTGGCCTACAAGGCTCATCCGTTCGTGGGATTCTCCAGGCAAGAGTACTGGAGTGGGTTACCGTCCCCTTCTCCAGGGAATCTTCCCAACCCAGGGATTGAACCAGGGTCTCCCATATTGCAGGCAGACGCTTTACTGTCTGGCCACCAGGAAAGCCCAATTTTAGAGTTTAAGTTAAATATTCATATTGAAATTTCTAGATTAACAACTTAAAAGAATCTTAAAAATTGGGTATAACATCCAAACTAGCAGAAGATAAAATAACAAAATGGAGTAAAGAGAGTGAGGAGGGGAAAAAAACACAGAAAAAGTATGAAAAATAAAAAGCACAGATAAGGTAGTAGAAATAGTCTAAATATTTACCAGTAATCACAATCAAAGGGAAAGGATTAAACTTCCCAGTTAAAACGCAAAGACTGTAAAGCTAGATTTTTAAAACAGTTTGTAATGGAACTTGACACACTGATTCTAATATTTATACAGCAGCACAAAGAGCCAAAAATAGCAAAATAATCCTGCAGAGTAAGACGAGCTCAGTGGGAAGATCTACCATAGTCACTAAAGTAAAATCGTACTGACACACAGACAAAGAGGAAAATGGAAGAGAATTTAAAAATCCATAATCAGTCAGTTCAGTCGCTCAGTTGTGTCCGACTCTTTGCAACCCCATGAATCACAGCATGCCAGGCCTCCCTGTCCATCAAAATCCAAATAGGACTACACAAATATGACCCACTCAAACCTGATGTATGACACAGCTGGCACTGGAAATTAGTAAAGGAAAAACTATTACATAAATTGTACTGGGATCACTGATTTTACATATGGAAAAAAAAGATAAACATCAATTCCTGCTTCACACCATTCAACAGATAGACTGAGAACTTAAATATGAAAGGCATTTTTATCCATAAGACCTGACATAGGAAGATCCTTAAGCCAGAAAAAAGCACTGACTATAAAGAGAAAGAATAAATTTGATCACATTAAAACTGAGAACCTGAGTTTAACAAAAAAACAGCACAAAGGAAATGAAAAGACAAGCCACAATCGGGAAAGGATATTTACAGCTTATATAATAGACAAAAGAATAGTAACTAAAATATATTTTTTTAAACTACAAATCAACTTTAAAATATACAAAATACTTAAATACAAAGTCAGAGAAGTGGAAACAAGAAGAGCCAATAAGCATATAAAAAGATGTTCGTCCTCCTTAGAAATTACAGAAATATGAATGGCAACCACAGCAATGCACCAGTTTTGGCTTCTAAATACCACCGCCTTCTATCTAAATGCAAAGAGTTGGACATGACTTAGCAACTGAACAATAGCTATCTAAACAGAACCAGGACTATTAGAGAAACGGGTGCTCAGGAAAATAAAAGATGATCCTGGAGTGAAAAAGAAAACGAGGACATTTCAAAGACACACAAGAGCCTTCTGTAAAAGGCTTTCTTCATCTGTAAAAGATGGATAATAACAATGGCCTTCCTCAGGATGTCTGGAGAGGATTAAACGAGATACTATTAACACAACACTTAGCTAGCACTTGTGAGGATTCATTTTGTTCACATAAATGTCTGTGATACATGAAATTTTCTTGCAAGAAATGACGTAGAGGATCCAGCTTTCTATTTTCTTGGGGAAACAGTTACAGCTAATTTTGTTTAAACAGGAACTGGTAGCCCGATACGTGTCTCTGATTCCTTTCTTGCCCGACACCGTCTCCTTTGCTGGTGTCTGTGACCTGTGGAGCACTTCGGATGTAAGTATTCTTCCTTACAGACGTGCTGGCTTCATGGAATATCAGTAAATGGCTTGCTTAATTTTAAATTGCAAAGCCCATTAGTCATCATAAAAGTCTACACGGCCATCTGTCTAACAGAATGAATTAAATTCATTCTGAAGTACTTTTTCCTTCCTGGTTCAATCTACCCAAACTTCAGGAGTTACACAAAAACTAATTATTTGTGCATACACACATACACACAGACACACCTGCTTCAGATGTCTTAATGCTGATTTGTCCCCCCAAAGTTTTATTCATAAAATAATCAAAATCACATTTTATATTACATCAGAAACTGCATATTCCTTAATTTATGGGGGCTTCTTAAGGCATGTCATTATTCATTCATTAAGTATTTCTTGGTCCCCTGTCACATGTCAGACATTGTACAGAGTTCAGGCTATGAGCAAAATAAACATGGCCTCTGACATCTTGGAGCTTGCAATCAATGTATGCTAGCTACATAAACTTCGAAATGAGTCTTCAATGGTATAAACATGTATTATCACTGGTATTCATTTGGCTTCTGGATCTCAGGTACTGTGTTGGCATAAAGTTGAACTGTGATATACAACTCCCTTTGAAGATAGCTCTAAAAGGAAGAAACTGAAGTACACTTTAAATTATTTGTTCCCCAGTATATTTTGGAAACATAGTGTTGACAATTTTAGAGATAAAATTCCACAACCTTAAGATCTTTAAAAGAAGACACACAATGAATAGAATGGCTATGTGCTCTAGAGCCAGACTGGCTTTCCACTTCCTAGGTATTGCTTCATCTCTCTGTGCCTCCACTTCCTCATCTGTAAAATGGGAAGATGAGAGTATGGCCTTCAAAGGTTTATTCCAGGATCCATTGAACTGACTCATGCGGTGTGCTTAAAAAACCAGTGTGGCGGCTGGGATGGGAGGACAGGATGTGAACAGGCAGAGCACAGAGGATTTCCAGGGCAACGAAAACACACCGCATGATACTACAATGACCGATTTCCCAAACCCACAGAATGCACACCACCAAGAGGGAGCCCTGTGTGTAAACTATGCTCTTTAGGTGATCACAGTGTGTCAGGGTGGGCGTATCAGCTCTAACACATGTCCCGCTCTGGTTGGGCATGTTGACGATGTACATGTGTGGGAACAAGAAAACATGGGAAATATCTGTAGCTTTTTTCCAGTGTTGCTGTGAAGCTAAAACTGCTCTTAGAAAATAGTCTTTAAAAAGAAAGTGTTAGCACATAGAGGGCTATCATATATAAGTTCAACATGAAAACTGAAACTTTGAAATTTATCTCCCTGACCCCACCCCATAATCGATTCTAGAAATTCATATCATTGAAATGTCAGAGAAAACACCATGTCCAGCTAAAATTGGGTGGTTTTTTTAACAATATCTCTTATCCTTTAAAATACTAATTTTAAGAGTTATACAGCCTGTCTATAGTGAAGCAGCCAATGAACATAATTTTTCTTTCCTTTTGTTCAGCAATTTCTCGATCTCCTGGCAGGAGATGAAGAAGAACATGCAGTTTTACTATGCAATTACTTCCTCTCCATGGGAAAGAAGGCCTGGCTGGTGACAGGCAACGCTATTCCCGAGGTAAGACTATTAGGCTGGCTCTCTCTGAGAATGTCATTGTCTAACATGGTGCTGTTATGTTCCAGGTTATGGGCAGGGCTTATTTTCATAGCAGTTCTTGGAGCTGCAAAGAAAGTAGCCCAGAGAAGCCACAGTAGGGAGAGAGAACCTGTGATGAGACATGACAGGGTCTTCGGGGTACTAACATGCAGTTTTACTATGCAATTACTTCCTCTCCATGGGAAAGAAGGCCTGGCTGGTGACAGGCAACGCTATTCCCGAGGTAAGACTATTAGGCTGGCTCTCTCTGAGAATGTCATTGTCTAACATGGTGCTGTTATGTTCCAGGTTATGGGCAGGACTTATTTTCATAGCAGTTCTTGGAGCTGCAAAGAAAGTAGCCCAGAGAAGCCACAGTAGGGAGAGAGAACCTGTGATGAGACATGACAGGGTCTTCGGGGTACTTGAGCCCTATACGTTTGAGGATGTTCTGGGCAAATCTGAGCCCTTTTCCACCCATCACCCCCACCTGGCTCTGCCCTCCTGCCCATCTTACAAAGAGTTCTGATTCCCTCAGCGATCGAGTGTTATTCACGCCAAGGAATGAAAGGACCTGAAGAAGTGTGGCAGGAGTAGAGATCCTTTCACACCCGCTTCTTCCATAAGCAGCTGCTGTTAAGCTGGCATGCGAAGCGGAACAAGGCAAATAACCACAGAGGCAAAGAAAAGAATGTTCATGCCATGTACTGGTGTCACTGTTATTTTTATTAGACCGGAAATAGAGACTGCTAAAATTTGTTTCCCCAGCCCACTGCAAATACCCCTAAATTGGGGGCAGGTTGGGGGTAATTTGAGGGTGCAAAATTCAAAAAGTCACATGGATTGAAGCAGCTTATCTTAAAAGTGTTTCAGAAAACAGGCTCCCAGGCTCTGGGAACCCCTGGTGATGAGACAGCGCAGGCTGCTACTAGACAGGCAAGGTCACAACTCAGCCTAAGGCACTGTCTTCCAGAGAACCTGGGACCAGGAAGAGAGTACAGGACTAGGAAGTCCCCAGGCCCAGGTTCAAGGCTCTGCCCACTCCTCACGAGCTGTGTGACTCTAAGCCAGTTGCTTCACAACTCTGAGCCTCATATAAAGAAAGCTGGGGTGGTAATTTCTACCCCGCCTTCCCCAGACGCCTAGAGTGAGCATCAATGAAATCACACACGAGAAATAAATCAATGAAAAAATGCACACTGTAAAAGGAGGGTCTAATAATACATGAATCTTCAGAATAAAAAGGTTAACATCCCTCTGCAGGTTTTCATTCCCAAGCCCACCCCTCCTTGGGTCTACTCAACCATCAAGAGTTCAGAGTTATCCTCTCACAGTACTTTCTATTCATTTACGTAGTTATAAAAGTGTATCAAACATCAATTCCTGTATTAAAACAGGAATTTTCTGTTTAGAATTTTCCTGCTAAACAGGAATTAGAAGTATTATTGATACAATCAGCCTTCTGAATACTTAAAAGGCAAGCTTGCTGACTCTAAAAAGAAAACCCAGTTACTATTTATTTCCATTAATAATCATGCTTCAGCCAATCTTAAGATATCTTGCCATTTTCAACACCATGGATAGACCTAGAGGATACTATGCTGAGTGGAATAAGTCAGAGAAAGACAAACACTGTAATGTGGAATCTAAAAGCCAAAGTAAATTAACAAAATAATGAAAAAGAAACAGAGTCATGGATACAGCAGAAAACGCAGGTGATTGCCAGCGGTGGCGGGTAGGGGAGGATGGTGGTGAGGAGAGAAATACGTGAGGAGGTTAAGTGCAAACTTTCAATTACAAAATAAATGAGTTACAGCTACTCATTATGAAATGATACAGTTAACAATTATGTAATGTCTTCATATGGTAACAGATGATAACCAGACATCACGATCATCATTTTGAAATGTACAGAAATAGCAAATCACTATATTGTTTACCAGGAAGTAACAGTGTTGTAGGTCAGTTATACTCCAGAACAAACAAACTTGTAGAAAAGAGATCAGATTTGTGGCTACCAGAGGCAGGGGACTGGGGAGTGGGTTGGAATTAGACAAGGTAATCAAAGGGTACAAACTCCAGTTATAAAACAAGTTCTCAGAATGCAATGTACAATATACTAAAGATAATTCACACCGCTGTACATTATAAATGAAAACTGTTAAGAGAGTAAATCTTAAGGGTTCTCATAATGAGAAAAATTTTTTTCTTGTTTAAAGATATCTATATGAGATGATGGATGTTCACTAAATGTATTATGGTCATCATTTCATGATGTGAGTAAGTCAAGTTATGTTGTACTCCTTAGACTTGTACAGCGCTATGTGCCAATTATATCAATAAAATTGAAAATATATGTATCCCATTTAACTTTTAAAAACAAGATGCATTAGTTCAGTAACATGACCACTATTCCTGTTTGGTCACCATACTGAAGCAGTTGCAGGGGCAAGAATTATGCAAGAGTAAACTTTTGATTTTATTAATTCAACATAATCTAGAACTTCAAACTAATTTTCACCATTAGCCATGGGGTTTAGAAATTAGATGTCCAACTAAAATAATGACCTGTCTGTACAAACTCCTCTTGGCCCTAATTGCATAATTAATTGGAAACTGGTTTAATGGCTGTTTTCTTTCAGGGTCCAACCGCCTATGTGCTAACTCAGGAACAAAGTCACTATTTAATATGGAACCCCTGCAGTGGACATTTTTATGGACAATTTGATACTTTCTGCCCCTTAAAAAGTGTGAGCTGTTTAATAGGTCCTGATAATGTAAGTATTACCATTTTCTCTGAAATATGGTTGACTATTTTTTTAACTGACCTATTAATTTTAATATTTCTGTGCCAGAAAATTTACATATATATGTGTCTGTGTCTGTGTGTGTGTGTGTGTGTGTGTATATAATCGTTGCTGTTCAGTCGCTAAGTCACGTCCAGCTCTTTGCAACCCCAGGTAGTGCAGACTGCAGTGGACATTTTTATGGACAATTTGATACTTTCTGCCCCTTAAAAAGTGTGAGCTGTTTAATAGGTCCTGATAATGTAAGTATTACCATTTTCTCTGAAATATGGTTGACTATTTTTTTAACTGACCTATTAATTTTAAATTTCTGTGCCAGAAAATTTACATATATATGTGTCTGTGTGTGTGTGTGTGTGTGTGTGTGTGTATATACATAATCGTTGCTGTTCAGTCGCTAAGTCACGTCCAGCTCTTTGCAACCCCAGGTAGTGCAGCACATCAGGCTCCTTTGTCCTCTACTATCTCCTGGACTTTGCTCAAGTTCATGTCCATTGAGTTGTAATGGAACTGGTAGCTCAGACAGTAAAGAATCAGCCTGCAATGTAGGAGATCCAGTTTCGATCTCTGGGTCAGGGAGATCCCCTGGAGAAAGGTATGGCAAACCACTCCAGTATTCTTGCCTGGAGAATTCCATGGGGTGAAGAGTCTGGCGAGCTACAGTCCATGGGGTCACAGAGTCAGACGTGACTGAGAAACTATCACTTTTACTTTTCACACTCAATTAATTATCGAGTTGGTATTGGTAATTAAAGATAGTCAAGCAAAGGTACTCTATAAGGCACTGGTTAAAAGCATGAGTTATTAGATCTCACTGCCTGAGGTTAAACTCCAGTGTCAGTGTTTGCCAGTTGTGTATGCTTAGGAAAGTTTCTTAATCTTAAACAGCATCAGTTTCTTCCCTGGTTAAATGAAGGTATTTGCTAGTAACTACAGAGTAGTTGTGAGAAGTAAATGATCAATACAAAGCAATAATCAATACAAAGCAAATAATCAATACAAAGCAGCTAACACACAGTAGCAACCCCGTGTTGGCTCCTGTGACTGTTTTTATAAACATCTACCTTAGGAATCTCTGAACTTAACCTGTCAGAAGAATCATTTGAACAGGTAGCCCCAATACATGTATTCTTATTTGTAAATTATATACTTACTTATGTATTGATACATTATTTACATTACACAGAGAAGACATATCTTTCTTAAAGAGAGATAATTAGAGGTTCTAATATTTCTTCTCGGGTCACTGTGATGTGTATTCTACTGTGAAGGCCTCTGGTCTATGGGTTACTACCAGAATTAGAGATAAGATACACTGAGCACCCGGCAAGTACCTGTCTGCCATAGGGACTCAGCAAACGGTAACTATTATTAACCACAAGTGTGAAAAGAGAAGTGCAGCATCCTGTGTGCATGGTACTATTTTTAATTAAAAGCATTGGGATAATCACAGATGATCCGCTAAGCTCCATCTACATGTAGAGAAGCACGTTAAGGTTGTATTAGTAGTCAGGCAGAGTCAGTGGGTACTGGAAAAGCCTTCGAAGAATTCCATTCTCTGTCAGAATTATTAGCTCTCAAAACAATTACCATACGGCTGACCAGTTCACATAAAGCCCAGTGCTGTGAGCAAGAAAGAAGCCTTTGCTCCTCTTCTGGCAAGACGGACAGCGGTGCTCAGGGTGCTGGCAGCTGCTGGGAGGGAACCTGCTCGAAGCCTCGGTCGCCCTCCGGAGAGGACCCGCCCGAGGTTCACTGTCTGGGTCCAGCCCTCTGAACCTCAGCTGCTCTGCTCCACCATCTCCTTAGAGACTGCCAGGCTTTCTCCTCCTTCACTCCTTTGCCAAGAAGTCAGTCCCTTCCTCCATCCGTGTTTGCGTTTCCACTCCTGCTCCAACACTTGCCTCTGTAAGTTTTCTCTATCATTCTCTGTCGATAGGCTTCTCGAACCCAGCTATACCCTAAACTACCACTGCCCCTCCTTCTCTTCCTTCCAAAATCCTTTAAATTCTATTTATATGCCTGGCTTCCACTTTCTCAGACTTTATTGCTGTTGTTAAGCCGTCTAGTCGTGTCCAACTCTTTGCGACCCCATGGACTGCAGCACACCAGGCCTCGCTGTCCATCACCAACTCCTGGAGTTTGCCCAAGTTCATGTCCCTTGCATCAGTGATGCCATCCAGCCATCTCATCCCCGATGCCCTTTTCTCCTTCTCAGAATTTAATCCTCTATAATCTAGTCCTCTTCCCTGATCAGCCTACAGAAATAAACTCTGAGAAGTACCAAGTCTTGCTAATGGATAAATAAGTCCAATGGTTTATTCTCCTCACTCACTTCTCCTTTTCTATGCACATGACACAACTAATCACCTCTTTATGAAAAAAAAAAAAAAAACCACTTGCCCATTCTTGGTGTACTAGTAAAGGACTGTTGGTTTTCATTTCTCTGCAATAGCTTTTCAGGTTTCTGCCACTAAGTTTTCTTTCCACACTTTGAAAGTAGATTTTCCTGAAAATTCTATATTTAGATTTCTTGCAGAACCACACTTATTATTAATTATAGCTCTATCTAGTTTATCCTGGCAAAAAAAAAAAAAAAAGTCATAATTCTGTCACTAGCCCAGGAATCTTTGGAACCTGAATTTTCACCTGTTTGCTAGACAGTGAGGTGCTGATCAAAATCTCAAACTCAGGACATCCATAACTCAAATCATTTTTCCTTTATCTCTGAAAACAGCCCCTCCTCCTGGCCCTCCCACTTCTGCAGAGGTCAGGCACTCAGATTCAAACCCCATAACTGTCCTTGAGTTTCCCCTCCCCTACTTCCTCCTACTTCAGTCCTAGTAACAGATGTTAGTACCAAATGATACAGATGCCACCCCTTCTGCTTTCCAGGTCATGTCATTATTATTTCATCCTGCATTACTATAAATAACCAACTAAATAATCTGTCTCCAGTTCAGTCTATCGTTTGGTCCACTGATGCCTGGTTATTTCCGAAGGTTCAGCTTTCCTCATGCGACGGCTCAGAAAGTACTGAAGGCACCTCACTGTATATAAATTTAAGAATAAACGTCTCGCCTTGGATTCTCATCTGACTGCAGTTCTCTTCCCAGTGCTATTTCCGACTGCTTTTCTGCACATTCCCTACCCTACAGCCAGACTGTAGTTCTTAAAAACCTTGCCTTCTTAAAACTACTTGCCCCTATCCCTGTCTAATCTCCAGAGCAAATAATATTCCTGTTCAAACAGAAGGTAGATTTTCATCCCTCTGCTTAAAACACTCCAGTGACTTCTTGGCTCACTCCTAAGTCAGAGCCTCAGTCTTTACAGTGGCCCCCAAGGCTTCTACCTGCCTGGCCCCATCTTCACGATCCCTTTCTTGCTTCTGCGTGCTCACTCCTCTGAAGTCGCTTTGTTTCTCTTTGCTGTCCCTCAAACGCTCTTTGCGTTTGCTATTTCCTCTGCATGGATGACCCTTTCCCTTAACAGACAGCTTCATTAATCCTCCCCTCACTTCATGCTCTCTCCAGTGAAAACACCCCTCTGTGTGTGTGTGTGTGTGTGTGTGTGTGTGTGTGTGTAGTCAGTTATGTCTGACTCTGCGACCCTGTCCAGGGATTCTCCAGGCAAGAATACTGGAGCGGGTTGCCATTCCTGCCTAGCCTCCAGTCTCACCTCTTACTGCATAGCTTTCTCTATAACCCGTGTAAGTTTAACTACTGCCACAACAAAACACTAAAAGCTCATCCCCAAACTAAACGGCTTCAGACAATTATTCTCATGGACCTGTGAGTCAGCCGGGATGGTTCTGCTGACAAGGCTGGGAGCGCCCTGCTTCATGCGTTTTTATTCTGGGGCTTGGGGCAATGACAGTCAGCAGGGGCACGAGAGGGCAAGCAGGAACATGCAGAGCTTCCTCGGGGGCTGGGACACAGAATAGTGACACTGCTATCCCTCTCTACTTAGCAGAAGTCAAGAGCCAAGGAAATACATTTCTAATTTCTACCCTTTTAGTGGAGGGCTTCCCGGGTGGCTCAGCAGTAAAGAACCCACCTGCTAATGCAGGAGATGCCGGTTCAGTCCCTGGGTTGGAAAGATCCCCTGGAGAAGGAAATGGCAGCCCACTCAAGTATTCTTGCCTGGAGAATCCCATGGACAGAGGCAACTTGACGGCTACAGTCCATGGGCTCGCAAGAGTCAGGCACAACTTAGTGACTGAACAACTGCCAAGTAACTGGGCAAAGTCTGTGGGTAGAGGCAGGGGTGCAGAACTGGGCCAGTGATACCCTCTTCCACGTCCTGTATCGTCTGCTATCCCATGTATCTGTTTGTCTGCACTGTCTTCTCATTAGCTACTACCTGCTGGTAGAAACTGTTTCATTTACAACTTTTCCACGATTGTATTAGAACTGAGCCTAGATATAAGACACTTGACGATTATGTTGAATGGGACAAGTTCACCACTCAGGCGCGCAGTTACAGGTAGATAGTCATGCCTGTCATATGCCAACCAGGAGCTGTGCCAGACGCTAATGACACAGTGGTGAATATGGCACGGGACAGAAGTCCTCAGGGAAACATCTCAGTCTAGCAAGACAAACAGCAATAAATACGAACAGTAGTAATAAAATAGCTAACAGCTCCTGAGGACTTAGGATGTACCAGGCACTGTTCTAAAGAGATGTAAATAACTCGCTTAATCTTATGCAGTAAGTACTCTTATCCCACTTTTATAGAGGAGGTAAGTCTCTAATCACAGGAACTACCTTATCTCAGCAATCTGCATTTAATAGTAAGATGCACCTAGACTGCTGCTGCTGCTGCTGCTGCTGCTAAGTCGCTTCAGTCGTGTCTGACTCTGTGCGACCCCGTATAGGGCAGCCCACCAGACTCCCCCATCCCTGGGATTCTCCAGGCAAGAACACTGCAGTGGGTTGCCATTTCCTTCTCCAATGCATGAAAGTGAAAAGTGAAAGTGAAGTCTCTCAGTCGTGTCGAACTCTTAGCGACCCCATGGACTGCAGCCTACCAGGCTCCTCCGTCCATGGGATTTTCCAGGCAAGAGTACTGGAGTGGAGTGCCACTGCCTTCTCCCACACCTCGACTGCAGGTATACAAAACTGTAAAGAAATGGCCCATGGCAACTGCGTGATGCCACTGATTGTAAAATGCTTGTCAGTGTTAAGAATCAAAACATGACAGAAAATGGGCAAGCAGTGTGTCGTCTTGCTGTCTCTCTGCTGCCTCTCTCTAAACACTCACACATGTATACACATACATCTGCCATATACACTAATGTAGTCTTGTCTTTTTTAGATTTGGTTTAATATTCAACAGCATGATTCCCCACTACGGATAAATTTTGATGTCACCAAGCCCAAGCTATGGAAATCTTTCTTTTCAAGAAGTCTTCATATCCTGGCCTTTCCAGTGTTCAGGTATGTATGTATTTTTATTAACAATTAAATATAGACAGACAGGTCTTCCCTGGTGGTTCAGATGGTAAAGAACCTGCCGGCAATGGAGGAGATGCGGGTTCGATCCCTGCTTTGGGAAGATCTCCTGGAGAAGTGTTCTTGCCTGGGGAATCCCACGGACAGAGGAGCCTGGTGGGCTACAGTCCATGGGGTTGCAAAAGAGTCAGACACGACTGAACAACTAATACTTTCACTTTCAAATACAGACAAAGAAAGGGAGGAATTTGACATCGTTATACTGGGTAGCCACCCACTCCAGTATTCTTGCCTTGAGAATCCCAGGGACGGGGGAGTCTGGTGGGCTGCCATCTATGGGGTCGCACAGAGTCGGACACGACTGAAGCGACTTAGCAGCAGCAGCAGCATACTGGGTAGCCAGATGTTTTTTGATCCTTAATTCCACTCCTAGGTATTTAGTCTAGGATAATACTTCATTTTCAAACTTAGTTAAGCCCAATTCCCAATAAGAAACAGACCATCATATGATGAACCACTATACACATACATAAAAGAATAAATTTGATAAGAGTCCTGTGATCTAAAAAAGTACCACAAAATATATTTCATTTTTCAGATGCTGGTCTCAATTCACTAAATTAATTTCATCACATGTTTCATGTTGAAACATGAAATCAAAGTTCAGGGCATGATCCAGGAGAGACTCATTAATTTAGAGGGTCCTGGACATTATTAGATTATAAATAGTAAGCCTGAGATGTATTACTAGAACTTTAAATTTGATAGCTATAGATATATACAAACTGTGTAATATAAAATGTATTCTTTGCTATGGATCAAATCTTTCCAAAAGACGTTTTAAGAAAAATCACTGTAGAGAAATTCTTCATGGATACAAAGTAACGTAAAAGTTTTCAAAGGAGAATTGTTGGCAGAAGCCAAAGGACTGGAAGGACAGAAGGGGTAAATTATGGTATATATAGTGGAATATTTTATAGTATTACACAAATGAATCAACATTTATGAATCTTAGTTAAGCACACTGAAAATACATATTTGCTATCCTCTCTAAATATGTTAAAGGGGAAAACTATACATTCACAGGATAAAATTAGTAAGTAAGTAAGTAAAGTCACTCAGTCGTGTCCGACTCTTTGTGACCCCATGGACTGCAGCCCACCAGCCTCCTCAGTCCATGAGATTCTCCAAGCAAGAATACTGGAGTGGGTTGCCATTTCCTTCTCCAGGGGATCTTCCCGACCCAGGGATCGAACCCGGGTCTCCCGCATTGGAGGCAGACGCTTTAACCTCTGAGCCACCAGGGAAGCCACCAGGATAAAATTACTGAAGTTTAAAAAAGTGAAAAGCAACACAGTATACTGTTTAGGGATATGTATATCTATAGTTAAATCACGAACACATTTCACTAATTTGCCTGTCTCCACTGACTATAATGTAAACACCACAAGAGCAGGAATTCTGTTCATACGGGCTACATCCTCTTCACCTGTATAAGTGCCTGACACATGGTAGGTCTTCAATACATGTTCAATGAAAGAGTGCTGAAAAAGCAAATTCAGACTGTGGTTACTTCTGTGAGAGAAAGGCTAATAAAGCTGAGAAAGAACTACGCAGCACCATAATTTATTTTGTGATGCTTTACTTAAGCGTAGAGCTTGGGTACACTTGCATCTGCGATATTATCCTAACTCAATGAAGAGTCCATAATTTAAAAAAAAAATTTAGAGAAGGATGTACAGCTATTAAAATAAACTGTAACGGACTCCTAAAAAATTTCTCATTTTTTTTCTTTTATAGCCAGAAGAGCTTCTTTACCAGCGCACTGACAAGGTGGCTGCAGCTGAACTGCAAGACAGGTCACATGATAACCCATAAATCCACATGCAGTCTGTCACTAGGAGTGTTACTGTCAAACGAAACAGTTCTCAGCCTGGATCAGTGGGAATGGCAATTAAACTTTAATCGTGTTTACCGAGTTCCGATGTGGTCTCTAAATCCCAAGCTGTGGCATCAACATGGTGCGAGCCACAGGCAGTGAAGTCCAGCACTGATGGGTAGTTCTCCAAAAACTTCCCCCCACATTACAGTTCAACAGCATGCCATGTCCGGCACTGATGGGTAGTTCTCCAGAAACTTCCCCCAGATTAGAGTTCAGCAGCATGCCATGCACGGGTCCCGTGCAGTGATCTCACAATCCTCGGCTTAAACAGGCCCATTTTGTCCCATCAATGGTTCAGTGAACTTCAGCTACTTTCTAAACCTAGCACATGGGATTAATACATGACTGGTAAGAGCCTGTCTGAGGCCCATAATGCTTATCATGAACCCTGTTTTCCCAGTTTCACAAGGCTCAGAGAGGTCCACGTACTTGTCGGCTGTTTAAGGGGCTTCTGAGCCCAGCCAGACCTTTCTAGTTCCAAAGCCTGTGTGTCCTTTCTGCCATCTCAGGCCACAGGAAGAGGTGCATGTCAAAATGCAAGATTACAGTGAGCTTTATGGTATTATTACTAAAAAACACCAATTTTACTCTCAGCTCCAGATTTAAAATAAAGTTGTGAGATCCTGAGAACAACTAATTCCTGAAAAAAAAAAAAAAACTTCTAAAAGTTTCAAAATGCTATTTTTTGTACTTTTGTTTACAAGGGAAAAGTCAAGTCACTCCAAAAAATGGAGCCTATTTTTTTTATAAACAGGATTGAAAAAATACTGAAAGAAAAAATCATGGACTGGCGGCCGCGCCATCTGACTCGGTGGAACAGATACTGCACCTCCACGCTGCGCCACTTCCTGCCTCTCTTAGAAAGGAACCAAGACGACGTGGAGGACGACCACAGAGCAGAACTGCTCAAACAGCTAGGAGACTACAGGGTAAGCAGTCCATTTCAAATTGGAAAGTGCTCGGTACGATGCGCTTTGGAATCAAAATGCCTAGATTACTTCCCAAACTATACAGATGAAGCAGCAGAGACTAAAAACTGTGATTAAAAGTTCAAAACTCAAGAGTGAGCCCACCATTAAATAGCAAGTTGCTCAGTCGTGTCCGACTCTTTGCGACCCCATGGACTGTAGCCTACCAGGCTCCTCCCTCCATGGGATTCTCCAGGCAAGAGTACTGGAGTGGGTAGCGATTGCCTTCTCCAGGGGATCTTCCCGACCCAGGGATCGAACCCAGGTCTCCTGAAAACTAGGCAAACGCTTTAACCTCTGAGCCACCAGGGAAGCCCTCATTACATCTCTATAAAATGGAAATATCACCATTTTTTTGGTAGGAGGATCCTATGAAAAATATCTTTTATAGAATCGCAAGAGTATTACATAAAATGAAAATGTCTGGCTAAATCATGTTAGACTCAACTGAGCATAAAGGTGAAGCCAACCATTCTTGAGCAGACTTTAAGGATATGACTTTATCCTAATTGCTTTTTGTTGCTAAGAAAAATTCTCCTTACTAGGCAATAGATACTCTCTACTGTCAGCAGTGCTGTGTGTTCATACCCTATAGCTGGATGCCAAAACCTAGAAAGCAGTGGCAAACTGAAACAGTAAGCCTCATGGGTCAACAGTATGAAACCAAGCTGGACATTTAAAAATCTATTTCGTTTTACTTCTGGCTGCACTGGGTCTTTGTTGCTGCACACACGCTTTCTCTAGTTGCAGCAAGCAAGGGCCACTCTGGCTGCAATGCATGGATGTCTCCTCACAGTGGTTTCTCTGGTTGCAGAGCACAGGCTCCAGGCGTGTGGGCTGAGTAGCGGTGGTGCACGGGCTTAGCTCCCCACAGCATGTGGGATTCTCCCGGACCAGGGACCAAACCCATGTCCTCTGCACTGGCAGGCAGATTCTTAACCACGGAACCACCAGGAAGGTCCCAAGTTGGACATCTAATTCTATTCAGTGACTAAAACTTACCCTTTAGCTTCTAAGGCTAGGTTTCAGCTGGGATGCTTTCAAGTAACAGAAAACTTATTTCAAATAAGCATGAGCATTAACAACCTATGGGCTTATTAGGGTAAATTTTAGGGGTGAGTAGCTATTGGGGCCATACACGTGTCTGCACGTCTTCCCACTCTGCCCTCCTCCATGTGATGGCATCGTCCACAGACTGGCTTTCCTCCTGGGAGCACAGGAATAGTTCCTGGTAGCACTCATATATGGACACACATGGGCTGGAATAGTTCCCGGTATGACTCACAAAGGGACACACATTGCTCCAAGCAGCAGAGAACATCTGTATGCCAGCATTCCTTACAAGTTTCCTAGATTAAATACCCTCTTTGCTGTAGACCAACACTGAGGCCAGGTAGAATGTGTTAATCTACCCTAGGGTCCTGGTACTGCATGGGTTTCTTTCTATGCAAACTCAGGGCTATGAGAAGAAGGAAGGAACACTGGAGGGTGGCTAGGTGATTAACAGGTATCTTAAACATCAAGTCAGTATGTTAGCAGTTAAAACACTTAGCCTCTCTCCATTTTCTATAATGTTAATATATAGTTGAATAGAAAAACAAAGCTAAATAAATGACTTTAAGACCCAAAAGGAAGACTTCCTACTTAGAACTGCACATACTTAATTAGGGGGAAAATACAGTGAAAACTTCACATTCAGTAATGATTAAAATGTTGGTTGTTTTGTTTTCCTGCAGTTCTCTGGATTCCCCCTTCACATGCCATACTCTGAGGTGAAGCCTTTGATTGAAGCTGTGTACAGCACTGGAGTACATAATATTGATGCTCCTAATGTTGAATTTGCTTTAGCTGTGTATGTCCACCCATACCCCAAAAATGTTTTGTCTGTCTGGATTTATGTTGCCTCCCTTATACGAAACAGATAATACTTCCCTCTATGTTTTATATCATGTAAAATTTATAATTAAGATATGAGAATATTTTTTAAGTGCTCTTGATCTGTCAAAGGAAATACTTGCAAATAATGAAATAAAATTATCATGATTTTTAAAGTGTGCAAATTTTATTTAGTAGTCTGCCTTGTCTCTGCCACTCTGACCCTAAATTCAATTGTGACACGTCAGAGTTCCTATGACCTTTATAGCTCTGTGCTTTTGCACTGGCTCACCTTCTACTGAGAATGACCTTCTTTGCCAGTAAGATATCCTGTGCTCTTAGACAGAAAGAATTAATATTGTTAAAATAGCCATACTACTCAAAGCAATCTATAGATTTAAGGTGCTCCCTATCAAATTACCCTTGACATTTTTCACAGAACTGGAACAAATAATCCTAAAATTTATATGCAACCTCAAAAGACCCAGGATTGCCAAAGTAATCCTGAGGACAAAAACAAAGCAGGAGTAGCAGCCCTCCCAGACTTCAGACAACACTGTAAAAGTAGTCAAAACAGCATGGTACTGGCACAAAACACACATACAGATCAACAGAACACAACAGAGCCCAGAAATAAAGCCACACACCTATGGACAACTGATCTTCAACAAAGAAGGCAAGGATATACAATGGAGAAAGACAGTCCCTTCAGCAAGTGGTGCTGGGAAAGCTGGTTGGCATCATGGAAGTCAATGAATTTTGTACACATACTCACACTGTAAACAAAAATAAACTCAAAATGGCTTAAAGACTCAACCTAAGACATGACACCATAAAATTCCTAGAAGAAAACAAGGTAAAACATTCTCTGATTTATATCAAAGCAATTTTTTCTTAGATCAGTCGCCCAACACACAAGAAATAAAAAACAAACAAATGGGACCTAATCAAACTTGTAAGATTTTGCACAACAAAGGAAACCATTAACAAAACAAAAACACAACCTATAGACTGGAAGAAAACATTTCCAAACGGCGTAAACAACAAGGGCTTAATTTCTAAAATCTACAAAATATAGCTTATACAGCTCAATATCAAAAAACCAATCTAATCAAAAAGTGGGGAGAAGACCTAAGTAAGACATTTCTTCAAAGAAGACATACAGATGACAGGCACATGATGAGGTGCTCAATATCTGGTTTTAAGAGAAATGTAAATCAAAATTACAACGAGGGATCACTTCACACAGGTCAGAACGACCATCATCAAAAAGCCTATAAATTAATGCTGGAGAGGGTGTGGAGAATTGGAACCCTCCTACACTGTGAGATAAAGACTGGTGAAGCTACTAGAAGTTCTTTAAAAAAAAAATAAAAGTAAAGTTATCATATGATCCAGCAATCCCCAGAAGATATGAAGACTCTAATTTGAATAAAGATACATGCCCACTGATGTTCACAGCAGCACTATTCACAATAGCCCTGACATGGCAACAACCTAAATGTCCACCAACATATGAATGGATAAAGATGTGGTACACGCATGTCATGGAATATTACTCAGTCATTAAAAAGGATGAGATGTTGCCATTTGTGGCAACATGGATGAACCTTGAGATTATCATATTAAGTCAAAGACAAATATCATACCACTTATATGTAGAATCTAAAAAATAAAAACGAACTTATTTACAAAGCAGAAACAGACTCACAGACACAGAAACCAAATTTATGGTAATGAAAGGGGAAGGTAGAGAGGGATAAATTAGGAATACAAGATTAACAGATACACCCTATTACATATAAAATAGATGAACAACAAAGACCTACTGTACAGCACAAAGAACTATATTCTTGTAAAAACCTAAAACATACTATTCATCTGAAATTAACAATACCATAAATCAATTTTACTTCAATTTAAGAAAAAGAGGTATCCAGGGAGGGTAATTACGTTATAGAACACTCAGGATAGAGCCCTCAAGTTGGGATTTACTGCTCTCAGGACAGGAGAGTTTACTTCACCTCTACACCATGCATGTATACAATGAGACGTCTATCAACAAACCAGAAAAAGACCCCCACCCCATGACACACCAGATCGGCCAAAATCTTGACTCTGGACTTCCCAGCCTCTAGAAATGTCAGGAATATATGTTATTTAAGCCAGATTATGCCCAGATTATGGCATTCTGTTCGAACAGCCCAAATCAACTAACCAAAGTTAGGTAACATTAAAAGAAACTAAATATATGTACTAACATGGAAAGTGGTACACAAAACAGAAACATGTAAAACAGGATTTCTCAACAGCAGCACTATTGACTTTGTTTCTTGTATGAAATCTTTCTTCGATGCTTTCTTCTCTGCAATCACCCTGTTTTTTCAGTCTTTTAAAGGTTAAAACCTTGAAGCTTTCAACAGCTAAGTCAAATCTCTCTCTTGGCAAATGTCACATTGCACTTGAAAATATGTGCATTATTTTCAAATATCTTTTGATATTGATTTCTAAAGTGAGAAGACTCCCTTATGAATTCAGTACCTTTAGACCATGAAATTGTTGCTCCTTGTCTTCATCCCTAGATATGTTCCAGGGTCTCCTGGTTTATAGTCTATGGGAACTTGAATAGAATTTGTATTCTGCTGTTGTGTGAAAACTGTTTAAATCTTAATTATGTTGAATTGTGTTCATAATGCTTTTCAGGTCTACCATATCCTTCTACTTTTATATCAAACCATTCTATTCATTTTGGGGAGTTTGATACTGAAAATCCAACTAAAAATCTTAATTTATCTACTTTGTAAAATAATTGCTACAGCAGACCTATATGCAATTTTGTCCCATATTTTCCAGCTCAGTTCAGGTCAGTTTGGTCACTCAGTCATGTCTGACTCTTTGCAATCCCATGAACTGCAGCACACCAGGCCTCCCTGTCCATCACCAACTCCCAGAGTTCATCCAAACTCATATCCATTGAGTCGGCTATGCCATCCAACCACCTCATCCTCTGTCATCCCCTTCTCCTCCTGCCCTCAATCTTTCCCAGCATCAGGGTCTTTTCAAATGAGTCAGCTCTTCGCATCAGATGGCCAAAGTACTGGAGTTTCAGCTTCAACATCAGTCCTTCCAAAGAACACCCAGGACTGATCTCCTTTAGGATGGACTGGGTGGACCTCCTTACAATCCAAGAGACTCGCAAGTCTTCTCCAACACCACAGTTCAAAAGCATCAATTCTTCGGTGCTCAGCTTTCTTCACAGTCCAACTCTCATATCCATACATGACTACTGGAAGAACCATAGCCTTGACTAGATGGACCTTTGTTGGCAAAATAATGTTATCATACTTCCATATTTAAAAATGGAAAAAAAAAAAAAAGAAAGGATGCCCACTCTTGCCACCTTTATTCAACATATTATGGGAACTCCTGGTCAAAGCATTAAGACAAAAAATTAAAAAAAAAAAAAAAGCATCCCAATTGGAAAGGAAAAGGTAAAAGTGTCATTGCTTGTAGATGACATGATACTGTATATAGAAAGTCTTTACGGCATCACTAAAATACTATTCAAACTAATAAATTAATTCCACACAGTTGCAGGATTCAAAATTAATATTTGTCACTCCTTGGTATCCACAGATTGGTTCCAGGACCCTCTTTTGGACACCGAAATTTTCAGATGTTCAAGTTCTTTACAGTTGGCCATATGCAATTTGCAGGTTCTATACCCACAGATCCAATCAACCACAGATTATGAATTATTCTCCAACCGTGTTTGGTTGTATCTGCAGGTGCAGAAACCATAGATATGGAGGGCCGACTGGACAGAAATCTGTTGCACTTCTATATGGTAATAACAAACTATCAGAGAAATTAATAAAACAATCCCACTTACAACTGCATCAAAAAGAATACAAAACCTATGAATAAACATAGCGCAAGATGTAAAAATTTTGTACTTTCCCAAGTACAAGCTCTAAGACACTGATAAAGGAAACTAAAGACAACACAAATGAAAAGACACACTGTACTTGGGAATTGGAGGAATTAACATTGTTAAAGTGGCCATACTACTCAAGGCAATCTACAGATTCAATGCTCTATCAAAACACCAAAACTGTCACAAAACTAGAATAATTCTAAAATTGAATGTCAGCACAAAGGACCTTGAACAACCAAAACAATTTTGAGAAAGAACAAAAAAGTTGGAGGTATCATGCTTCCTAATAAAGAACAGACACACAGATCAATGGAACAGAGTCCAGAAGTAAACTCACACTAAAATGGTTAATTAATCTATGACAAAGGTGGCAAGAATACAAATGGAGAAAGGACGGCAGCCTCTTTAATAAACAGTATTTCAAAAACTGGACAGCATATTATAAAAATAATCAAATTGGACTAGTTTCTCACAACAAATACAAAATAAACTCAAAATGGATTAAAGACTTAAACCTGAGACCCAAAACCATAAAACTCTCACAAGAAAAGATATGTAGTATACTCTTTGATATTGGTCTTACCAATGGCTTGGATATGTCTCCTCAGGCAATGACAATAAAAGCAAAAACAAGCAAATGGGGCTGCATCAAACTAATGAGCTTTTACATGGAGGAAAAAAAGAAACTCTCAACAAAAAGGCTGCCTACTGAATGGGAGAAGATATTTGCAAAATGATATATTTGACAAAGGGTTAATATCCAAAACATACAAAGAACTCATACAATTCCGCATCAAAAGAACAAACCAGATTAAAAAATGGTCAGTAGATGACTTCCCTGGCAGTCCAGTGGTTAAGATTTTGCCTTCTAATGCACAGAGTGCCACTATGATCCCTGGTCAGGGAGGAAAGATCTCACATACCTTGTGGCCAATCAAAACAAAACATAAAACCGAAGCAATATTATATTGCTTAAAATTGCATTGTATTGTATAAAATTCAATAAAAACTTTAAAAATGGTCCACGT
Source organism: Aepyceros melampus (assembly GCA_006408695.1). Classification (NCBI taxonomy): domain Eukaryota; kingdom Metazoa; phylum Chordata; class Mammalia; order Artiodactyla; family Bovidae; genus Aepyceros; species Aepyceros melampus. Next base: position 319,981 of record SJXQ01007444.1, read on the forward strand.
TAAAAAAAACAAATCTTTAAATAAAAATGGTCAATGGACCTGAATAGATATTTTTTCAAAGACATAGAGACAACCAACAGATACACAAAAATATGCTCAACATCGTGACTATAAAAATGCTCAAATCGAAACCACAATCAGGTACCACTTCACACCAGCCAGAACAGCTACTAACAAAAAGACAATAAACAACAAGTGCTGGTGAAAACGTGGAGGGAAGAGAACCCTCATGGACTGTTGGCGGACTGTACATTAATGTAGGCTCTATGGAAAACAGTATGGAGAATGCTCAAAAAAAAAAAAAAGCCATTTCACTTCTGAGTATTTACCCAAAGAAAACAAAAACACTAATTTGAAAAGTTAAATGCACTCAGTGTTCATTGCTACATTATTTATTTATAATAGCCATGGTATCAAAAGAACCTCAATCATGGAAAGATCTATGGATAGAGATATGATGTGCATGCATGCACGTGTGTGTGTATGGAATACTCCTTAGCCATGAAAAAATCTTGCTACTACAAACAACATGGATGGATCTAGAGGATATTAAGTAAAATATGTCAGAGGAAAAAAAAAGTGACATGATTTCACTTTTATGTGAAATCTAAAAAACAAAACAGTCTCTCATAAATATAGAAAACCAGTGGCTATGGGAAGGAGGTGGGGGGTAATAGGGAAAGGGGATTAAGAGGTACAAACCCTGTTATATAATAAATAGGTGTGAAGTTATCATGCAGTACACTTGAAACAACACTGTACGTCAACCAAATTTTAATAATAAACTTACAAGAAATTTTAAAGCAATCAGTTCAATTCAGTCGCTCAGTCGTGTCCGACTCTTTGGGACCCCATGAACTGCAGCACACCAGGCCTCCCTGTCCATCACCAACTCCCAGAGTCCACCAAACTCATGTCCATCGAGACGGTGATGTCATCCAGCCATCTCACCCTGTCGTCCCCTTCTCCTCCTGCTCCCAATCCCTCCCAGCATCAGAGTCTTTTCCAATGAGTCAACTCTTCATATGAGGTGGCCAAAGTATTGCAGTTTCAGCTATAGCATCAGTCCTTCCAATGAACACACAGGACTGATCTCCTTTACAATGGACTGGCTGGATCTCCTTGCAGTCCAAGGGACTCTTTCAAGAGTCTTCTCCAACACCACAGTTCAAAAGCATCAATTCTTCGGCGCTCAGCCTTCTTCACAGTCCAACTCTCATATCCATACATGACCACTGGTAAAATCATAGCCTTGACTAGACGTACCTTAGTCGGCAAAGTAATGTCTCTGCTTTTGAATATACTATCTAGGTTGGTCATAACTTTTCTTCCAAGGAATAAGCATCTTTTAATTTCATGGCTGCAGTCACCATCTGCAGTGATTTTGGAGCCCCCCAAAATAAACTGTTTTTCTGACACTGTTTTCACTGTTTCCTCATCTATTTCCCATGAAGTAATGGGACCAGACGCCATGATCTTCGTTTTCTGAATGTTGAGCTTTAAGCCAACATTTTCACTCTTTTACTTTCATCAAGAGGCTTTTTAGTTCCTCTTCACTTTCTGCCATAAGGATGGTGTCATCTGCATATCTGAGGTTATTGATATTTCTCCCGGCAATCCTGATTCCAGCTTCTGCTTCTTCCAGCCCAGCATTTCTCATGATGTACTCTGCATATAAGTTAAATAAGCATGGTGACAATATACAGCCTTGACGTACTCCTTTTCCTATTTGGAACCAGTCTGCTGTTCCATGTCCAGTTCTAACTGTTGCTTCCTGACCTGCATACAGGTTTCTCAAGAAGCAGGTCAGGTGGTCTGGTGTTCCCATCTCTTTCAGAATTTTCCACAGTTTATTGTGATCCACACAGTCAAAGGCTTTGGCATAGTCAATAAAGCAGAAATGAATGCTTTTCTCGAACTCTCTTGCTTTTTCCATGATCCAGCGGATGTTGACAATTTGATCTCTGGTTCCTCTGCCTTTTCTAAAATCAGCTTGAACATCTGGAAGTTCACGGTTCAGTATTGCTGAAGCCTGGCTTGGAGAATTTTGAGCATTACTTTACTAACATGTGAGATGAGTGCAATTGTGCGGTAAGTTTGAACATTCTTTGGCATTGCCTTTCTTTGGAGTTGGAATGAAAACTGACCTTTTCCATTCCTGTGGCCACTGCTGAGTTTTCCAAATTTGCTGGCAAATTGAGTGCAGCACTTTCACAGCATCATCTTTCAGGATTTGAAATAGCTCCACTGGAATTCCATCACCTCCACTAGCTTTATTCATAGTGATGCTAAAGCCCACTTGACTTCACATTCCAGGATATCTGGCTCTAGATGAGTGATCACACCATCAATTATCTGGGTCGTGTAGACCTTTTTTGTACAGTTCTTCTGTGTATTCTGGCCACTTTTTCTTAATATCTTCTGCTTCTGTTAGGTCCAGACCATTTCTGTCCTTTATGGAGCCCATCTTTGCATGAAATGTTCCCTTAGGATCTCTAATTTTCTTGAAGAGATCTCTAGTCTTTCCCATTCTGTTCTTTTCCTCTATTTCTTTGCACTGATCACTGAGGCTCTCTCTCCTTGCTATTCTTTGGAAATCTGCATTCAGATGCTAATATCTTTCCTTTTCTCCTTTGCTTTTCGCCTCTCTTCTTTCACAGCTATTTGTAAGGCCTCCCCAGACAGCCATTTTGCTTTTTTGTATCTCTTTTCCATGAGGATGGTCTTGATCCCTGTCTCCTGTACAATGTCGTGAACCTCCATCCATTGTTCATCAGGCACTCTATCAGATCTAGTCCCTTAAATGAAACAGCAGTGCTATTTAAAAATTAAATGCAGGTTATGCTACCTTCCCATGGAACAGGTCAGGAGGTGATAGAAAAACAGTGAGTTTCCATATGGTAATGTGTTCATATACTGAAGTCAGTTTGGCTCAAGTCTCCCAAGTCCTGTTTAATAGTTTTCTAAACATCAAGTAGCACAAGACAAAGAGAAAGAAGAGCCCCTCAATTACCTGAAACGCCTACAAAATCAGTTGCTCAAAGTAATTGCTTTATAAAGAATAACTTTTAAGCCAAGTCCCAAAATACCATTTAATCATGATTTTTTCCTTGAGTATTATCAAAACTTTTACTCCCTGAATATGACAGTTTTCTGATTACATGGGTATAACCTTAAGTCCTCCTGTGGTGACTCACAACCATAGTTACAGATGACTAATTTCATGCAGTTTGATGGAACTCACCCCAGAAGACTTATTTCCGTTTGTTTTCTTGAAATACTTCCTAATGTCAACTTTTCAAACAAACTTTATTAAACACTTAAGGAAATAAAAATACAGTAACCACAGAACACTCAACCTACAAAATAAAACTTCTGACCCTGTAACTGTTCACTAAAACTCAAATGTCCTCTCAAGTTCTCTAAGGGAATCAGACTTTTAAAGGAGGCAGCTAGGTGCAGTGTTGCCACAAGAGGCGTGAGGACTTAATAAGCTAAGAGACACACACTCAAAGGATAAGATGGTCTGATCATTCAGCTACCCCACCCCACATTCAAGAAACTACAGGGGTTCCATCTTAAGGATTCACTAATGTTAACAGCAATGGGATCAAAATCACAGAATCCTTAGAGGAAAGTGAAACTTTAGAGTCATTAGACATCCTTTCTTACAGGTGTCTTCTCTCAGAGTGTTTAGTTCAAACGTTAGGCAAACTGAAAAGCAGAGTGACGTCTCCTGATTTATATTCTTATCAACTGATTCTTCCTTCATTTTAGCCAACTCTGTGTAAAGTAGTTTCCCCTTAGCCTGAACTGGAATCTGCCCACCTCTAGTTGGTATCTTTCCTAGTTCTTCTCTTCCTCAATGAAACAAACAAAAAAATACTTGAGAGCTCAAGAAACATGACTGCAAGATTACCTCCTCTTTTATAGCCTTATAGGTATTTATAAAAATAAGATGGTATGCTGCTGATATAATACTACACAGAGGATGATGTAAACTTTAGTCACTATGTGCCTTTCTGAGTAATGGATCTCCATCCCAACTGTCATTTCACACAGCAAAGATAAGCCTACAAATCTGAATTTTGACTACTGCACGATTAATTTCAAAGAGACAATTCAGCTCAACAAAATCAGGTATCTTGTCTAAAACTACTTATCTGTAAGGGTCACTGATTTCATGGGAGTTCAAAAGACCTATGTTGTCCTATTTCACAGTAAAGTAACTCTGGACTGAGATTTATAACACAATTAAAACACAAAAGAGATTACTTGGTAAAGTCCTCAAAGAAGATTTTATTTATGTATTTCTTCAAATGACTGTGGGACTTTTAAAAACCCCTCCCAAACGTGACATGTTTTCAGACAGTGGTGGGGACTGGGGCCTCTGAAGAAAGGAAGTACAAAGACACTGCTGCTGTGCCGGCTCAAGGAGCTGACACCAGGAAGCCAATTTATTTCACAATCTTAAGAGAATCTTACATGTGGGTATGTTTGAATTGGCCCTCTGGGAACTGTTCAAATTAAAGGAAACATTATGGAAAAGAGACCAGTTTCCAAAACGTGCAGTCTCTGAAAATAAAATTTCACAAATGTATGTCTGAAAAGATCTGCAAAGCTCGGTACAGTGTTTATCTATATAAAGAAAACCAATTACCCATTGACTTCAAAACTCAAAATAATGTAAAAAAGACTTAAATGGTATGGCATTAGTGACAATTTTTTTCAAAGTATTCAATTTAAAAGAAATCTGATAAAACTGTTCTCACCCTATGAAAAGATCTAATCCCTTTCTAAAACAAAAGTAGGATTTGCAAAGAGAAACGACACTGTACAATTCACTGGTCAATTAAGATTTCTGAGGCTGTAAGAAATGGGCCAAAACAAGTCACACTCAAAAGAGGGATGGTTAACACAAGAAATGTGCTGTGAGTAAAGTGCATGAAAGGAAGCCTGCTCAGCTAAGTGAAGTAGACAGGGGTCAGAAGTCAAGGGTCATTCACCAGAGCGGCAGCAGGCTCGAAAACCACACTGCAGGTTCTGGCATCCGCTGGCGGTGTCAGCATGTGGACCTGCATGAAAACAGAGAAGTGTGAGAGGAGGAAATGCTCGTCACATAAAAGCAAGCTTGCTAGTGAAAGAACTGTAGAACACTGATTATTTTCACTGGTAATACATTTATACCATAGAAATGAAATCCCCATGAGTGTATAAAAAATTATTCAGCACAAAAGTCACCAAAAGCAGTTTAACTTTAACTAACACAGGTAAATGAAAAAGAGGAAGGAAAAGAAATAATTTTGTTGGCAACAATCCTACAAAATAAAAAATCCAAGGTGAGATAACTCACAGAAGCAAGACTGCCAGGCTAAGTGAACAATGGATCTCTTACACTATGAACATCCTTCCCAGAAATAGTATTAAGGCAAAAACAACCTCATCTGTAATAGATAAGCTAAAGAATCCACTATTCAAAAATTATAATAAATACTATATTTAAAATATCTGTTAAAAATAAACTATGTAGATCTAGCTTTAACATGTTTGCCATATTGTTATTTAACATCTGTTCCCCCAAATAAATCATGTGCTACGGTTAAATTATTTTCCAGTATTAAGTATGCAATGAATAAATAATTAAAAACACATCTAAAACATAATAAAAATTGTGATTCAATTACAAAGAAAGCATTAAACATCTGTGGAATAACTGACATTTATTCCAATCACATTATGCAATTCAAGACACTAGACTAAAAGATGCATTAGGGAACGGGAACGCAGCTGAGAATTAGAAAGTGTCAAAGAGACAGCATGGCACATATTCAAATGTTAAGTACTCTGAATGAATCATAGTTTTCAAAAAGGCAAGCAAATGTGGAAGAAGACATTTCAACTATATTGAAGCCTTTCAGTATGTCTGCACCATGAACAAAGTTAATTAGTTCTTTACTCATCAATTAGAACCAAAATACTTGCATTTGTAATACTAAGGACCATAAAAATACATGAAATATAATTTTATTGTAGAAAATAACCTTTTCTAAAAAGGATTAAAACTGAAAAGTCATAGTACTCTGGGATGATACCAAGACTTTAACTCAGAAAAACATGCTAAATTAGTTTCATTTTGTTTTCTGAAGCACCAAACCACTGCAAAAGAAGACAACTATGCTAATACCAACATAAAAAAATAACAACTTCCAAATCAACACCCAGAACACACCTACTTCCCAGAATTTAACTATTCTTTGTATTCTTGAAATGGCAATATACAAAATACGAAAGATTAATTTCTTAGGATATACAAAGAAGTACAGCTTTCATATAGCTCACTATGAAAATAATAATGTATCTTTAGGAAAAGAAACCAACAGGCTTTACAACCATAGTGGAACTGCAATAGCTTATGATTTCATCTATCTCCAAACACTTATGTTTAATTTTTAAAGTAATATTATGCCTGGGATATAGGGAGCAAATAAGGCAATGCACAATGGTATAGCAAAGAGGACTGGCCTCAGGTGTGTAAATGCTGAAGCCAGTGATACATAGGCTTCACTGTATTATTATGTTTATACGTTTAAATTTTTCCATAATTTTAAGTCTAAAATCATTTCAAATATAAAACTGAATTACCACAAAGCCTGTTTTTCACTTAATCAAAATGAAAATGTGTTCTTTTAAAATAAAAAGTTGAATGTGTCAAAACTTAAAATTCACAAAGTGGCACTTTTGTTAGACTATTTTCTCTTAAAATAAGGCACAACACTAGCAATCTTAATCACAGAGTCAAAATGAAATCTCTCAGTATGTGTTATCAGATATTAGAAACACCCTAGGAAGGAATCCTGTGGCTTGAAAATCTCGCAGTGACGACCTTTGACCAGGTATTCCCTTTGAACACATTTTCAGCTTTAACTGACACTCCCCACCTTCCTTTCTGAGTCCACTTTCCTCCCGCTTACTCTGGTCACTGCTCGGCCCACCAGTCACCGAGGGGCACCTTTCTCCAAGACCCAAGGCCTTGCCTCACTACCACTGCCCTGTCCTAACACAGCCCCTGGGATGCAATGCTTACACTGGCGGCTTTTAAGAAAACATATCTATCATTTTCTCGGTGTATAATTCTAACTTTTCTGAAAGGAAAAAATAAGAGGAAAGAGACATGGAGACTTCGGTGCAGTATTCCAAAATGAAACTCCCTATAATACTTCAAAATGCCTATACTCCTATTTTCTTTAAAAGGACAGAAAGGTAAGGAAGAAATTTTATACTGAAATCAAAAGTGGCCTAGGAAAAAGTCCTAAGAGATGGCTGAAAGCAACGAAGTAAAGTATCTACTGGTTCAGAAAAGAGTAAATAAAAGGGAGAAAGTGAAAGGGCTTCCCTGGTGGCTCAGATGGTAAAGCGTCTGCCTGCAATGCGGGAGACCCAGGGTTCGATCCCTGGGTTGGGAAGATCCCCTGGAGAAGGAAATGGCAACCCACTCCAGGACTATTGCCTGTAAAATCCCATGGACAGAGTAACCTGGTGGGCTACAGGTCACAGAGTCAAGACACGACTGAGTGACTCCACTTTCACTTTCACGGGAGCGAAGTGGATCAAGCACGCCACTCAAAAGATTCATTCTTTTCCAAACACAGGCACATTCCATTTAACTGTGACCTGCTTTACTGCACTTTGCAGATACTGCATTTTTACAAACTAAAAGTCTGTGGTCACCCTGCACTGAGCTAGTCTACCGGCACTATTTCCAACACAGTTGCTCCCTTGCTGTCTCTATGCCACATTTTGGTAATTCTCACAATATTTCAAGCTTTGTCATTATTATTATATTTGTTACAGCCGGTGATCTGTGGTCAGTGATCTTTAATGTACTACCATGACTATTCTGAAGGCACAGATGATGGCTAGCATTTTTTAGCATTGAAGTATTTTAAATTATGCACATTGCTTGTTTAGACATAAAGCTATTGCACTTAATAGACTACAGGATGATGCTGAGATAACTCTCACGTACACTGGGAAACCAAAATATTCATGTGGCTCACTTTATTGCAATGTTCCTTTATTATGGTGCTCTGGAACCAAACTTGTAATATCTTTGAGGAATGCCTATACCACACAGTTTTTCATCATTTTCCTCCAAAAACAGAGGCCCAGGATCCTCAGTGTTCATTCTGGAGACCTGAGTCACTCTTTGTTCTCGAAGTCTCGAGGATGGCAGTAGGGCTAATAGAGGAAGGAAATGCAGGAATGAAAGTATGTGCCCTACATTAGGTAGAAAATAACCCTATCCTGATACCTGTCAGTCTCTCCTTATTCATCACAAAGTTATTGCTCCTATTGCTATAAAATGGGCTCCCTTTCTCAAACACACACTAAGATATCTGTCTGAGTTTCCACAGAAGTCTAAGGGCATAACTGTACTTAGCCAATAACTATAACACTACCTCAAAACTACAATTCCATTGAAAGGTCAATGACATTCCAGGTGACTGATCCTAATAATCCATAAAAGTGGATTCATCCATGAATGGATTTTATTTTGTTAAAAGCCTACAGCAAAGCAAAGGTAAAGACAAGCACTGTTTTTAAGTTAGTTTCATACTGTTGGAAACAGGGGTGAACAGCCATTTCCAAAGCGTGGAAGTAATAAGCAATGTTAACAGTTAAGATGCTCCAGTATCACAGGAGGACTGTTCAGAAAAGGGAATAAATGGACAACAGAATAAACAGGCCACAGAAAAAGCGAGGGAGAATTAGAAAGAGATATGACTAGATATGCTGGGTTGCCAGGGATCTCTAGATGCACTTATGTAGACAAGGAGTTCAAAAGGTAAACACTGGACTTATCACCAGTAATACCAATCTTGATATGAGATTAAAAAAACAACCCAATAGTTAATAACATATGAGAGTTAAGTTACAGTAGAGGATAATAAATAGAAAATTAACGTCTGCATAATCATCAAATAAAATCTTTAAATGCATGGTAAAAATAAATTTCGTAAGAAAACGTTCTTTAAAAATATTAGAAAAGAAGAGCTATAATGTTAGCTATCATTATCTTCCCAAATTTTTAATACTGAATTATTTGTTTTTCTCAGATTTTAAGCACATTATTTATGCTGTGTATCTGCACTTACCTTCACTTACCTTTAAAATTCCTTTTAACTTAAATTAGAAATATAAGAAAGCAAGTCATCTGAGACTGTGTCACCTACTATGAGCTAATCTCTCTTAATTCATAAACATACATTGAAATGCAAATCAGTACAAAAAGTCTATGTGCTATCATCATTCAAACATTCTTCAGAGTGCTAAAATTATGCAATTCCATCTACTGTTTCTTAAACGACAAAAGAATTTTTTAAATGTCATGGCTAAGAAGTCTTCTTTATACTTAAATCTTAACCTTTTTGTCAATCAAAAAACAAGTCTAAATGTCACGAAGAATCATTCAGAAGAACAAAAATGTCATTTTATGTCAATGCTTAGTACAGTGTCTTGCTCACAGGAGACAATGCTTGATAATGTATCTTCTCCAAAATCTCTGCTAGTGCTTAGGAAACAGAAAATTTTGCTTCATCACTTATTTAATGAACATTATTCATCAGTATTTACTTCTTTTAGTAACCTGGTAGTTAACTATGTAAATAAACTCTCTTGACAAAATGAATTCTCACTGTGTTATTCTCAAATATTAAAATAAAATGTGTCACCCAAATATTCCCCCATTAGTCTAAGAACACGCAAAGAAATACTGGCTACTTTCCAAACTAATAAAACTAATAATAAGAGAGAGCCATTGCACAGGCACTAAATATTTACTATACAAGGTGAACTGTAATGAAAGATACTGGATCAATCCCATGTCATCTTGCAAAACTGGAAACAAGGCAACTTAATTTAACACTTTCTAGGTTGTCAAAATGTCCTTTAAGGAAAAGACTGTTATCGGAGTACTGCTTTAAAAGCAACTGGCTGGAACTCTGGAACATATTATAAGTTCATATGACAAGTCACCCTGTAAATTTTAAAGGATTTCCATTTCCCTCAAATCATGCTTTAACAAGCTGTAAAAGGAGACCTGGTATTCGATTATACAAGCACTGTCTCTTTTGTTTCAAACCCTTTAAAGATAGATACGGTCATTAAAATTGGCTTATTGAAAACTACCACTCATTTCATCAAAAAAAATATCTTAACAAAAGGAATTCAACAAACATTCAACAAAAGGAATATAGCAGCTCCTCTGGAACACTTTAAGATTTATATATTCAAAATAGGTCAAAATGAAAGAATTTCTAACATACTAACAAGTTTTTAAAAATATACATGCAAAAGAAGCAGACAGGTCATAAAAATGAAGTGAAACCCAATCCCCCCACCAACCCAATAATATCTATATACCCCAAAATAAGTATAACAAATTAAGTTCGAAGATTTATTCCCATAAGTATAACCTATGCTGAAATCAGTGTAGACAAATCAAATGTAACCTACCAGTAAGATATTTTTCCTACAAAAAATAATTGCTTATTGATTACTTCTCATAATATATAAGCTTTAGTAAGTACAATGGTGAAACTACAATGACATAACTATACAGAAAAAAATAAATAAGTAAAACTCTTTCCAAACTCCCGAAGAAGCAAATGCACCACCAGCCACCACAGCACTCACACTTTCTTTCATACACTTAGCAGGTTGCAACCAATATGACATTCACTTTCACCATTTCTTATCATACACCACAGGCAATGGAGAGCAAAGAAATGCTCCAACTTAGAGCTGCTATTTCCACAACACAGGAGGTCATTCCTGCATCACCAATGTGATTCCAGAAACAAAAGACGTGCTATCTCCTGTCTCTTCATAAGTATTTTAAGAAAAACCTCATCTCTGAGAAACAGCAAATGTGCTAACTTCTCTGCCTACTGGGCTGCCGTTCAAGAAGATACCATTCCTCTAGTCTTCCTGGCCTCAGTCCAGTTTCCTGCCTGAGAGAAACTCAGTTGATCTTCCCATGATCTTAAGATGAAATTGGACTCTCAAAAATAACAATATATAACAGCAGAATCTGAACCATGTAAACTTTTCCCATTTAGAAATACAGGAGGTTGATTTGCTTATGCTTCAAGGACTTCTGAATTGCAGTGTCCACCAGCGATTACCAGATGACCAACAGGGCAGTGAATGTACTTTGAAAAAGCACATTAAACAGTCCCTCTGCAGGGTAGGAATAGGCTTAAAAAAACAAAACAAAACAAAACATCAAGAAATATTTACCTGATGATGTTAAAAGAAAGTACAGGACTCAATCTCCAAAAAACTACAGGGATTTTAGTCACATTTAAAGCACCTCAGTCTCTACCCATTACCACACTCACCATCCTCCTCCATCTTCCAAGAGGTTTATCTGCAATCAGACTCAGGGTCCCTGAGGAGCTCACATCACCCAAGTCCTCCTTTTTCTACTGTACTATGAAGCTTTCTTGCCCTATAAGAAAACTGACTATCATCCCTAAGAACTGGGTGTTATCTAGAACATCAGTACCTCTCTACTGTTAATGAGTGCTCTTTCACTAGAAGAAATTCCCCAAATTTTATAAGAACTTTAGTAATTCTACAAAAACTTGCCCCTCTGGACTGATTAAACTGTTACATATTTCTAAAATCTGGTAGAATGGACAGCTGAAATCTCTCTCCATAAGAAAAGCTCAAGTTTAGAAAAGGACTAAATCTAAAATTACAAAAATGTGTGGTAATTAGAAATCTAGAAAACACAATAGAAATCCTAAGAATTATCAGAACTGTTAAAAAGTGTTAAATCAATTCCTCAAAATTATCTCATTATTAAAAAAGGCATTACCGTTAATGTTGTCACAGTAGTAAAAGTATTCATCATTTAGAGAAGGACATGCTGAAACCAAGTCCTGCAGGCCTGCACCAGTTACAGTAAGACAACCAGAGAGATTAAGGTGCTCCAAATAAGGCAGCCCTCCTCCCAGAGTCAAAACCCTGCAAGAGAAGCAATCCAACAATGAGAACAGATTAACAATTAAAAGACAGACTCTATGAAAACTTACACATGTGCATGGTCCAATGGAATATGAACAGATCCTTCAGTCTGAAAATGAGGAAAACTAAAGAATTTCTACAAAACATGACAACTAACTTCATCCTTAGGTAGGACACTGTACATTTAATGGAGACATTTATAAAGATATTCAATAAACAAATCTTATGAAATTTTCTTTATAAGAACATGATAGTAAGGCAATTCTTACAGGAAGGAAATACTGAATATTAGAATTGTAATCTTCTTTCTCCTAGTAAACTAAGTAAAAATTACCAAGAAAATTACTAAACAGTTTGGTAGTTCCTCAAAGAGTTAGTTAGAGTCAGCCTATAACCCAAAACTACTCTCCTAGGTGCATATCCAAGGGAAATGAAAACACATGCTCACAGAAAAATTTCCAAACAAATGTTCACAGCAGCATTACTCATAATATCCCCAAAGTGGAAACAATCCAAATGTTCACCAATGAATGGTGGATAAACAAAATTCAGTAGAAATAGGATGCAGCTACAAAGTGCGGACACATGCTACAGCACGGATGAACCTTGAAAATGCAGTGCCAAACGAAAAGAGTCAGACACAAAAGACCATATATTAGGTAATTTCACTTATACGAAACGTCCAAAATAGGCAGAAAAGACAGACAAAGTGGATTCCTGGTTGCCAGGGGCTGGGGACAAAGAGGAATGCGGAATGACTCCTAATGAGTATATGGCTTCTTTTTGGTTTAATGAAAATGTTTCTAATTTGACAGTGGCAGTGGTTGCCAACCGTGTAAATTATTAAAACCACTGATTTGTACTCTTTAAAAAAACAGATTTACTGTGAATTCCATTTCACTAAACATGAAAACATTAGGTTTTGTGGCATACCTTAAAAGAAGTTTTTAAAATACTATTTATACAAAAATGGTAAAATGAGAAATTGACTAAAATGCTAACGGCAGAGATGAAAAATATCAAGAGAAAAATTAGAAACAGTCCATCTGGACATGGATATCAAAAAGCCTGTAATACAAGAAATTCAGTTTAAAAAAAAAAGATAATTAGCCTCATTACACAGGCACATGGAAAGTAGGAAGTTAAGGTAAGGAAAAGTATGTAAACTACTGAAATCAAAATAAATTAGGGAAATATTTATATACTCAGTGAGAAACACTGATGGACAAACCTCGGAATATACATTTTAATTTTTGTCATTGCATGTTTAAAAGAAAAAACTGGTCAATCAAAAAGGGTTTATCAAGACCCCAATATACATGAGATTTAAATGCACACTTCCCCTGATTATTTTAACTGAAAAAGACTGATTCTTTTTCTTAAATCACAGATTCCCTGATTTATCCCAGAGTTTAATAACAGCAGCAGTTCAGAACCTCTGTGTCTTCACTGGGCCAAGTAATTACAGACAGACATCTTTAAAGTAAGACAATATAAAGTTTACAGTTTATTGAATCTTTTTTGTTCCTGTAAAGTTGAATAGCTCATAATAAAAAATAAAACAACTTCTAAAAAGGGACCTAAGAGATCTCAGAAGGTACTTCAATACACAGACTACCTCATGCTCTAAAACTTAAAAGCTTTCAGGACACTGAGGACAGACTGCACGGAATATAAAACTTCGTGTCACAAACACACCTGAGTGAGCTACATATGCATTCACTCGCCTCACCGCATCTAGTGGGATATCAAACAAGACAAAAGTAACTTCAGTTCAGTTCAGTGGCTCAGTCGTGTCCGACTCTTTGCGACCCCACGAATCGCAGCACGCCAGGCCTCCCTGTCCATCACCAACTCCCAGAGTTCACTCAGACTCACGTCCATTGAGTCCATGATGCCATCCAGCCATCTCATCCTCGGTCGTCCCTTTCTCCTCCTGCCCCCAATCCCTCCCAGCATCAGGGTCTTTTCCAATGAGTCAACTCTTCGCATGAGGTGGCCAAAGTACTGGAGCTTCAGTTTTAGCATCATTCCTTCCAAAGAAATCCCAGGGTTGATCTCCTTCAGAATGGACTGGTTGGATCTCCTTGCAGTCCAAGGGACTCTCAAGAGTCTTCTCCAACACCACAGTTCAAAAGCATCAATTCTTCAGCCCTCAGCCTTCTTCACAGTCCAACTCTCACATCCATACATGACCACAGGAAAAACCATAGCCTTGACTAGACGGACCTTAGTCGGCAAAGTAATGTCTCTGCTTTTGAATATACTATCTAGGTTGGTCATAACTTTTCTTCCAAGGAGTAAGCGCCTTTTAATTTCATGGCTGCAGTCACCATCTGCAGTGATTTTGGAGCCCAAAAAAACAAAGTCTGACACTGTTTCTACTGTTTCCCCATCTATTTCCCATGAAGTGATGGGGCCAGATGCCATGATCTTCGTTTTCTGAATGTTGAGCTTTAAGCCAACTTTTCCACTCTCCTCTTTCACTTTCAACAAGAGGCTTTTTAGCTCCTCCTCACTTTCTGCCATAAGGGTGGTGTCATCTGCATATCTGAGATTATTGATATTTCTCCCAGCAATCTTGATTCCAGCTTGTGTTTCTTCCAGTCCAGCATTTCTCATGATGTACTCTGCATATAAGTTAAATAAGCAGGGTGACAATATACAGCCTTGACGTACTCCTTTTCCTATTTGGAACCAGTCTGTTGTTCCATGTCCAGTTCTAACTGTTGCTTCCTGACCTGCATACAGATTTCTCAAGAGGCAGGTCAGGTGGTCTGGTATTCCCATCTCTTTCAGAATTTTCCACAGTTTACTGTGATCCACACAGTCAAAGGCTTTGGCATAGTCAATAAAGCAGAAATAGATGTTTTTCTGGAACTCTCTTGCTTTTTCCATGATCCAGCGGATGTTGGCAATTTGATCTCTGGTTCCTCTGCCTTTTCTAAAACCAGCTTGAACATCAGGGAGTTCACGGTTCACATATTGCTGAAGTCTGGCTTGGAGAATTTTGAGCATTACTTTACTAGCATGTGAGATGAGTGCAATTGTGCGGTAGTTGGAGCATTCTTTGGCATTGCCTTTCTTTGGAATTGGGATGAAAACTGACCTTTTCCAGTCCTGTGGCCACTGCTGAGTTTTCCAGATTTGCTGGCAAATTGAGTGCAGCACTTTCACAGCATCATCTTTCAGGATTTGAAACAGCTCAACGGGAATTCCATCACCTCCACTAGCTTTGTTCGTAGTGATGCTTTCTAAGGCCCACTTGACTTCACATTCCAAGATGTCTGGCTCTAGATTAGTCAACACATCATCATGATTATCTGGGTCATGAAGATCTTTTTTGTACAGTTCTTCCGTGTATTCTTGCCACCTCTTCTTAATATCTTCTGCTTCTGTTAGGTCCAGACCATTTCTGTCCTTTATCGAGCCCATCCTTGCATGAAATGTTCTCTTGGTATCTCTAATTTTCTTGAAGAGATCTCTAGTCTTTCCCATTCTGTTCTTTTCCTCTATTTCTTTACATTGATTGCTGAAGAAGGCTTTCTTATCTCTTCTTGCTATTCTTTGGAACTCTGCATTCAGATGCTTATATCTTTCCTTTTCTCCTTTGCTTTTTGCTTCTCTTCTTTTCACAGCTATTTGTAAGGCCTCCCCAGACAGCCATTTTGCCTTTTTGCATTTCTTTTCCATGGGGATGGTCTTGATCCCTATCTCCTGTACAATGTCACGAACCTCATTCCATAATTCATCAGGCACTCTATCTATCAGATCTAGACCTTTAAATCTATTTCTCACTTCCACTGTATAATCATAAGGGATTTGATTTAGGTCATACCTGAATGGTCTAGTGGTGTTGCCCACTTTCTTCAATTTAAGTCTGAATTTGGCAATCAGGAGTTCATGATCTGAGCCACAGTCAGCTCCCGGTCTTGTCTTTGTTGACTGTATAGAGCTTCTCCATCTTTGGCTGCAAAGAATATAATCAATCTGATTTCGGTGTTGACCATCTGGTGATGTCCATGTGTAGAGTCTTCTCTTGTGTTGTTGGAAGAGGGTGTTTGCTATGACCAGTGCATTTTCTTGGCAAAACTCTATTAGTCTTTGGCCTGCTTCATTCCGCATTCCAAGGCCAAATTTGCCTGTTACTCCAGGTGTTTCTTGACTTCCTACTTTTGCATTCCAGTCCCCTATAATGAAAAGGACATCTTTTTTGGGTGTTAGTTCTAAAAGATCTTGTAGGTCTTCATAAAACCGTTCAACTTCAGCTTGTTCAGCATTACTGGTTGGGGCATAGATTTGGATAATTGTGATATTGAATGGTTTGCCTTGGAGACGAACAGAGATCATTCTATCGTTTTTGAGATTGCATCCAAGTACTGCATTTCGGACTCTTTTGTTGATCATGATGGCTACTCCATTTCTTCTGAGGGATTCCTGCCCGCAGTAGTAGATATAATAGTCATCTGAGTTAAATTCACCCATTCCAGTCCATTTTAGTTCACTGATTCCTAGAATGTCGACGTTCACAAATGTAAACAAGCAACTATATGATGAATGCTTTTCCGGGAATACAGTTAAGGATGATGGTGGCCTGAGGGAGAGGAGATCGCAAAAGGTTTCCCATAAGCAGCAACATTTTAACTGGAATGGAGATATAAACAAGCAGAAGTCAGCCAGTACATGCCTGTTACAGAGACAGCAAACGCATGAAGACAAGAGAAACACAGTACAGGCAGACCTCAGAGATGCTGCAGGTCAAGTTCCAGACCACTGCAACAAAGCAGCTATCACAATAAAGCAAGTCACACAAATTTTTTGTTTTCTAGTGCATGTAAGAAAGTTACGTTCACATCATACTGTACAGTCTATTCAGTTTGCAACAGCAATGTCTAAATAACTACATGCATCCGTTCAGTTCAGTCGCTCAGTCGTGTCCACCTTAATAAAAAACATTTTACTGGTATTAGGGTGGTGCCAAAGTGATTACAGATTTCAGTGGCCACAGGACTGGAAAAGGTCACTCTTCATCCCAATTCCCAAGAAGGGTAGTACTAAAGAATATACTAACCATCAGACAATTGCATTCATCTCCCAGGTTAGTAAGGTCATGCTTAAAATCTTGCATGCTAAGCTTCAGCATGATGCAAACCAAGAACTTCCAGATGTCCAAGCTGGGTTTCAAGAAGGAAGAGGAACCAGAGATCAAATTGCTAATATTCACTGGATCATAGAGAAAGCAAGGGAATTCCAGAAAAACATCTACCTCTGTTTCATGGACTACACCAAAGCCTTTGACTGTGCGGATCATAATAAACTGTGGAAAGCTCTTAAAGAGATGGGAATACCAAATCATCTTACCTGTCTCCTGAGAAACCTGTATGAGAGTCAAGAAGCAATTGGTAGAACCCTGTATAGAACAACTGACTGGTGCAACACTGAGAAAGGAGTATGACGGAGCTATCTGCTATCACCTGTTTGTTTAACCTATATCCTGAGCACATCATGAAAAACGCCGGGCTGGATGAGTTACAAGCTAGAGTCGACAGGCAGGAGAAACATCAACAACCTCAGATATGCAGATGATACAGCCATGAAATTAAAAGATGCTTACTCCTTGGAAGAAAAGTTATGACCAACCTAGATAGTATATTCAAAAGCAGAGACATTGCTTTGCCGACTAAGGTCAGTCTAGTCAAGGCTATGGTTTTTCTTGTGGTCATGTATGGATGTGAGAGTTGGACTGTGAAGAAGGCTGAGCGCAGAAGAATTGATGCTTTTGAACTGTGGTGTTGGAGAGGACTCTTGAGAGTCCCTTGGACTGCAAGGAGATCCAACCAGTCCATTCTGAAGGAGATCAGCCCTGGGATTTCTCTGGAAGGAATGATGCTGAAACTGAAGTTCCAGTTCTTTGGCCACCTTATGCGAAGAGTTGACTCATTGGAAAAGACCCTGATGCTGGGAGGGATTGGGGGCAGGAGGAGAAGGGGACGACCGAGGATGAGATGGCTGGATGGCATCATGGACTCAATGGACGTGAGTCTGAGTGAACTCCGGGAGTTGGTGATGGACAGGGAGGCCTGGCATACTGTGATTCATAGGGTCACAAAGAGTCGGACACGACTGCGTGACTGAACTGAACTGAAACTGAACTGAACCATTCTAATGGCAGAAAGCAAAGAGGAACTAAAGAGCCTCTTGATGAGGGTAAAGGAGGAGAGTTAAGGAGCCAGCTTAAATATTTAAAAAACTAAGATCATGACATCTGGCCCTATTATTTCATGGCAAATAGAAGGGGAAAAGATGCAAGTAGTGACAGATTTCCTCTTCTTGGTCTCTAAAATCACTGCAGATGGTGACTGCAGCCATGAAATCAGAAGACAGTTGCTTCTTAGAAGGAAAGTTATGACAAATTTAGACAATGTGTTGAAAACCAGAGACTGCTCTGTCGACAAAGGTCTGTACAGTCAAGGCTATGATCTTCCCAGTGGTCACAACAGTTGTGACAGCTGGACCATAAAGAAGGCAGAATGCCAAAGAACTGATGCCTTCCAACTGTGGTGGTGGAGAAGACTCCTGAAAGTCCCTCAGACAGCAAGGAGATCAAATCATTCAATCTTAAGAGAAATCAACCCTAAATAGTTGTTGGAAGGACTGATGCTAAAGATGAAGCTCCAGTATGGTGATGGACAGGGAGGCCTGGCATACTGTGATTCATAGGGTCACAAAGAGTCGGACACGACTGCGTGACTGAACTGAACTGAAACTGAACTGAACCATTCTAATGGCAGAAAGCAAAGAGGAACTAAAGAGCCTCTTGATGAGGGTAAAGGAGGAGAGTTAAGGAGCCAGCTTAAATATTTAAAAAACTAAGATCATGACATCTGGCCCTATTATTTCATGGCAAATAGAAGGGGAAAAGATGCAAGTAGTGACAGATTTCCTCTTCTTGGTCTCTAAAATCACTGCAGATGGTGACTGCAGCCATGAAATCAGAAGACAGTTGCTTCTTAGAAGGAAAGTTATGACAAATTTAGACAATGTGTTGAAAACCAGAGACTGCTCTGTCGACAAAGGTCTGTACAGTCAAGGCTATGATCTTCCCAGTGGTCACATACAGTTGTGACAGCTGGACCATAAAGAAGGCAGAATGCCAAAGAACTGATGCCTTCCAACTGTGGTGGTGGAGAAGACTCCTGAAAGTCCCTCAGACAGCAAGGAGATCAAATCATTCAATCTTAAGAGAAATCAACCCTAAATAGTTGTTGGAAGGACTGATGCTAAAGATGAAGCTCCAGTATTCTGGTCATCTGATGTGAACAGCCAACTCACTGGAAAAGTCCCTGATGCTGGCAAAGACTTAGGGCAGAAGAAGAGGGTATCAGAGAATGAGATGGCTGGATGGCATCACTGATGCAATGGACATGAACTTGGGCAAACATTGGGAGATGGTGAAGGACAGGGAGACCTGGCATGCTGGCAATCCATAGGGTCGCAAAGAGTCGGACATGACTGGGTAACTGAACGACAAAAGGCTGGTGCAAAAGTAACTGCAGATTTTGCACTGTTGAAATTTGTCATTTGATATTGGAATACTTTCTTAAATAAAGGTGGTTAATGGCAATCCACTCCAGTATCCTTGTCTGGAAAATCTGGACAGTGGAACCTGGTGGGCTGCAGTCCATGGGGTCGCAAAGAGTGGGCCATGACTGAGCAACTAACACAACATTAAGCTATACACATTCTAATGCACATTTCCTGTTTTGTTTTTTTGCTAATGACTTATTGTGTACATGTTAAGTCACTTCAGTTGAATCCGATTCTTTGTGATCCTGTTCACCACAGCCCGCCAGGCTCCTCTGTCCATGAAATTCTGCAGGCAAGAATACTGGAGCGAGTTACCATTTCTTTCTCCAGTGGATCTTCCCGACCCAGGGATTGAACCTGCATCTCTTGAATCTCCAGCATTGGCAGGTGGGTTCTTTACCGTATTTTTATTTTAGACTATGGAAATGATGTTCGACAAAAAGTAAATTCGAGTGATTTTCTTATTCAAGTTCAAAATAGGTCATAAAGCAGTGGAGACAACTCACAACATCAGCAACACATCTGGCCCAGGAAATGCTAACGTACAATAGTGGCGGTTCAAGAAGTTTTGCAAAGGAGACGAGAGCCCTGATGACGAGGAGCACAGTGGCCGGCCATCGGAAGTTGACAGCCAACTGACTGCAATCACCAAAGCTGATCCTCTTAAAGGTGTTGCTGAAGAAGGTCAACTGTTTCAAGGTCACTCAGCATTTGAAGCAAATTGGAAAGGTGAAAAAGCTTGATAAATGGGTCCCTCGTGAGTTGACCACAAATCTAAAGAACTGTCCTTCTGAGGTGTCTTCTTCTCTTATTCTATACAGTAACAAACCATTTCTTCGTTGGACTGTGATATGCAAAGAAAAGTGGATTTTATATGACAACCAGTGATAACCAACTTAGTGGACTGAGAAACCCCAAAGCACTTCCCAAACTTGCACAGAAAAAAGATCATGGTCACTGTGTGGTGGTCTGCTGCCCGTCTGATCCACTACACCTTTCTGAATCCCAGCAAAACCATCACATCTTTGAAGTATGCTCAGCAAATCGATGAGATGCAACGGAAACTGCAATGCCTGCAGCTGGCACTGGTCAACAGAAAGAGCCCCGTTCTCTTCCATGGCAATGACCGACTGCTCATCGCACACGCAATGCTTCCGAAGTTGAACAGGGCTAGGAGTTTTGCCTTGATCCACAGGCTGGAGAATGGGTGCTGTGTCAGCAGGCATGAACACAGCACTCATCTCACTGTGAACGTTCACCAGAGCTTCTGGGTGACCAGGTACATTATCTCTGAGCAGTATTTTGAAACAAACCTTTTTTTTTTTACTAAACAGCAGATCTCCACAGTGGACTTAAATAATTCATGTTGCAAACAATGTGCTGCCATCCAGGCTTTGTCATTTCATTTACAGAGCACAAACAGAGTAGATTGAACATCATTCTTAAGGGCCCTAGGATTTTCAGAATGGTAAATAAGCATTGGTTTCAACTTGAAATCATCAGCTGCATTAATTTCTAACAAGAGAGCCAGCCTGTCCTTTGGAGCCAGGCACTGATTTCCCCCTACAGCCAGGCAAGTTCTAGATGGCGTCTTCTTTCAGTACATGGCTGTTTCACCTATACTGCAAATCTACTGTTTAGTGCAACTACTTTCGTTAAGTTACCTTAGCTAGACCTTCTGAATAATTTGCTGCAATTTCTATCACCTTGCACTTTAATTAATACATTACGGCTTCTTTCCTTAAACCTCACCTCTGCTGGCTTCCAACTTTCCATCTGCAGCTTCCTCACCTCTCTGAGCCGTCACAGAATTGAAGACAGATAGGGTTTTACTCTGAGTTAGGCTCAGGCTTCGAAGAATACGATGGCTAGTTTGATCTTCTATCCAGACCTCTGTAACTTTCTCCTTACCAGCAACTTGGTTGTTTTGCTTTCTGATCATTCATTTGTTCAAGGAAGTAGCACTTTTAATTCCTTCAAGAAATTTTTCTTTGCTTTTACAACTTGGCTAACTGGTACAAAGGACCTAGTTTTCAGCCTGCCTTGGCTTCGGGCATGCTTTCTTAACTAGGCTTAATCATTTCTAGCTTTTGATTTAAAGTGAGATGCACGACTCTTCATTTTGCATGAAGAGGTCAGGTATAGGGTTATTTACTGGCCTAATTTCAATACTTCTGCGTCTCAGGATGGAGAGAGGAAACAGCCAGTTGGTGAAGCAGTCAGAACACACAGCATTTATCAATTAAGTTTGCCGTCTTGTATGGTTTGTGGCACTCCAAAACAATAGTACCATGAGAGATCACTGGTCACAGACCGTCCTAACAAATATAATAATAATGAAAGTTTGAAGAATTAAAGTGTAACACAGAGATGTGAAGTGAGCAGATACTGTTAGAAAAATGTCATTGACAGACCTGCTCAATGCAGGGCTGTCACCTCCAATCTGTGCGAAATGCAATTACCTGCAAAGTATGATGAAGCAAAGTACAATAAAAAAGATATGCCTATATGTTGGAGGAAAAGGAAATAGATGAGTATAGTTAACAAAAGGATGGTTCTCTTGTGTGTGTGCGTGTCACGTTTACATTTACCTATTTGATGTCCTTTATTTGTGAAAGGTGAAGATGGGAGGAAGTAAAAAGATATTTAAAGAAGGTGACAAGAGGTAAACTACAGGGGCAAGCAAGGGCCAAGAATGTGAACTTTCATCAAAGGGCAGTTAGACTTACTGAAAGACTTAGATAAAGGAGTAATAACAAGTAATAAGAAATGCATTTTAGAAAGATGACTCTAGTCTACTTTTTATCACCAATGTCAAAATATGCCAGCCACATGCCTACACAGTAAAATGCAAAATACAATCTCTGCCCTCAACCAAGGACAGAAACATTTAAACAAAGTATTAAAAATACATGTGATAAGAAAAAAAAGTTTTAGAAATATATCAAGTTATAGAAATAATACAGATCAGGGAGTGATTCAAAGCAGTAATCTTTAAAAAGAACAAATTCCAGAATTCAATGATTCTGTACAATTCACATTGTCTGGTGTCCAATCAAAAACTATTAAACATACAAAGAATAAAAAAAAAAAAACAGTAAACAGACCAATAAATGATGAAGATGATGAAATTAATACAAAATGACTTTAAAATAGATTTTATGTTAAATATGCTCAAGGATTTAAAAGAAAATACAAACATAATGAAACAAAAATATCATGTACTTTTACTAATCTGGTATGTTTTAATACATTTACATACATTGTGTATTTATGTGTGTGTGTGTGTGTAGGTATACGGGGGCGAACATGAGTATACCAAATGAAACTTCAAGTCATGAAAAGTACAGTACCTGAAATAAAAAGTACACTGAATGAGATCAGCAGTGACTAGACGCTGCAAAACCAATTTGAGGACTTGGAAGAATGACCAGATTAACCAAAACAAGCGCCAACATAAAAACAGAAATAGTGAGGAAGAAAAGCCCTGGTGTTATGGGTTGAATTGTGCCCCTTCCCCTCTCTCTCTTCAAAAAAACATGTTGAAGTCTTAGTCCTCAGTATCACAAAAGTGACTCCAGTTGGAAATATGATCTTTGCAGAATTAATCAAGTTAAGATCAGGTCACTAGGGTAGGCCTTAATCCAGCCTGACTGATGCCCCCCACACACACACAAATGGGGCGGCTGTGTGAAGACGACCAAGGCACAGACCAGGGCTACTGTGCCACAGCCCAAGCAACACCTAGCTCCATAAGAGGCAGAGAGACTTAAGCAAAGACGCTCCCTGAAAAGTTTCCAGAGGGAGCATGGACTGGCCAACACCTTCATTATAGAACTCTCGTCTCCAGAACTGTGAGAGCATAAATTCCTATCATTTTAACCACCTTGTTCGTGGTACTTTGTTATGACAGTCAGGGAACTATTACAATCAAGTGACCTATAGGACAGCATCAAGAAGTCTGACATACATGAATTCCCAGCAGGTAGCAAGGGCTATACAGAATAGCGAAGATAGGAAAGTACTAGAAGAAATCATGGCTGACTCTTGCCTTTCAATTTTATGAAAGCTAGAAACAACACATCCAAGAATCTCAATAAGATATCCCAAGCAAGATAATGATGAAGCTATCCATACCTACAGACACCAAGGCATACCATGTGCTAACTGCTTTCAAAGCAGAAATGAAGTTTTTAAGGCAGTTAAAGAAAAAAACATGCATTACATACAGAAGAATGAAGTAAAAGTTGAATACAATTTTCATAAATTATGCAAACTGAAAGACAATGGAACATCTTAAAAGTGCTAAGACAAAACTACCAACCTAGAATTCTATACACAGTGAAAATCTTTATAAAATGAAACTGAAATAAAGAGTTTTCCAGACAAGGGTTGAGATTTTGACTGTCAAAAGACTTACAGTGAGAAAAACTACAGAGGATTTGGCAGGCAAAAGAAAAATATTACCAAATGGAAACATGAAACTTTACAATAGAAGAATGCCAAAACAGGTGAAACAAGATTTGTCTGTTAATTTTTTTTCTAAAAGACAACTGTTCAAAGAAAAAATATTAACAACGTTATTCTGGAATTTAAAATTTATATAGAAATAAAATATATAACAAACACAACACAAAGAATGGGGAGGGGAACAAGAGCTTACTCTTTTAAGATTCTTACATTCTTTGTGAAGTCATATAATACCATTTGAAAGCAGAAACTGATTAGTTAAAAATGCCCACAAAAAAGCATAAAACGTAATTATAAATCTATGTTAAAGGGTACACAAGTATAAAGAGCTTCCCTGATAGCTAGGTTGGTAAAGAATCCGCCTGCAATGCAGGAGATCCTGGTACGATTCCTGGGTTGGGAAGATCCATTGGAGAAGGGATAGGCTACCCACTCCAGTATTCTTGGGCTTCCCTTGTAGCTCAGCTGGTAAAACAATCTGCCTGCAATGCAAGAGACCTAGGTTTGATCCCTGGGTTGGAAAGATACCCGGAGAAGGAAAAGTCTACCCACTCCAGTATTCTGGCCTGGAGAATTCCATGGACTGTATATAGTCCATGGGGTCGCAAAGAATTGGATACGACTGAATGACTTTCACTTTGTATTTTGTACTATGTATAAACAGGGCAACAATGGAGAAACAGATATAGAGAACAGACTTATGGACATGCGGAGAAGGGAAGAGAGTGTGAGATGTATGGAAAGAGGAACAGGGAAACTTACATTACCATATGTAAAATAGATGGCCAACGGGATTTGCTGTATGGCTCAGGAAACTCAAACAGGGGCTCTGTATCAACCTAGAGGGGTGGGATGGGGAGGGAGATGGGAGGGAGGTTCAAAAGGGAGGGGATAGAGGTATACCTATGGCTGATTCATGTTGAGGTTTAAAAAAAAAAAGATGTAACCTGTACCTATAACAATATAAAGGGAGATGAGACAGATGTCAAGAGTAGGGTGTTTGTAGATGACTGAAACCAAGCTGATTATCAAACTACATTGTTTTCAGTTTCAAGGTGTTAATTTTATCCCTTAACCAAAAAAAAAAAAAAACTTTAAAAAATAAAGAAAATAGGGGGAAAGGGAATCAAACAACAAACAAAACATAAAAAGAGGACATCATTGAGAAAATGAGAAACAAAAGCATGTAAGTCATAAGGAAAAGAAACAGCTAAATGGCATAAAGTCCTCCTCATCAGTAATTACTTGAAATATGAATCCATCAGATTCTCCTACCAAAAGGTAGCAATTAGCAGACAACGGATTTTTTTAAACTTTAATCAGAAAATTTTAAAAACATGGATTCATCTATATACTCTCTATGACAGACCTCACTTTTGATGCAAAAATACAAAGAGGTTAAAAATGAAAGCATGAGAGAAGATTTCCATGCAGAAAGCAACCGAAAGAGAGGACTTCCCTGGCAGTCCTGTGGTTAAGACGCCACAGTTCCACTGTAGGGTATGCTGGCTGAATCTCTGGTTGGGGAACTGGGTCCAACCTGCCACAAAGCGTGGCCAAAACAAAGGAACACAAGAGAGCCAGGGTGGCTGTAACATTGTGAAATGAAAGAGATTTTAAATTTTAAAAAGGTAACCTTTAAAAAGCAAAATATTGTCAAAAGGCTCACCATTCCACTCAGAAGATTTAAAAAATTATGAACAAACACACATTGAACAGAGCTCCAAAATATACAAAACTGAAAGAACTAAGGGGAAAAATAAACAGTCCTCCAGAAACAGGTGGAGATTTCAATACTCCATTTTCAATAATGGAAGAACGGAAGACGACCAAGAGGGAAACAGAGAACTTGAAGTACACTGTAAACTGATTAGCCCTAACAAACATAGAGAGAACATTCCAGTCAACGGCAGAGCACACTTTCTTCTCAAGTGCACAGGAATACTTAGGACCATGTTTGGCCACAAAAAAATTTTTTAAGGTTTACTAAACTTTAAAAGATTGACTATTTTGTCTGATAGTCTACCTTTCTTGTCTTACTTCTACCGTTAGATTGTAAACTCTATGAAAGTAAGGACTTTGTCTCATTTACTCTGGATCCCTACCAGTTGGAAGAGGGCAAGTCACACAGTAGTATCATTACCAAGATAATCTAATTAAAAGAGCTGTACTTTTAAAAATCTGAGCTGCACTCAAACTGCAGTTCCTGCGTTCCCCATTCCCCCAATGAATTCTTCCCTGAATTTAAACTCTGTCATAGCCTTATTGCCCACTATTCCCCAATACACATCCTTCAGTACAACCAAACCAGAAAACCAAGTCTCCTTTGAATATTCCCCACAATCCAACTTAAATCTGCTAAAGATCATACTTAAAATACAAGTGGAATTCTTAGGCTTTATGTTGGATGAATTTTCACTGTTTAACATGCCTGACACCCATTATTAAAGAGCCTGAGTAACATTCAAGTCTATGACAGGGTAAAAGAGAAAACATGAAATCAATTTCTGAAGGCTCCTGTCACAGATAATCAAAACAACTACTGCACACTATTGATGCTGAGAACACTGTAACAACAAAACAACCTAACAACAGCTACACAGCGCTTTTGCTGCTATTCAGTCAATAAGACGCGTCTGACTCTTTGTGACCCCAGGGATTGTAGCCCACCAGGCTCCTCTGTCCATGGGATTCTCCAGGCAATACTGGAGTGGGCTGCCATGCCTTCCTCCAGGGGATCTTCCCGACCCAGGGACCGAACCCATCTCCTGCTTGGCAGGCACTTTACTGTGGCCTCAAATGACCACTACCACTTGGAATGGTCTCTTCTCCCCGTCTCCATCAATATCCCTCGTCTTTCTTCAAAGTTCAATTCAGGGTCATCTTTTCATTCCGTTTTCTGATCATTTGCTGCAACTGGATGAGAGGCCTCTCTCTCTCTGAGCCTCAGAGAATCTTTAATCCAACATCCCTTAGAAAACGTACACACACGATACAGAGATGTGTATTCCTTCTCTGTTACAAGTCTTAGAAGGTAAAAACTATCCTATTCAGCTTTACATCCACTAAAGCACCTTAGCAAATGTGTTGGAGGTATCTGCTAAGTATTTGTTAAACTTTTAAGTTCTTCCTCACCACAAACAAACGTGAACTGAAACGTCACACTGGAGTTGTATCACTCAGCAGTGCAATATAGCAGAAGTGGTTAGCTCTTTCAGGTCAACAAACCAGCTGAAAGGAATGACTTAGATTCAAAATTTTACACTCCACTGAGAACATGTCTGTTTCCTAATACTCTGCAACTGATTACTCACCTGAGACCATGGTCTGTGATCTGATAACATCCAGACAGACTGAGAAACAGAAGCACACGCCCAGTCTCTTGATCAGATTTTTCACTCCCAGAGTAAATTAAGTCTTTTTCCCTAAGCAGTCTAGTCCTTGGCGCTTTTCTACACAGCGCGGAAGACTCTGGGAGTGCTGACATAGTTCTTAAAGCTGTTCCTGTACAACAATATGAATGACCACAATATGCAAAGGCCGGAGAAGCACAATGTTGTTGCCAGCAGACACTAGTCCTTAGTCCAACAATGTCCTTACTGTAACAGGCAGAGGAGGGACAACTGAAGTTGGATGCTGTTTCCATTACACAAAGACTTTCAACATTTCTATGTCTCCATTCTACAGCATCCTCAATATCAGCCAAATCTTCAGCATCTAACATCCACACATAAGGTGAAGTGAAATCGTCAGAAGAAATAGGCTTAGTCCAGGGGTGCTCATTATCTACTTCTTCTCCAATATCCTTGTTAGTTACATCATGTAAACAAGCAGATTGCTTGAAGGACTGCATGGGAATTCTTTATTTTTCCATGTAGTCGAAGTATCTTTGCTTGTAGAAGTTTTTAAAAGGCCACTCTCATGAGCTGTCAAAATTCCAAGAGCTCTAGAAATCTTCTCTAGAGCCACATCCGTGATTTTTTCACATCCAGATAGATCAAGATGCCGAAGACTCTGGCAGCAACCAAGCCAAGACCAACTGTTAATTAAGAGGTAACAAGACTATTAGTGAATATTGCTAAATTCTTCAAGAGCATTTATTTATACGTAAATAAATGGAAACTACAGGAAAGAGTTTAAATCTAATATAATCAATCAAACATTTACTGAATATCTACTGTCAAGCATTTTTTTAGATGCTGGGACTATGCAAAGATAACAGGAGTAACTGGGAACTAAGAGTACAGTTTAACCCAACAGAAGGGGAGGGAAGGAAAAGGGTATGGAAAGGAAAGACTTTTTCATCCTGAAAAATAACCAGTCGAGGAGAAAAGCTGCACACACATGAGAGAAGGAAAATAATAATTAAGAGGAGCATTGTCTTAACTGTTTCAGAAGAACAAACTCCAGGACCTGGTAGAGAATTAGCCTTAGCCAGGGAAGCATACGCTGCCCTCTCTGAAACAGAAGACAGGTACTGATATAAAGACTAGAGTGGGAAAGTGCAAGGTGAGGCAGGAGGAGGAGGAAAGTAGCAGCATCCAAGGAAACAAGAGTCTGAATACAGCTTGAAAAAAAGTCAGAACTTCAGAATAAGTACAAAGAGTAAGAGAGAGCTTGGCCAAATGGTACTGCGAGATCAACTGAAAACAAAAACGTCTTTAAAACAGAGCCCCAGTCTATACCATTGCACAGCACAGCTCAAAAGCCTAGACACAGGAGGAGATTATAAAGATGACAGGATGATATAAATAAGTTTGGGGATCTAAAGACAAGAATAAAGAATTGGAGGGTGCCATCAAGTTATTGCTATAACACGACCAAAATCTGATAGCAAAACATAATAGTATGATTAAACTGCAATGATGCAAATGAAAAACTCAGAACAATTCTATCAACTCATAGTTAGAAATCATCAAATTTAAATACTCAAAAATAACTAACCTGTCAAACGCAGAATCTGAAATGTCAGTTTGGGTGAGATCCAAATGCTCCAAATTAGGACAAAGCTCTAAAATCTGCCTAACCTAAAAGAGGGAAAAAAATCACTGAAGACGCTTAGTTAGGGTTAGAGACACAACTTTCAGCAAACAATATATCCAGGAGTTCTCAAACTTTTCTGCATGTAAAAATCACTTCAATTTTGCATTACAAAAACATATTGTGATGAAACCCCTTATTAATTTACATTTTTAAGGAATACTCAAGGAAATTCTGATGTAGGATGTCACAAGATCATCTTTTATAAAACCATGATTTAATCTCATCTGCCCATCTCACCATGCCTTACACATTAGAGTCACATACGACTTCCCCTGATAGTCCAGTGGTTAAGAAACCATACCTCGTAACTAGCCTCCAATTAAAATTTAAAAAAATAATAAATAAATAAATAAATAAAGAATCCATGCCTCCAAGGCAAGAGGCCTGGGTTCAGTCCCTGGTCAGGGAACTAAGATTCCACATGCCTCATGGTGCGGCAAAAAAAAATTTAAAAACAAAAAACCAGAGTTTCATCACTTAACATCTGTGAAACTAAGTAAACTATTTAACATCTCTTAGTCTCTGTTTCCTTTTCTATAATGTGTAGCAATGACATCTACATGCAAAGATTACTATGAGAACCGAAATGAAAAAAGAAGAAAATCAGCAGTGTATGCCGACCTATGGGAAAGCACACTCGTGGGTAAAGTTATTTTTCTTCTTAACTAAGCTTAGCAATAAGCAAACCAAATGGAGATCATTGCTACTTTTTCTTAATACCCAAGCTAGTGCAAATTTATACCTACCATTTTGCTGGAAACTGCAGAGCTGTAGGCTAATACTAAAGTTTTTACAGAAGTGCCAACATATGGCAGAACATTATGAATTAAGCCGTGGAGTAAACGTTTTTCCATTTGTGCATGCTGATAGCAACTGATTCCTCTCCAGACTCTTCTGAAAAATGAATTCAAAAGTCTAAGAACATGATAAACCAGTTATAATCAGGCTACTAAAGGAATCACTATATTATTAAATATGAAATACTTTTTCCTCTCCTTAAACTCCCTTATATATACAAAGCAAATTTAATGGACAAGTTCTCATCAGCCAGCACTTAATATTTAACAGTTCTGATATCAACTGAAAAGAGACAAAGAGGGGAAAAGAAGTTTAAATGGGAAGGAAGGGAGAAAGTTTTTACATGATTCAAAGTTGAAGGTAATTTTCTTCTCAAGCTAATTAACAGAAGGAAGATTAAAAATAACTCCAGCTTCAGGTACCAAAAAAATTTTAGAAAAAATACTTTGACTACTTCAAGAACAGTGCAAGTTCATAAGTTCTTCAAAAGAATATAGGATATGAAGAGGAAAATGAACCACAGTAAACATAATAAAAAGTATTATTCATTATCTCACATAAATAAAAGGGACATGGACCTAGAAGAGATGTGAAACAATCAGGCTGGCCATAATGAGTCAAGGAAGGAAAAATACCTTAGAATTTTCAAGAAATTAAAAATGAGCAAAGCTTTTGCTTTTTGCTTAATAACTTCTATAAAGCTTAGATGTTTAAAAAAGGATCCAACACTGTAACAAGTACCAAAACCAAAAAATAAAAAACCCAAATTTGATATAAGGAGAAAAACACACTACACTAAAAACAATGAATTAATAATCTTATCCTATTGCTTTCTGGCTTACCTGAAGATCTAACTCGAATGTCTCTAAACATGCTTTAACCATAACACAGTTCAAAAGGAGAAGCTGAGGAAGTCTCATGTAACACAAAACTGAGTGTAGCCGACAAAAGGAATTTAAGTAGAAAGAGTAATTCTGAATTTGTGACTAATGTTTCCATGTTACAGATATTATTCTAAATTCTTCCTTTAGCCAAACATAAATGTGAAATATAGGGATAAAAATGACTTTTAGTGAACTCTATTATTCTACTGTAATTTTAATTCCAAACGATTCCTTTGTTTCTGTGGCTGTCTCTAAATATGTACTGTTTACGGTGAAATCCTAAGAAAAAGAAAACAAAACATCCTATGAAGAGTCCTAACTTCTCTGCAAGACTAGTAAAAACAGCTAAGCTGAAAAAGCACTAACATAGATGGCAGATCCAAGTTTAGTCTTAGATATACTA
Organism: Aepyceros melampus; assembly: GCA_006408695.1. Lineage (NCBI taxonomy): Eukaryota > Metazoa > Chordata > Mammalia > Artiodactyla > Bovidae > Aepyceros > Aepyceros melampus. The sequence goes on from SJXQ01007444.1 coordinate 351,199, forward strand.
CACAGCTAAACAGATATATTACCTTAGAAAGGCTCCATCATTATAACCTTAACGCTTCCCTTTCAATGTGAAAGAAAACAAGAGTCTCTTTGTCTATCTTTAAGAGCTGAGATAAACACATTAAGTTTGATAAGTAAGTATGTAAGTAAAGTCACTCAGTCGTGTCCGACTCTTTGTGACCCCATGGACTGCAGCCCACCAGTCTCCTCAGTCCATGAGATTCTCCAAGCAAGAATACTGGAGTGGGTTGCCATTTCCTTCTCCAGGGGATCTTCCCGACCCAGGGATCGAACCCGGGTCTCCCGCACTGGAGGCAGACGCTTTAACCTCTGAGCCAATAGAAAGGCTCCATCATTATAACCTTAACGCTTCCCTTTCAATGTGAAAGAAAACAAGAGTCTCTTTGTCTATCTTTAAGAGCTGAGATAAACACATTAAGTTTGATAAGTAAGTATGTAAGTAAAGTCACTCAGTCGTGTCCGACTCTTTGTGACCCCATGGACTGCAGCCCACCAGTCTCCTCAGTCCATGAGATTCTCCAAGCAAGAATACTGGAGTGGGTTGCCATTTCCTTCTCCAGGGGATCTTCCTGACCAAGGGATCGAACCCGGGTCTCCCGCACTGGAGGCAGACGCTTTAACCTCTGAGCCACCAGGGAAGTTTGATAAGATCTTTAAAACTCAACACAGATACTATGAATTGATTTTTCTACAATGGGTAAATCAAGTCTTCCTAATAGTTCAGTTGGTAAAAAATCTGCCTGCAACGCAAGAGACCTCAGTTCAACTCCTGAGTGGGGAAAATCCCCTGGAGAAGGGATTGGATACCCACTCCAGTATTCTTGGGCTTCCCTTGTGACTCAGCTGATGGAAGAACGCGCCTGCAATGCGGGAGACCTGGATAAGATCCCTGGATTGGGAAGATCCCCTGGAGAAGGGAACGGATACCTACTCCAGTATTCTGGCCTGGAGAATTCCAAAGACTGTATAGTCCACGCGGTCAAAAAGAGTCAGACACGAATGAATGAGTTTTACTTCCCTAAGGTGAGGTGCCCAATATGCCACTGGAGATCAGTGGAGAAATAACTCCAGAAGGAATGAAGGGATGGAGCAAAAACAAAACTCAGCTGTGGATGTGACTGGTGATAGAGGCAAGATCCGATGCTGTAAAGAGCAGTATTGCATAGGAACGTGGAATGTCAGGTCCATGAATCAAGGCAAACTAGAAGTGGTCAAACAAGAGATGGCAAGAGTGAACGTCGACATTCTAGGAATCAGCGAACTAAAATGGACTGGAATGGGTGAATTTAACTCAGGTATCTANACTGTTTTATACTGAGAAAAACTTGGATCTCAAAACATTCTCAGAGGCAAAAAAAAATCCTATTAGTAACCCTACCTGACAAATTAAACAGCAAATGTACTAAAACCTTAAGCTCCAAAGCATAAGACTAATGGTTCATTTATGAAAATAATATTTACGCCAATATAAAGGCTCGAAAACCTTACTTCTTAGTGTTCTCCAAGTGCCTAATATCTACTTGTATGTGTTAGTCGCTCAGTCGTGTCCGACTCTTTGTGACCTCATGGACTGTAGCCCGCCAGGCTCCTCTGTCCATGGAATTCTCCAGGCGAGAATACTGGAGTGGGCAGCCATTCCTTCTCCAGGGGATCTTCTCGACCCAAGGATTGAACCCAGGTCTCTGATTCAGTCACCCTTTAAATTTTTATGGGATGATAATTTATGTAGATAGCATTAAACAGATCCATGAAGTAAAAAGTGACGTTATGGTCTTTTTTTGGTTTTCTAAATCATGTCATTTTGTATGTACTAAAATGTCCTAGTTATACAGAATCTTTTATTCCTATAATAATATACAATTTTTAGATTCCTTAAACTTATAAGAAGAAAGTTTAATATGTACAACCCAGAACTATGCTTAAGGAAGAAAGTGAAGTTGCTCATCCGACTCATTGACCCCATGGACTGTAGCCCACCAGGCTCCTCCATTCATGGAATTTTCCAGCCAAGAGTACTGGGGTGGGTTGCCATTTCCTTCTCCAGGGGATCTTCCTGACCCAGGGATTGAACCTGGGAATCCCACACTGCAGACAGATGCTTTACTGTCTGAGTCTAACAATATTCACAAAAGACCAGAAGTGCAGACAAATTCATGAAGAATGGCTACGTTAGGTAATATCTCCAGGGCCTCACTGGGGCATATTTTATTTGAGGCACTTTAATCTTGCCTGGTTCAGAAGATAACAAAAGAATACTTCTCTGGCAATGAAAGTCAAAATTTTAAACATCTTCCTGCGTGTCTGAGGGCCAGGGGGACTCTCTGGGGGATAGCCTGAAAGTAAACTGGGGAATCTCAGGTGGCTCGGTGGCACAGAATCCGCCTCCAGAGCAGGAAACACGGGTTCAACCCCCAGGTTGGAAAGACCCCGTGGAGAAGGAAATGCAACCCGCTCCAGGCTTCTCACCAGGAAAATCCCATGGACAAAGGAGGCTGGCAGGCCATAGTCCATTGTGTCACAAAGAGCAGACACAATTGAGCACACACACACTCAAAGTAAACTACAATACTAGCTCAAAGTTTACCTGAGCATCAGCTAAAGCACGTCCCAGCCCTCAACCTCCAGCCCCACCCTCTGAAACAGATCCATTGCCAAATGGAAATGCTGAGATTAGGTTCCAGGTGAGCAATTAATGAAAGAAGAGACACCATGCCTTCTGCCCTCATGTAATTATGGATAATGTCCACAGAAGATTCATTCCAAGCAGTTAAAAGTTTAAAAGGAAGCTAGGATGCCAAAAATTCACTGTGCTAAACGCAGATTTAAACAGCAGTCTCACAGCTAGAATTCTACTAACTGATGCTTCTACCTATAGAACAATCACAACTATTATATACTAACAATCTTGAGGCAGTTTAAGGTTTTTATAGTGTTGCTGCATAACAAATTACTCCAAAATTTGGCAGTTTCAAACATTTAATAACTCATGCAGTTCCTATGGGTTACGAATTCAGCAGTGGCCTAGCTAGGTAGTTATGGCTTGCGGTTTCTCAAAAGGATACAATCAGCATGTTACTAAGGATGGCAGTCATCTGAAGACTTTTACCGGGGCTAAAAACACTCTCTTCCAAGGCTGATGCTCCATGTGGTTGGTAAAGCAGTGCTGGCCGGCAGCAGAAGGCCTCCCTGCCTTGCCACAGGAATCTCTATGGCCAGCTTGAGTGTCCTCACAACATGGTAGCCACCTGTTCCCAGAACGAGTCATCCAAGAGACCAAGGCACAAGGGGCAATGTCTTTTACTTAGCCACACAAGTCACACACCATCACATCTGCCATATTTCACTGGTGACAGAGAAACACCCTGTAAATGTGTGAAAGTAACAAGAGAATGAATAGCAAAAGGCAAAAATCACTGGGGACCGTCTTGGAAGCCGGCTTTTACTATCTTAAAATAAGCTTCCAAATGAATGTGTTCAGTACAGTTTTAGAACTGCTTATTATAGCCCAATTTCTTTAAAAAAAAAATTTTCCTTCGCCACACTGTATGGCTTGTAGGATGTTAGGTTCCCCGAAGGGAGACTGAACATGAGCCCTTGGCAGTGAAAGCAGAGACTTACCACTGGACCACCAGGGAATTTCATCCTAAATATGGTGATATGGGATCAATCCTACTGGGTAACATCTTTGAGTGCATGCTGAGTAATGTATGACTCTTTGCGACCCCATGGATTGTAGCCTGCCAGACTCCCCTGTCCATGGGACTTTCCAGGCTAGAATACTGGAGTGGGTTGCCATTTCCTCCTCCTGGGGATCTTCCCGACCCAGGGATCGAAGCGCATCTCCTGCATTGGCAGGTAGATTTCTTACCACCATGCCATGTGGGGAGCCCTAACTTCTTGCAGGGAAACATTTATAAATGTCTGTTGAACCAAACTAATCCCAACACATTGCTCATGTATCATTTTGTTCACCTGCCATTAAATTCTCAGGGTTATAATAACCCTATCACTTTAGTATCAATATTCCTGACAATAGTGTCAATATTATTTAAAAGCAGATATTCTGGATTCTCAAAACCAGAAGGAATCAGAATTTCCATGGTGAGAGAATCACAGAACTAGGAAGGATCTTAAGAGGTTGTTACCTAATTTTTTGCAGTGGAACGATGATGAGTCCTTGGAAACCCACTGTACTGTCTTTTCTACTTTTTTTTTTTTCCATTATGGAAGGTTTTGAAAAAAAGAGGTATACTAACCCAATACATTCACTTTGCAGATGAGAACAACCTCTCAATATGTAAAGAAATTGACCTACTCAATGCAGCTCTTTATACTGGAGCTCACAAAGGTAAAAAAGGATGAAACAAATCTTTAAACAACATTTTCTCATCAATGAGACTTCAAGCAACTTCATACAAAAAAATTATTCAGACACCTTCTTTAGCAGAAGTTTGTCACTTTATTATTACATTAGGGTAATAAGAGGCAGGTGTGGCTTGTGAGCAAACAGCACTGTAAAACTGAAACATAATGTAAGTTTTATGTTTTGTCATTTTCTAAACTGATGTAATCTAGTACTGCTGGAGCTAATCCTGAGTTTGAGTTTTAATTTGTGAATTTTTAAAAAAGTCCATGGATAATGTTGATACTGAATATAAAATAAGCTTTTCTGGAAATAAGGAGAATTAAACCCTCCCAAATAAATGCATTCTTATCACCCAGGCACCTGATCATTATTTTCACCTTGAAATTGTCAGGAAAAGCTAAGGTGGGAAGTTGGCACGGGGTCGGGGGAGCAAGAAAAGGGCACAGCCCTTATGTGGACAAATATTATAAAGCACATTCAGACTCAGAAGGAAAAATCTCAACAGAAAAAGAACTGGACTTCTGATAATGCTGTTGTTGTCAAAATGGAACAATAACAATAAATGTGTGTACACGTCAGAAGCAGTCCTCAATATTATTAGCAACACCCTCACAGTTAGTCTTTACAAAAATCCTTCAACAATTGTTTTACAGAGAAGCAAATTCAGACTCAGATTAGGAAAAGTACCAAAAGTAACCTACATAGTAAGTGCCAGAGCTGGGATTCAAATCCCAACACAGTCTACTCAAGAAGCTACATCTTTAAGCACTGTGCAATACTGCCTTAAAACGCATCAATATCATCAGGCAGCCATGGTGTCTGACTCCATCTTAATAAGGTGGCCTAAGACGGAGTTCAATAACATAAATGTTTCTTTTGATTGGGGAAAAAAACTAATGGTATGATTTTGTGGTCATGCTTGTAACTGAAACAAAAGCACATAAAAGGAACCATTTCTTCTTCAACGCTATGCATTCAAACCTACCAAAAGCCAAGTAAAACTGGAGATTTCAACAGTGCTTCCCAGTAGAAAAAAAAAAATGAAAGCTGGATATGAGTTCTGCATATAGCTACAAAGAAAGATTTTTAAATATAGAAACTTTTTTTCAAATCTTCTTGACTATATCTGAACTGTTCTCTATCACTTATCCAGTGTTCTCTCTAGAAAACTCTGGCCCTATGTCACTGGTGGAGTTTCCAGACCTTGATATCTCCAGGCCCCCGTTAACCAAAGCAGCACAACCAGCAATGGTCCCAACTGCCACAGCTCTTATGAAAATGCTGCACAGATTTTAAAAAGAGGAGCACTGTGCAAACACTGTGTTCTCACAGGGACCAAGCTAATTTTAAAAATTATAATGTTTGGAGAAATACAATAGTAAACAGATATAATTAAGACCTCGAGCTTAAAAAGAAAAAATAAAAAAGACCATTGAGTTACCTAACCAAGTTGAGTGATGCACTGAATTCAAAATTTATGTTACTGAAGTACTTGTCCTGAGACTTCATCTGGGCCAGGGAAGAAGGATGACCTGTGGAAACTCCACCACCTGAGGCACATACCACATATTACTGTTGACAGTCAGACTTGGAGGTAAAAATGAAGTCTGAGCAAAAAGCTCAGGAGATTTTTCATACCCTGAGGTCCACTTAACCTAACAGAAAATTGCTTTTTTGTTACAAAATGGAGGAGGGGAGGAGGAGATCTTAAATGGTTTAAAAGGAAAAAGAAAAGAAAAGAAAAGAAATGTATTCCTCACTTGCATTCCCGTAACTAAAAAGGGTGATACCTGCTGGGATTATTCAGCATATTCAATTATATGATTACTCACTGAACACTGACTACCCAAACCCACAGAACAATGTATTTGCCTTTTCCTGAATGGAAGGAAATACTCAGCATCATTACACATATCTCAATGGTATAAGGAAACACTTCCTTTCCTGAGACAGGTCTTGTCTGTTGCCTCTGAGCATGTGTGTGTATGTTTGAGCACCCACCACTTCTACACATATACACTTGTATGTATATGATTATGTCATATTCACATATATTTGAGAATTCAAAAAAACAGGAAAAACATCACTATGCCCATTTTTCTTCTGGAAGAAAAACAAAGCTAAGTGACATCTGTCAACAAGGAAGCTGCTCCAAGAAGCACTCTGTGATACGGTGAGAAGGGAGAATATAACCTTGGCCTCTTGGCTCCTATTTACAAACACACCTCTCTGACTCTCCACATTTTAAAGTTGACAATGCCTCTCATGTTTGATTGGGTGCTATTCTCACCCTAATTATCCTAGCTATGCACAAAGTCAGATGCACTTCTTTATAAACACTTTTAAATTAAAAAATATAACTCACTTGTTTTCTGAGAATTTTAGAACATTCAAGTGAATGAGGAGCTAAAGGGAATTGCAAAGGAGGGAACTGTTATTCTGACTAAAGAGAAAAAGTCAACGCCAGTCCAAACCAAGGAGGCAGCACACTTTTCCTATCAAGTCCCTGAATGATGACAAAGCGTGGATATGGGTCCACACTTCAGCTGCCACCCAGGAAAACCATTTCCTGTTGCCATGGGTTACAAGGATGAGTCACTTGCAGCCCTCCAGCAACTTGAGAGATGTCTTATACCAATGTCAGAATTAACAAAATACATTCCTGGTAATTAGCAGTGCTCAGCAATACAGTCTATTAAAATATTAGATGAAAAATATCTATTAATCCCTTGAGATAAAAATGGGGACTTGAGGTAAGTAAACTTGAGGGATATTTTTCCTATTATAAAACAGATAACATTCCCAACTTTTCATTAAGTGATCCATATAAACATGCAATCGCAAGGAGGAGAAAACAGTTTTAGGATCCATGTACTATAAATAAGAGTAATTTATGTCTTGTCACTAACATACCTTTAACCTCAAATCACACAGGCTTAGTCAGAACAGGCTTTATATTAAATCCTTTACACACACACACACAAGCAATCACATCAAAACATTAGATGTCCAGGAGGGCAAGCCATCTCTTAAACTAAGAACAACAACAACAAAAATGAACATTTTATTGTACATAAAATTAACTGCACATTCAAGTTCCAAGCAACGTGCTAGGAGAATCTTGTAAATGTGTCAGGAGCAACCCACCCAACCTAAAGAATGCCAAAAATCAGAAGTCAGGTGCAAGCAATCACATAGGACCATTACTACTATCAGCATTCACTAGAAGAAGAAAACGTTGTAGGGAAAAAAACGTGCTTTTCAGATATCACTGGCAAGGAGATTTAAGTCTTTTGTAAATATTCATCTAAACTGCATAATTTCGACTCCAGGTCCGAAAAGTATTAAGTACAGATTTAAGCAGAGGAAAATCCATTTAGAACAGCTGCAGCTTCTTAATTGGCTAAAAACAAAGACACTGTGAGGTGGCGTGGCAATATTTATCTTTCCTTGGTTTCGGTATAGTTTCCATTATACCAGTAGTTTCTCTTCTTCCTGATTGATTCTCTGCTCCAAGATCCTTTATTCTATATTAAAAGTTGAATTTAAAAACAAATGTGCAGACAAAGGAAAAGGAGGCAAGGGGGGCTCTCTAAAAACTGAGACCTTTTTCTGTATAAACTACGAACACCGCTAAACTGGAAGAAAATCATTGCTTAACATTGTTTTCACCCCTGAAATATTCTGACCTCAGGAAAACTTGAGAGCATAACAAGTAGATCTTTTGAGAAACAAAGGAAATCCATATAAATCCTATTTCTGGTAAAAATTGAAGTCATCCTCCTTTTCTCCCTTTGTTTTCACATGATACAGACATCTTAAGTTTCAAAGAAAAATAAAACCATGGTGAAAATCACTTCAACATAAACAAGGCTGAATGGGTTCTATACTACATAGGGGCTCTGTTTTCCAAGTAAGTTTCAACTTATACCTACCTAGTATGGTTATACACATGCTAAGAACCAAAAGCAAAAATCTCATTTTATTGTATTTTCATGTCTTCAGTACTGAAGTCTGAGTCTAGTTGTGTATTTTACACTAAAGTTGCTACACCTTTTCTATTCTTTGGCAGGTCCCAATGTCCTGGCCCCCTACTTGGTTTTCTTACCCAGCCTGGAGTTTTGGAAGCAAGCCTCTGAACCTTAGTTATGCTCTATCGACTCACTGTAGGGACTAAGAAGCGCAAAACTGAATGAGGTTTAAAGAGGAGATAATTAAGGTAATAGAAGTTGCATGTTCCTAATCAACTGGGAGAAGAAAAACACACACCTGTCTCCCGGTTCTCCTAAAATTAAATATCAAAGAGGGGAAAGAGTCTATCAGTCTAAGAGGGAAGTTCCTCGAGAAAAAAAACTAGGGGTTAAAAAAAAAAAAAACACGATAGATTTCTTTACACCCATGGCTTATGTGGATTTAAAACATAAGCAGTCCTTACAATACACGTCCTCCTGCGAGCACGGAAGCAAGCTGCAGAACTCTTGATTCTGACATACAGACGCCCGGCTCAGAATGCATTTCTGCAGAATCAAGGGAGATCAATAGACTCAGGAAACAAATATGTTGATGGATGAAGACGAGTCGGGAAACGACCAGGTTGAGGTGGCCACGCTGCAGGTTTCACCGCTCTTCTCATGTTGGCAAAACCAAAGGTTACAAACCAT
>SJXQ01007444.1:361393-388684 GCA_006408695.1 Aepyceros melampus
GGGCCGCGGCCCGCGAGAGCGGCACACCGGGCGCCCGCCGCCTGCGCCCCCGCCCAGCGCCCGAGCCAGCCCTGCGAGAAAAGTTTTCTGCGGGGACCACTGGGGTAGCGCCTGAAACTGGCCCCGGCCTCCTCTCCCGAATGCAGAACACAGGCTGCAAGCAGAGTGATAGGGATTTTTTTTTCCCCTCCCTGGGAGACTAGCGGGGAAATGATTTGTATGCTCAACAAGTCATGCACCTATTTTCAGCAGCGCTCGTTTCCGTCCTTGTGCAGCGACTTTTTTCAATGAAAGCACCGAGAGACAAATGGAGGGGGTCACTCCTTTTATGTCAGACTCTAAGCGGAGCCGCATGGGTTTGGAAGGAAGGTGGTGGCGGGAAGATACAGCTGTCAAATATCTTGAAAAAAAATTTTTTTTTTCTTTTTCTCCTCCTCTCAGCTAGCGAAGCACCTCCTTTTCCCTTCCCTCCCAGCCGTGGAGAATACGCATGAAGGTAGAATCCAACCTCTGGTCCAGCATTATCCGACAGCTTACATTCCTGCCGGCACCTTTTCTCTGCAACGATGGATGTGTCTATCAGAAACATCTAGTCTGGCTGGCCCTCTTCAATGCCTAGTGGAAAACCAGTTTTCAATGGACAGTTCTCTCACTGCTGTTGTAAATAAGGCTCCGATTTGTGCTATTCTCAACATACAGCCCAGGGAGAATGTGTTTATAAATTACATGGTTTAATGCCACCATGGATGTACGAGTACCAGAGAAATTGTGATCCAATTTATTTTACTATTCTAACTACTACCTTTCATTGCTTTATATATTAGTAAACAGCCATTGTGTTACAGTTCCACAATGGGGAATAAAAAGCAAGGTGATAAAAAACAAGAAGACCCTCCCTGTGGTCTTGTCCAAATCAGTCAAGCGGATTTCACAGATTTACCCTTGCAAAGAGCAGTAGATACTCCATAAACAGAGATGGCACTCTATTGGGTTGGTAGAATGTACTGTCAGAAGGAATGAATCTAGTCAGTCTAGATTATCAACACCTTGTGGGCAGGAGACATGAATCCTGCTCTTAGACCTTATACATTCTCAGAAGGCCAGCACTCATCAAGGTGCTACATTCTAACTCAAGTCTTAAATTTCTTCCCTCTCTCTCCCTATGGACTTACCTCCAGCATTGACACCTGTTCCGTGCATCCATCATGCTCTCTTTTACCCTCCTTCCAGAGTTAGCCCGAAAAAAAACAATAGTCTTATCTAAATCCTCCCATAGTTCCCCATTTCCTTCAGGGAAATAACCAAATTTTTTACTGTGGCATAGTACAGGGTTTCTCAAACTTTATCATGCATCAAAATGATAACCAGAAGTGCTTATTAAACAAAGATTTCTAGGCCCCCTATTCCTGTTCAACTTTTCCACTTTAATGGGTCTAGGGTGGGGCAGAAGAATTTGTAGTCCTGACAAGATCCAAGCTGATGCTGTGGATTTGGGACCCATCCTTTTAAAACCGTCGATGTAGCCCCTGCCTGCTCCTCCTGCTTCATCCTTTACACCTACCCTGCATTTGCTAAGCTGGTCAAACTTACTGATGCCATGCTTTCTCAAACATTCGCTGGTTTCTGCCAGGAATTCCTTCTCCCACTTTCCCCAGCACCACATCTGATAACCTGATCAACCAGAAAACTCAGGTCCTTCAGGATGCCTCCCTAGACACTCGTGGGTCCCACATCTGAGTTTATACCACTTCTTGTGCTGCCATTGTGCCTGCTTTTCACATCTTAGGCATAACAACTGCATGTTTATCTGCTTCCTCACTAGACTGGCTGTGCTAACAGCAGGACTACAGCTTACTTATTACCACATCCCCAAGTACTTAGCACACTGGCCAAGATATTGCAGCTCAATAAATGTGGAGGCAGATGGGGAGAGAGAAGGAGAGGAAGATGGACACCATTTTTCATTGTGATGATGGTAAAGACAAAAGACCAAGGGACATAAAGGAAGTAGTAATTCCCTGGTGGCTCAGTTAGTGAAGAAGCTGCCTGCAATGCAGGAGACCTGGGTTTGATCCCTGGGTCAGGAAGATCCCCTGGAGAAGAGAATGGCAACCCTGTCCAGTATTCTTTCCTGAAGGATTCCATGGACAGAGGAGCCTGGTGACCTACTGTCTGTGGGGTCTCAAAGAGTCAGACACAACTGAGTGACTAATGCACACAATTATTTTAGAAAGGCAGAGGGGGAACAAAAATATTTCTGAACTTCTAGCATGTGTCAGATGCTGGGTTAAATGCTTTGCGTGTCTGCTATCATAAACAATGTTTGTATCTCTCCAAAATTCGTATGTTGAAACCTAATCTGCAGTGTGACGGTATCTGAAGGTGGGGACTTTGGGGAGGGCATTAGGTCATGAGGATAATGCCTCAGAAGTGGAATTTAGTGTCTGTGTGAGATTCCAGAGAGTTCCCTCAGCCCTTTCTCCGCAGGAGGACACAGTGAGAAGATGGTCATCTGTGAACTAGGAAGCTTGTCCCCACCCAACACCAAATCTGGCTTCTTGATCTTGGACTCAGCAGCCTCCAGAACTGTGAGAAATGACCATTTGTCGTTTAAGCAACCTTGGATATTCTTGTTAGAGCAGCCAGACACTGTTACCTCTCCTATTCCTCAAAGCAACCCTGCAAGATAAACATTACCTGAAAGCCCAGGCGAGGAAAAGTGAAGTCTGGTGGCTCTTGTGGAGCAAAGGGAGGGAGCTTATGCTTCACTGCCAGCATCACAAAGACAGCTTACCACAGGTATGATGTGTTTAATTTATATCTAAACATTCATGGGGTTTTGTTACTTTGATGAATGCCGCGTGACTCTCACTCCCCTTCCTGTCAGAAGAGACTGCCTCAAGGGCTGAGGCCTCAAAGGCTTTACTGATCCTCCCGTGACTCAGCGGTCCACTGAGGTGAGGGGCTTCTCTGGCTGCTGGATATCATCTCTGTGAGGCCATACTCAACCTATGTGTGGTATCCTTCATGTTATATAAATTTGTAACCAACCAGCCAAACCAGACAGGTAAACATCCATTATGGTGACAGGGCCAGAGTTCTTCACTTGCCATTCTTTCCACTATACTACACTTTATAATACTATAATGGAGGTAAACATTAACTAGCAAGGAAATATGTGAATATTAAAGGTATGGTAGATAAAACTATTTGTGCTCCCTCTTTTATATTTAACAGAAGTGGATTTTTTCAAAAAGTAGATTTTATAGACATTTGCGATAAGGCTTCAATGAAAAGTTCAGCTAATGGGTTATAAATAAACCAACTCTCAGAGCTCCTAAAATGAGTGTAAATTTGGGAACCATACAATGACAGAATAAATTAGTACCTCTCTATAGGGATGTTCGTTTTCCATGAATGTTGTGTCCTTTATGTAGGATTATGCTAAAATCATGACATTCTTATAGCTAGAAGGTATCTTTAGGCCAGTCGTTCACATGTTAGCTGCATAGTAGAGTCACTTCCCGGAGAAGGCAATGGCACCCCACTCCAGTACTCTTGCCTGGAAAATCCCATGGACAGAGGAGCCGTGGGCTGCAGTCCATGGGGTTGCTAAGAGTCGGATAGGACTGAGCGACTTACATTTCACTTTCACTTTCACTTTCACTTTCATGCATTGGAGAAGGAAATGGCAACCCACTCCAGTATTCTTGCCTGGAGAATCCCAGGGATAGTGGAGCCTGACAGGCTACAGTCCATGGGAGTCACAAAGAGTTGAAGACAGTTGAGTATGCATTACCAACATGGTATTAAATGGCATCATTCTCCCTTGGAATTAAGAACTCAGCATTACCTTCAGTAAGCATCTATTGAATCCCTATCATGGTGTTCTAACAAGTTTCTAGGTCATACTGATGTTGTAGGATCATGGATCACAGTTTGAGAACCACTGTCTTATTATGTCCCCAGCCCCATAACTAAGCTTTAATAATCCTGAGATTTGTTTTCAAAAGGAAACTGTCCCCAAATAAAACCAATGTGTTTGGCTCCATCAAGCTTGTTATGATTATTCTTGTACTTATTCCCTAAGAATTAATAAAAAAAAAAAAAAACATAAGGAAGATTGTGTAATACATACTTTTTAACCTACTTTGAATTACCAGGTCAGAAAAAACCTTCGGCATTCAGCACTAAAAGCTATGGGCACCATGGTAATGAATGTGATTGGAAAAAGTTCCTGTATTGGATTGCAGAAAAACCCCAGGAAAAAGAAAAGAAAGAAAAGACAGTCCCTCTCTCCTCAAACCAAAGCACCACGTCCAGGGTATAAGAAAACTGCTGGTGAAAATTGTGCCCTCTCTGGCTACACATATGAGCCAATTTGCCTTCCCAAAGAGGCTACTATTCTTCCTGTAATTGCTTGAAGAAAGAAAAACCTGTTCATTCTCAAAAAGCAAAAAAAAAAAAAAAAAAAAACCACTTCTTAGTGCCTTGGTGTAAATGTAGCTGTGTAAACTTGGTCCATCCTAATCCACAGCGTTGAAAGAACCCCCATTCCCACAGCCTGGGCTGCTTTCCAGAGAAAAGCATAGAAGTGCAGGTCACTGAAAGCAAGCACTGTGTCACTAATCTTTGCCTCTAGTCAGGCAGCCAAAGAAAACCCCCAACCAGAGCACTCAAAAGAAGACACCCCGGACCATGAAATCTCCTTTCATCCTTTTAGCTGCTTGAATTGATTTCAAGCTACTAACCTGGATCCTTGAGGGAGGATCTTTTGGGGATACGCTTTTTTTTTTTTTTAATAGTATGAGACCCTGCCTCTACTTGGCAATTGCTTTTGAAAATTTCCGAAATAGACTGCTAAACTGTATTTTCTTTCTAAGACTACTTTAGGATCAATGGCATTTCTTGCTCTAACAGATGAGAGCTCCAGGGAGAAGATCCTAAAAGAGCTCCCAGATGCCTGCGGAAACCTCGGGTGCTGAGTTACTGACAAGAGAAAAGCCTTTCTAAGAGTGAGCTACCAGCCTATGTTTGCCTGTGCTCTTTCAAATAGCCACATTGTTAATTACTACAGCCACCACTGAACCACTTACTCTCCAAAGGTCTTAAAGTTTGAATGAAGTCTCCTCCTATCAAGGCTGGAGGAAATAATAGTCTCCACCACACAGCAAAATGTCACCTAGATTTCTCTTTTTTAAGGCATATATACTTAAATAAGCAATGCAGCTCTGAGAAATGTAACTAAGTTGCTTAGAGGAACAGCAGGAAGTGGCCTTTAGAAACATCATTTGGGAGAGAGGGAAATGTAAGGGAACAAAAAGTAGATAAAAGATGATGAAAAGAAAGGGCATGTAAGAATAGTTGGGAAGGGACTTGCTGTGAATGGCAAGACAGCCTTCATTGGGAGACTGTCAGTTTCAGAGAAACAGCTGGGGTGTTTCATTAGGGAGTAGATCTCTTTGGGAAAAATAATAAAAAGCTAAATTTTAAAATCAGAGGACTGTTAAAAATAGATTACTACCTGAATTTGAAAGTATCAAAGTAGCTGTGAGGTTACATAAGAGAATATCCCTGTTCTTAGGAGATTTCAGCTGATGTGACACTGAAACAGCTATAAAAATAATAATAATAAGTGCTTATATAAGAATAAAAATGTTTCTTATTCTTATATAAGAATATGAATGTCTTATCTTTATATAAGAATAAGAATATGATCATTTAGGAGGACAGGATGAACATATACATACTACTATATATAAAATAGATAACCAGCAAGGACCTACTATATAGCACAAGGAATTATACTCAATATTTTATAATACCCTACAAGGGAAGAGTCTGAAAAGGAATATATATATATACACACACATATATCGGAGTCACCATGCCATACATCTGAAATTAGCACAATATTTTAAATCAACTACACAATACTTCAATTTTAAAAAATTTTAGGACTTATGTTTTATATACAGAGAAAGAATACAATAACATTAATGAAAGGTGTGTGTAGGTGAATCTAAGTAATTTGTAATAGACGTATAACTTCTCTGCAGATTTGCAACTTTTTCAAAACAAAAAGTGTAATTTAAAAAAGAAGAGATTAATAAAATTTCTGCAAAGTAAGTGACTCAAAGGAACAATACGAAAAGAGTTTACAATGAGGATACTGAAAATAGATTCTTAGTCTCTTCTAAACACCCTTAAGAGACGGGCAACGTGGTCCCCTCTCGCAGGACTATTATTGTTGTTAGAGATGAGGCAAACACATTTTAGCACATCATATCTTGCAAGTAATCCAAACACTAGGCTGTACCATGGTGACCTTTGAATATTCTGCAAATTGATCTCCAAGCCATTCCTGTTCCCTCTTGTTTATAGCCTAGGTTACCTAGAAGACAATGAGCAAGCCTGACCAGCTGTGAGGCCTGCATTTCCTGACTCATCAGCACTCAATCACATTTCTCTCTCTCCCAGAGGCCTCATGACAACCCTTATGGTTGATCAGGAGAGCCGCAGCCCCGAGAACCTTCTGTACGGTCAGATTTAAGAGCTACAAGCAGTTGAGTGAGCCCCTCGGAGGTACCCACTACAACACCAGGACCAGTAAATTTATACTTTTCTGTATTCCAAACTAAGAGTAGGATTCTAAACCTTGCTTCCCCGGTGGCACTAGTGGTAAAGAACCTGCCTGCCAAGGCAGGAGACGTAAGAGACCTGGGTTCAATCCCTGGGTTCAATCCCTGGGTTGGGAAGTTCCCCTGGAGAAGGAAATGGCAACCCACTCCAGTTTTCTTGCCTGGAAAATTCCATGGACAAAGGAGCCTGGTGGGTTATAGTCCATCAGGTCTCAAAGAGTCGGACACAACTGAAGCAACTTAGCAGACAATGTGAAGTGAACATAACCCTTGAAACCATGATATGTCCAGATTATTCATGTATTTTCCTATATTAAATCACCTTTGCCTGTTGTTTCCATGAACTTTTAACCCATAAAAATGTCCTTCCATATGCTAAGTCTTCATGGATGCTGACCCCAGTGACCCATGCTAAGGTTTCCTTAAAAATTCTTTCAAAAAAGCAATCCCAAACCCTGAATCACACCCAGATCATTAAATAAGAAGTCAGCACCGATCTTAAGCTTCATGACTTAGAATTCCCCAGCAGACACATATTCCTACAAATAACCAACTAAAATGGGATCAAAATAAGCCAGGTATATTCAGTTTCTTCAAAGCAACTTCCCCATTTCTGTTAGAACAATCCTAATTTTCTAAGTGATGAGGAGGGAATAAGATTTTGATTTCCAGTGTTTGGCCCACCTTGACTTGCATAGATTCCTTAATTTGGGGGGAAACAAGCAAAAATTGAAGACTAGTTAGTGTGAAAATAAAATGGAACAGAGTGATTGTTTTCCTACATGCCAGAAGATATAGAGAAAAGATAAAGTTAGGAAAACTTAATCACTTCTGGCCACACACTGACAACACAAATAAAAATTCAAGATGTGTTTGCTAGGAGAGCACAAGGAGAATGTTCTTTTCTTTCAGAAATAAAGAATCAGGTAAGGAAATTTCTATTTGGGTAGCTCAATATATAGGACAATATTGAGAATTAAACATTCAATTGTCCTCATCAATAAATACAAGACCACACTTCAACAGAACACTCAATAAAGTAAAAATAAGTCATAAACAGAAAGCTGGGATCCAGTCTAAGTTATTCAGCCCTGTAGAAAGTCTACACTGAATATGTGAAAAGTTCAGAAATATAGGAGAGAGTTTTGTTCCTCAAAGCACTAGATCTTTGTAAAATTGGGCTCCCCTAAGGGAAATCCTGTGTTTTCTATGCATCCAAAGTTCCAAGGGCTAACTGGAATTTATAGGGAACAGGTGACTAGAGATCTCTTCAAGAAAATTAGAGATCCCAAGGGAACATTTCATGCAAAGATGGGCTCGATAAAGGACAGAAATGGTCTGGACCTAACAGAAGCAGAAGATATTAAGAAGAGGTGGCAAGAATACACGGAAGAACTGTACAAAAAAGATCTTCATGACCCAGATAATCATGATGATGTGTTGACTAATCTAGAGCCAGACATCTTGGAATGTGAAGTCAAGTGGGCCTTAGAAAGCATCACTACGAACAAAGCTAGTGGAGGTGATGGAATTCCAGTGGAGCTGTTTCAAATCCTGAAAGATGATGCTGTGAAAGTGCTGCACTCAATTTGCCAGCAAATTTGGAAAACTCAGCAGTGGCCACAGGACTGGAAAAGGTCAGTTTTCATTCCAATTCCAAAGAAAGGCAATGCCAAAGAATGCTCCAACTACCGCACAATTGCACTCATCTCACATGCTAGTAAAGTAATGCTCAAAATTCTCCAAGCCAGACTTCAGTAATATGTGAACCGTGAACTCCCTGATAATCAAGCTGGTTTTAGAAAAGGCAGAGGAACCAGAGATCAAATTGCCAACATCCGCTGGATCATGGAAAAAGCAAGAGAGTTCCAGAAAGACATCTATTTCTGCTTTATTGATTATGCCAAAGCCTTTGACTATGTGGATCACAATAAACTGTGGAAAATTCTGAAAGAGATGGGAATACCAGACCACCTGATCTGCCTCTTGAGAATTCTGTATGCAGGTCAGGAAGCAACAGTTAGAACTGGACATGGCACAACAGACTGGTTCCAAATAGGAAAAGGAGTACGTCAAGGCTGTATATTGTCACCCTGCTTATTTAACTTCTATGCAGAGTACATCATGAGAAATGCTGGGCCGGATGAAGCACAAGCTGGAATCAAGATTGCCAGGAGATGTATCAATAACCTCAGATATGCAGATGACACCACCCTTATGGCAGAAAGTGAGGAGGAACTAAAAAGCCTCTTGTTGAAAGTGAAAGAGGAGAGTGAAAAAGTTGGCTTAAAGCTCAACATTCAGAAAACGAAGATCATGGCATCTGGCCCCATCACTTCATGGGAAATAGATGGGGAAACAGTGGAAACAGTGGCTGACTTTATTTTTTTGGGCTCCAAAATCACTGCAGATGGTGACTGCAGCCATGAAATTAAAAGATGCTTACTCCTTGGAAGGAAAGTTATGACCAACCTATATAGCATATTAAAAAAGCAGAGACATTACTTTGTCAACAAAGGTCCGTCTAGTCAAGGCTGTGGTTTTTCCAGTAGTCATGTATTGATGTGAGAATTGGACCATAAAGAAAGCTGAGCACCAAATAATTGATACTTTTGAACTGTGGTGTTGGAGAAGACTCTTGAGAGTCCCTTGGACTGCAAGGAGATCCAACGAGTCCATTCTAAAGGAAATCAGTCCTTGATGTTCATTGGAAGGACTGATGTTGAAGCTGAAACTCCAATACTTTGTCCACCTGATGTGAAGAGTTGACTCATTTGAGAAGACCTAGATGCTGGGAAAGGTTGAGGGCAGTATCAGAAGGGGACGACAGAGGATGAGATGGCTGGATGGCATCACCAACTCAATGGACATGGTTTTGAGTAGACTCTGGGAGTTTTGATGGACAGTGAGGCCTGGAGTGCTGCGGTTCATGGGGTCGTGAAGAGTCGGATACGACTGAGCAACTGATCTGAACCGAACTAGGTTGGTCAAAGCTTTTCTCCCAAGGAGTGGCATCTTGTAATTTCGTAGCTGCAGTCACCATCTGCAGTGACTTTGTAGCCCCACAAAAAGAAAATCTGTCACGGCCTTTACGTTCTTTACTCCTGGCAGTATTCTTTGTTTGAAATCTACTTTGTCTAGTAACAATAGATATTTTAAATTTCTTTTAATTAGTGTTACTATCATATCTTCTGCAGAAGGGCATTGCAACCGAGTCCAGGATTCTTGACTGAAAAATCCCCTGGCAGGTTACAGTCCAAAGGGTTGCAAAGAGTCAGACATGACTGGAGTGACTTAGCATGCATGCATGCACTGTCACATCTCTTTTTGCGTCCTTTTGTTTTTAACCTACATGGGTCGTATAAGCAGCATATAATTGGGTCTTGCTCTTTTATCCAATCCAACAATCTCTGCATTATAACAGGTGTATAGAGCCAGTGGTTCTCAATCGGAGGCAGCTTTGCACCCCCAGAAGAATTTGATGATCTCTAGAGATATTTTTAAAATGTAAAACTATTATTAGATTGTAGGCAGTAAACTAACAAGGCTGCAGATGAGTTTGCTAGTCTAGTGTGTTTTCTTTTGCCTGAAAGACTGGACTTGCTTTGACATTTCTTGCATTATGGATCTGCTATTGATGAATTCTTTCAGCTTTTGCTGGAAAAAGCTATTTTGCTTGTTTTTGAAGTATTTTCTCTGGGCGTAGAATTTTAGATTGAAGGTTTTTTTAGTTCATGAAATAAGTTTGTCTACTGACTTCTCAACTGAATTATTTTCTAAAAGAAATATGATGTCACCCTCATGGTGGAAACAGTGCCTTTTTTCCTTTTTTAAAAAATTACGATTTTATCTTAATCACTGGTTTTAAGCAATTTGATTATGATGTGCTTGGGGTAGTTGTTTTCCTGCTTCACGTACTTGGGAATTATCAATCGCCTTAAATCTGTGGATTTATAATTTCTGTCATTAAAAAAAAAAAAAACAACTTTTAAGCTATTTCTTTAAATAAATCCTTCAGGTTTCTTCCGAATCTCTTAGTCTCCTATTATAGGCATATTAAGCAGTGGTCACAGCTCACTTGCTGGTCTTCTGCTTCTGTGCCTCATTTTGGATAGTTCTTATTGGAACATTTTCAGACTCATAGTCTTTTCTTCTACAGTGTCAAATCTGCCATTAATCCACCCAGTGTTTTATATCCCACACACTATAGTTTTGATTTCTAGAAGTTTGGTCTATCTCACATGTCTCTACTTAACTTTTTTAACACAGGGAATAGTTACAGTATGCTGTGCTTAGTCGTTCGTTGTGTCTGACTCTTTGTGACCCCATGGACTGTAGCCCACCAGGCTCTTTGCCAATGGGGATTCTCCAGGCAAGATACTGGAGTGGGTTGCCATTTCCTTCTCCAGGGGATCTTGCCAACCCAGTGATCAAAGCGAGGTCTCCTGCATTACAGGTAGATTGTTTACCATCTGAGCCACCAGGGAAGCACCCCCAAAATAGAGGCAAAGTGTGTGCTCAGTTGCTCAGTCGTGTCTGACTGTGATCCCATGGACTGTAGCCTGCCAGGCTCTTCTGTCCTGTCCATGGGATTTTCCAGGCACAAATCCTGGAGTGGGTTGCCATTTCCTTCTCCAGGAGATCTTCCCGACCCAGGGATGGAACATGTCTCTGAGTCTCCTGCGTCGGCAGGCGGATTCTTTACCGCTGCACCACTTGAGACGTTACAGTATAATGACATCCGTATCAGTTTCAATCGATTTGTCTCCTTACTGTGGGTCCTATTTTTCCACTTATTTGCATCTTTGGTAATTTTTGAGTGGATGCCAAGCAATGAAAGATTTACCTTTCTAGATACTAGATATTTTTGTATTCCTATAAGACTTTTGCTCTGGCATATTAACTTGGAAACCATTTGGTATTTTTAGGTCTTGTTTTAAATACAAGGCAGAACAGTGCTCAGCCTAGGGCTAATTATGCCCCATAACTTGGCAAGACCCTTCTATGTACTGCGTCCATTGCTCTGTGAGTGAGGTTTTTCCATATGTCTTGTGGGAACAGCCATTATCCCCAGCCCTCTTGAGCTGGGGTCTATTGCTTGTAGCACCTTCAGGTGGTCCTTTTCTTGGCCTCGGGTAAGTTCCTCACCTTTGTGCACTGATCAGTCTCACCTGAAAACTCAAGGGAGCAAGCATCTTTCCAGATTTCTAGAATTCTCTTTCTGTGCTGCTCTCTCCTGTTAGTCTGTGCTGCAAACTCTAGCCACTGTGGTTTCACCGGACGCTCAGCTCTCTCTCATACACCCTAGGGTCCCACCAAGCTTTTCTTGTGTCCCCCACAGCCATGCTGAGCTTGGAGATTCTCTCAAGGCAGTAAGAGGGAGCAACCATAGAACTCACCTTGTTCATTTCCTCCCACTCAGGGTTCACATCCTTTATTGCCTGTTCTTCATTGCCTGATGTCCAGCGTGTTTAACAACATTTTTTGATATATGTTGTTTTTTTTTTTTTTACTGTTTCTGGCATGGTTCAAACTTTTAACCATTGTATCCCAGAAAAAAAAAAAAAAAAACAAACAACAAAAACCAAAACTGATGCATTCAAGAAAACTATCTGGTTAGATTCATTTCCTTCAGAAACTCTGGATCAGAAATTGAGTTGTATAGACTTCATAATTAAAGAATATGAAATATTACAGCTTGCTTTTCATAGACACAAAAGATTAGGACACATTACATTTATGATTCTTTTCGATGAAATAAGACTGTCCACAGACTTCCCTGGTGGTGGAGTGGTGAAGAATCCACCTGCCAGTGCAGGGGATGCAGTTTCAATCTCTAGTCTGGGAAGATTCAGATGCCTTGGAGCAAGCCACCCCTGTGCACAGTGACCCCTGAGCCTGTGCTCCAGAGCCCAGGAGCTGCGACTACTGAGCCCTCGTGCTGCAGCCACTGAGGTCCACCCTGGAGCCGGTGCCCCTCGAGAGAAACCCCTGCTTACTGCAGCTGGAGAAAGTCCGTGAGCAGCAGCAAAGACCCACTGCAACCAAAACATACATACATTTAAAAAATGACTGTTCATTGAAAAGCAGAATTACTGTAATACTGTTCTCTTTCAATATTTAATTCAATCAAAACAAAGGAGACAGAGTTAACCAGATATATGAAATTGTTCTTGTGCATCTCAGACGGAATGAACTTATGAACAGACAGCGTACTAATCACATTAAATAAAATATTCCTGATTTTTATCTGTATTGTGTTTATTTGGGATTATTTTTCTATGCTGCATTTAAATATTAGTGAAATTTATTTAATCATAACATTTCTCCCCTACAAAGTAAAGGCATCATTTCGTGAAACTTTTAGTCATAAATCTTCCTTCCTCCCTATCAGCTGATTTCTACTATATTAGAAAATGATCAAAGTAATGGCTTTACATGATAAATTTGTCATGTACCTAAAATCATTGTTTTTAAAAATTCCCATTAGTTCACTGAGAGTTACTGAAAAAGAAAGCAGTGAGCTTGCAACTATTGTCCACTTTTACTCATCAGAAAGATGAAGCAACTCAAGATATTTCAGTGGAGTGTAACCAGGCTTGTAGAAGATTTTTTGCATCACTAACTTCACAGCATCTGCTCACTTATGTAAGCTTTAGAGGAATGTAACTTCCCTCTAGTTTTCACTTCCTCTATTTTGTTACTTAACTCATTTTCTTCAAATTGGTATGAACTTGAAGATATTTATTAGACAAGTGAAAATGAAAATGGAAAACAAAGCATATCCGTACAAAAAGAAATAAAGTGAACACACACACACGCACACACAAATTGTTTAGGACTAAATAACCAATGACGATTTTAGGCTGTGGGCTTCCCAGGTGGTGCAATGGTAAAGACTCTACCTGCCAATGCAGGAAAGGTTAACAGACAGGAGTTTGATCTCTGGGTTGGGAAAATCCCCTAGTAGGAAATGGCAACCTATTCCAGTATTCTTGCCTGGAGAATCCCATGGAGAGAGGAGCCTGGCAGGCTACAGTCCATGGGGTTGCAAAGAGTTGGATGTGACTGACTGTGTATGCACACACAAACACACACGCACACACTGTAGGCTATAAAGATTCTGTCGCGTTCTTCCTATCCTAGGTTTACCACGCCTTCAGGCTTAGGTTCCTGTCTAAGGCCCCTCTGACTATTGCTTTCACTCTCAGTCTTAGCTATCACACTGGCAGTGGGAAAAAAAAAAAAAAAAACAGAACCACTCAAGAGAGTTGAAAGTTTACTACTGTGTACACTTGACACAGTTAGACATGTACTGTGACTTACCTTCTTAGTCACAAAAACTCTACTTGGAACAGGCAGAAATGCCATCCTGACCACTTCTGATTTTTCTCTGATGCATGAAAATCTTCAAATGAAGGTCTGCACACCTGAGGCGAATATTTGAAAGGGAGTATTAGGTGGAAAAAAGGTCTACTTCTATTAAGTTAGGTTTTTGGCCTTTGGCAAATATTTAACTCTCTAGGCTTTAGTTTCAGTTCAGTTCAGTTCAGTCACTCAGTCGTGTCCGACTCTTTGTGACCCCATGGACTGCAGCGCGCCAGGCTTCCCTGTCCATCACCAAGTCCTGGAGCTTACTCAAACTCATGTCCATCGAGTCAGTGATGCCATCGAACCATCTCATCCTCTGTCATCCCCTTCTCCTCCCTCTTTCAATCTTTCCCAGCATCAGGGTCTTTTGAAATGAGTCATCTCTTTGCATCAGGTGGCCAAAGTATTGGAGCTTCAGCTTCACCATCAGTCCTTTCAATGACTATTCAGGACTGATCTCCTTTAAGATGGATTGGTTGAATCTCCATGCAGTCGAAGGGACTCTCAAGAGTCTTCTCCAACACCACAATTCAGAAGCATCAATTCTTCGGCGCTCAGCTTTCTTTATAGTCCAACTCTCACATCCATACATGACTACTGGAAAAACCATAGCTTTGACTAGATGAACCTTTGCTGGCAAAGTAATGTCTCTGCTTTTTAATACCTGTCTAGGTTGGCCTTAGTTTCCCCACCTTTAAAAACAGGAATATTAGAAATGAAAAGACTAGAGAGGAACACATTTATAACCTTAACCATATACATTAGGACACTGTTTTCACCTATTCAGTTCAGTTCAGTTCAGTCGCGCAGTCATGTCCGACTCTGCGACCCCATGAATCGCAGCACGCCAGGCCTCCCTGTCCATTACCAACTCCCGGAGTTCACTCAGACTCACGTCCATTGAGTCCGTGATGCCATCCAGCCATCTCATCCTCGGTCGTCCCCTTCTCCTCCTGCCCCCAATCCCTCCCAGCATCAGGGTCTTTTCCAATGAGTCAACTCTTCGCATAAGGTGGCCAAAGTACTGGATCCTTCAGAATGGACTGGTTGGATCTCCTTGCAGTCCAAGGGACTCTCAAGAGTCTTCTCCAACACCACAGTTCAAAAGCATCAATTCTTCTGCGCTCAGCCTTCTTCACAGTCCAACTCTCACATCCATACATGACCACAGGAAAAACCATAGCCTTGACTAGACGGACCTTAGTCGGCAAAGTAATGTCTCTGCTTTTGAATATACTATCTAGGTTGGTCATAACTTTTCTTCCAAGGAGTAAGCGCCTTTTAATTTCATGGCTGCAGTCACCATCTGCAGTGATTTTGGAGCCCAAAAAAACAAAGTCTGACACTGTTTCTACTGTTTCCCCATCTATTTCCCATGAAGTGATGGGGCCAGATGCCATGATCTTCGTTTTCTGAATGTTGAGCTTTAAGCCAACTTTTTCACTCTCCTCTTTCACTTTCATCAAGAGGCTTTTGAGCTTCTCTTCACTTTCTGCCATAAGGGTGGTGTCATCTGCATATCTGAGGTTCTTGATATTTCTCCCGGCAATCTTGATTCCAGCTTGTGTTTCTTCCAGTTCTGCGTTTCTCATGATGTACTCTGCATAGAAGTTAAATAAGCAGAGTGACAATATACAGCCTTGACGTACTCCTTTTCCTATTTGGAACCAGTCTGTTGTTCCAGGTCCAGTTCTAACTGTTGCTTCCTGACCTGCATACAGATTTCTCAAGAGGCAGATCAGGTGGTCTGGTATTCCCATCTCTCTCAGAATTTTCCACAGTTTATTGTGATCCACACAGTCAAAGGCTTTGGCATAGT
The DNA here is from genome assembly GCA_006408695.1 of Aepyceros melampus. Classification (NCBI taxonomy): domain Eukaryota; kingdom Metazoa; phylum Chordata; class Mammalia; order Artiodactyla; family Bovidae; genus Aepyceros; species Aepyceros melampus. The sequence goes on from SJXQ01007444.1 coordinate 377,225, forward strand.
CAATAAAGCAGAAATAGATGTTTTTCTGGAACTCTCTTGCTCTTTCCATGATCCAGCGGATGTTGGCAATTTGATCTCTGGTTCCTCTGCCTTTTCTAAAACCAGCTTGAACATCAGGGAGTTCGCGGTTCACGTATTGCTGAAGCCTGGCTGGGGAATTTTGAGCATAATGCAATAGAATGTTTATGTGCTGTGTTCAGTCGTGTCTGACACTTTGCAGCCCCGTGAACTGTAGCCCTCCAGGCTCCTCTGACCATAGAGTTTCCCAGGCAAGAATATTGGAGTCAGGGTGCCATTCCCTTCTCCAGGGGATCTTCCCAATTCAGGGATCAAACTTGCATCTCTATGACTCTTGCATTGGCAGACAGATTCTTTACACTAGCACCCCCTGATAACCCCCAATAAAATGTTTATAAAACACCACATAAGTATTTTACCCTGATTCCTGAAAAAAAAAAAAAAAGACAAACTTTATTCTAGTCAATCATCTACCCTCAAATAGCAGTTCATGGGAAATATACATGAAATAAACAGGCTGTGTGATACTATGAGGATGAAATCAGCCAAATCCAGAATATGGGAAATTGACCTAGACAAATGACCCAATCTCTACGACAAATAATTGTCCGGGAAAGAGAGGGGAAGAGAGCCTGTTATATATTAAAAGAGACATAAGAAGTAGCACATAAAATACACAGATACTTTAGATCCTAATTCAAAGAAACTGGTGTGAAAAATAATTTTTTTGAGAAAATTTTAAAAACCTGAACATTGGAGAGTAGATGAAATGAGAGCTAAGATATGCTTTAAACTAATTCTAACTGAGTGGGGTGTGAAAGGTTGTTGTTGAATCACGACGCCGGGATTCTTGGCCTCCGGAGGAGAAGAATTCAATCCGGGGCCAGAGACGAGGCTTGATTGCTCAGAGCTTTTGTGTAATAAAGTTTTATTAAAGTATAAAGGAGATAGAGAAAGCTTTTGACACAGGCATCAGAAGAGGGCAGAAAGAGTACCCCCCTGCTAGCCTTCAGCTGGATGTTGTATAGTCACCAGCAGTCTGTTAATGAAAGAAAGGAATGTCTCAAAACTTAGAATGGCACCAGGCCCCTCACCCATAAGATGTATTTTGGGATAACCTTGGCTCCAAATTGTTTATCTTGGGCCATAAAATGATTAACTTGAATCTTGAAGAAGGGCAGATCACCATACAAAAAGTTTCATTTACGTAGATTAGAGGAACATATCAGAGTATAACATACTGGTTTATCAAGTAGGTTCTGGTGGCTCAGAGGTTAAAGCGTCTGCCTCCAATGTGGGAGACCCAGGTCTGATCCCTGGGTCGGGAAGATCCCCTGGAGAAGGAAATGGCAATCCACTCCAGTATTCTTGCCTGGAGAATCCCATGGAGGGAGAAGCCTAGTAGGTTACAGTCCATGGGGTCGCAAAGAGTTGGACACGACTGAGCGACTTCACCTTCACCTTCCTTGAGCCCAAAAGGTGGAACCAACTTGAAGACAGAGTTTGGGGTGGATGCATAGTACATTAGCATAGCTTAAGATAAACATTTCCATAAGAAAAAGGCAGTGGTTAACTTCAGGTGAAATCAGATGTCATTATGGCAACACAGAATTTTAAGAGAAACCTCCTTTTAAATTTTTATAGAGAAGGAAAAAATATCGCGTTTGTTTCCTCCTGCCATCCTGCCACTTAAGAGAGATAAAATGTCTGACAGTTGCAGGCTGTCTCTGCCATTTGGAGACCCCTGGCCTTCCTGCCTGTTACCCTCTCAGGTGGGATGTGTGAAACGTGTTCATGCGGCCTGAGCTGTGGGAAGAGAAAAGGAGAGAAACAAAACTGGTCTAATACTAATAGTGGTTAAAGCTAGGTGTTGGTTTGTTAGGTTCATTTTACTATTCTCTTTGAAAATTTTCATAACAGTAAAAATAAGTATGAATTTCAAATCTATTAACTTTATGCTTGTTTACCTAATATAGCACTAGGCCTTGTTGAAGATATGGAATGCTCTGAACTAAGTACAAAATCCTAAGGAAACAAACAGATGAAAAAAGAAAAGGAGTCATTAAAAACCCAATTGAGGGACTTCCCTGGTGGTTCAGTGACAGAGACGCCTCACTTCCAGAGCAAGGAGCCTGGGTTCGATCCCTGGTCAGGGAATTAGATTCCACATGCCACCACCAAAAGTTCACATGTCGCGAATAAAGATTGTGCATGCCACAACTAAGACCTGGCACAATCAGATAATAAATCCTTTTTAAAAACCCAATTGCACAGCTAACAAGTGATAATTCTATATATATTAAGAAAATAAGGCACTGATACCTACAAAATTAATACACCTAATTAGCCTCAAGAATGATCAACCCATGGATTATCTTTTTTTCACCTAAACTCTTGTCTATAACACCCCCAAATCCCTGGTTTCATATTAGAAATGGCTTTTTAAAAGGTTCATTAGGTTGCCTTGAAACGATTTTTTAAGTCTTTGGGGTAAAAACCATTTCCTATGCTTAAACACAACTAGCTCGATTCTCCACATTTGACAACTTCAAGATCATACACATATCAGTTGTTAAATAATTTAATTATGGGTGAGTGAGTGAAAGTCACTCAATCGTGTCTGACTCTTTGTGGCCCCACGGACTATAGCTTGCCAGTCTCCCCTGTCCATGGAATTCTCCAGGCAAGAACACTGGAATGGGTAGCCACTCACTTATTCCAGGGGATCTTCCCAACACAGGGATCAAATCCAAGTCTCCTGCATTACAGGCAGATTCTCTGCCATCTGATCCATCAGGAAAGCCAATTTTATTATATATATATTTATTTATTTACTATATATATATAAATAATTTGAAACAAAAAATCCACCTACGTGTCTGTGTTAGTTCGTCAGTTGTGTTCAACTCTGCAACCCCATGGGCTGTGGCCCACCAGGCTCCTCTGTCCATGGCATTCTCAGGCAAGAATACTGGAGTGGATTGCCATTTCCTTCTCCAGGGGATCTTTCCAACCTAGGGATTGAACCTGGGTCTCCCACACTGCAGGCAGATTCTTTACCAATGGAGCCACTAGAGAATCCCCAATATATATGTGTGTATATATATACACACATATCTATAAATATAATTTGAAACAATAAATCGAATTACTGTAAGATATTATTATAAAACCATAATAATTAAGGGGCTTCCTAGGTGGTTCAGTGGTAAAGAATCTGCAGGAGCAGCAGGAGATGCAGGTTAGAGCCTTGAGTCAGGAAGATCCCTGGAAGAGGAAATGGCAGCCCACTCCAGTATTCTTGCCTGGAAAATTCCATGGACAGAGGAGCCTGGCAGGCTACAGTCCATGGGGTCGCAAAAGTCGGACATGACTGAGCACCAATGCACATAGTATTAATAATTAAGACAATGTAATAATGGTCTAGAGATAGACAAAATTATAATTAGAATAGAGACCAGAAAGAAAACTGCATCATAGGCACAGCTGATGTATGCCAGAGCTGCCAAAGATTATTTAATACATAGGGCTAGGACAACTGATATTAGTGCAGGGGAAAAATGAAACTATACATCTACCTCAAATCAAACATTAAAAAGAAAAATCAATTCCAGGTACATTAAGGATTGAAATGAAAAACATTCAGAAAAAAGAATATATTATTTTACTCTGGAGGTTAGGAAGAATTTATTAAACACGATATAAGACAGGCCATTAAAGAATAAATCTTACTTTCATTAAAATTAACTCCTACCCATCAGTAAGAAAAAAACAAATAGCATAACAGAAAGGTGGACAAAGATATGACAAATTTTTTATTGATATAGAAATTTAAAAAATACATGAAGATATTAAACTCTCCTTAGTTTTCAGGATAGTGCAATTAACACAACAGTAACATTCCACTTTTATCCCAACAGACTGGAGAAAGTCAAGTCTGACAAAACCAGGTTTGGGCAAGGATGTAGAATGAGAAATCCCACACCTGCCAGTAGGGATTGAAAGTTGGTCCAAGCACCTTAAAATAATATTGGCATTACTAATTGAACTGAATTTATGCATAATCCCATCTAGCAATTCTAACTGTATTCATCTGCTAGAGTAGCCATAACAAAAATGCTAGAGACTGGGTGGTTTAAAAACAGATTTATTTCCTCAGTTTTGGAGGCTAGACTCCAAAATCGCAGTTTGGTTTCTTCCCAGGCCCCTCTTCTTGCATTGCAGATGTCTTCTACAGTGTCTTCACTGGCCTTTCTTCTTTCCATGCACATGTCCAGTGTCTCTCTGTTGTCCAATCTCATCTTCTTTAAATTAATTTATTTTAATTGGAGTCTAATTACTTTACAATATTGGTTTTTGCCATACATTGACGTGAATCAGCCATGGGTGTACATGTGTCCCCTATCCTGAACCTCCCTCCCCAATCTCATCTTAAAAGAACAACAATCAGACTAGACTAGAGCACTCCCCATCAAAGGTCTCATTTTAATTAACTATCTCTTTAAAGACTCTATCTCCAAATGCAGGCAATTCCTGAGATACTGGGAGAAGTTGAGAATCAGGGCTGCAATTAAGAATGTTGGAGAATCCCAATTCAGCCTATACCACCACCTCTAGGAATATCAGCCAGAGAAACTTTTGTACGTATTTGAGAATGCTGATAGCATTTAGTTCATAATAATAAACAACATAGCAGATAATTCAAGTGTGTTGTCTTTCTAAAGCAAAATACTGTATAGTAGTGAGAAGGAAAAGACTATAATTACATACAAGGGTTTTTCAGGTGGCACAATAGTAAAGGATCTGCCTGCCAAATGCAGGAGCCATGGGTCGACCCCTGGGTTGGCAAGATCCCCTGGAGGAGGGCATGGCAACCCACTCCAGTATTCTTGCCAGGATAATCTTATGAACAGAGGAGCCTGGTGGGCTACAGTCCATGGGGGCACAAAGAGTCAGGCTCAACTGAGTGACTGAGTACGCATAGCAACATGCATAAATCTGGATCATTCTTAGAAAGGGTTAAATGGAAAAAAATTCATTACAAAAGAAAACATGCAAAATAGCTACATTTATAATAAGGTTTAAAAAAGCAAAGATACATTGCATATCTGGGGGATACAGTGGGTAGCCTTATAATAAACTCTAAAGAAAAGCAAAGTAATGAATAACAGAAAATTCAGCATAGTGGTTTCCTCTGGGAAGGAAGGAGGGGGAACACATTAAGAAAGAGACATGCGTGTGTGTGTTAGTCATTCAGTCATGCCTGACTCTTTGCAACTTCATGGACTGTAGTCTACCAGGCTCTGCTGTCATGGAATTCCCCAGGCAATACTGGAGTAGGTAGCCATTCCCTTGTCCAGGGGATCTTCCCGACTCAGGGATCGAACCCATGTTGCCTGCAATGCAGGTGGATTTTTTACCGCTGAGCCACCAGGAAAGCCCAAGATTACCTTGGTACTCTATTTGTTAATTAGATGGTCACTGATCATTAGAGGCCAACTGAGACCACTTTGTTACCAACAGAAGCAATACTAACTTTGGCAGTTTTCAAGATTCTTTCTCTCTGCATGGAAATAGTGGACCCAAGCAAATTCAACTCACACACTGGGTATTTCATTCACCCTGACCAAAACACTTAAAATTACAGCTGGTTCACACTAAGCTTTTCGGATACTTTAGAACACACTTGCTGATGCATGAAATAAACGGAGATGCAGCCTAGATGCTTGCAGAGATAGTACCAAGATACGGGGCCCGAACCTGAGGTGCCAGTGTAGTTGCAGGGAGGGGAGCTTGGCAGGGCCACTGCCCCTGTAAAGGCTACACGTGAAACAGACTCTGAAGGCTAAGCATGCCAACTCTTGTTGCTCTTTGCTTTTTTTTTTTTTTTTTTGGTAAAGGTGAAAATCCTTCCAGATTTCCTTCAATTATCAACCCTGGTTTTGTGACAACCTAGAGGGGCAAGATGGTGTGGGATATGGGAAGGAGGTTCAAGAGGGAGGGAGCACGGACCACTGATTCATGTTGATGTATGGCAAAACCCAACACTATATTATAAAACAATTATAAAAATTAAATTAAAAAAAAACAGGCACTAATACAATACAGGTCTTTCCTAAAAGTGAAGAGGCCTAAAGCAAACTTTAAAAAGTGGGGGAGACTTGTATTATCAACCTGAAAAATACTTGTCTGGTAACAAAGTCAACTTTCCTTTGCACTGACTTATTTTGTGCCTAAAAACGTGTTCTGTTAAACTATTCACAGGGCAGAAATAAAAAATATATATACTTACTTGTATACATTTTATATCTATTTGATGAAATGCAGATCTAGTTAAAAATCGGTAGACTGCTAACCTAGAGACACAAACCTAAAATGATTATTCAAATAAGTCTTCCTAAATAAGTAAACAAGGTAAATGATAGCTGTTGCTGTTATTCAGTCGCTCAGTCCTGTCCGACTCTTTACGACCCCCATGGACTGCAGCACGCCAGGCCTTCCTATCCATCACCATCTCCCAGTTTGCTCAAACTCATGCCCACTGAGTCGGTGATGCCATCTAACCGTCTCATCCTCTGTCGTCCCGTTCTCCTCCTGCCTTCAATCTTTCCCAGCATCAGGGTCTTTTCCAATGACTCGGCCATTTGAAAAATCTCTGTAATTCTCTTACAGAGACTGACAAAATTAGCGTGCTTGCGTGTGGCCGAGCGGGGCGGCCTGGCCGGAAGCGGCGGTTCAGCATCACCAGTCACCAACATCATCAATCTCGGTTCCGGAGCGGCTGCTGGGCCAGCGGGAAGGTCTGCTTAATCGGCACTAGCCTCTTCTCCGCTCCCATGGCGCCGGACCGGGTCGAGGCGAAGCCCGTCCGCGCTTGACGTCAGCCAGAGACTGACCACCATCGGCGTCTCAGCAGACGCTCCCAACTCCGATCAGTTAGCCGCAGACAGCCGACATGTCGGTTACCGCCGGAGTCTTCAAATACCTCCCGCGAGAAAAGGAAACACCGCGAGACAACCGCGAGACAACCGCGAGAGCAGGGCCGCCTCCTGGCTTCGCGCGTGCGCAGACGGCCCTCTTCCGGTTGCAAGCGGCATAGGCTTCTCTGGGAGCGGAGGCGAGGCCGGAAGTGTTGTTGAGTAGGGAATGAGGGGCGAGATAACGTTGGCGGTCGGCAGGTTCGGCGGGAGGCTCGCGGCGCTGGGCTGGAGGTGAGAAGAAAGAAAGGCGAGCTCTGGTGGGAGTGGTCCGGATTCGGCTGAAGGGAGACATTGCGGGGTTCGTTGGCGGGAGGCACGTTTCGGTTTTGCTCAGAGGACGGATGGACGTCCACCGGAGGTAGGGAGCTGCGATCGGGATCCGGGGGCAGATGCCTTCTGGACGGCTGAAGGAGTCAGGCTGGGATTCGGAGACCTAGTTAGCTTCCTTGAGATATGGAGGAAATGGGAGTCTCCTGGGAAGAGGATTACATTCTAATCTATTTAAAGCCCATACCTGCAAAGTCCTCCTCTTAAGGCGTAATTAACTAATGAGTGCAGGATAACAATATAGGAAACAAAGGAGAATATCAGAGACAGAAGGTAGTTTTAAATTATTGGTTATGAGACAAGCAGTCAGTGCCTTCAGGAAAGAATCCCGCCTTAACCATCCCTTTTAAAAATAGGATATTTTTTGACTGACACAAAACTATAACCAATACGTGTGTAGTCAACACCCAACTGGAAAAATTATTCTATATTTGAAGCCCTTGGTCTGCTCCATCCAATTCCATTCTGTTCTCTCTTGACCAAGGTGAAAGTGAAGTGAAGTCGCTCAGTCGTGTCCGCCTCTTTGCAACCCCATGGACTGTAGCCTACCAGGCTCCTCCCTCCGTGGGATTCTCCAGGCAAGAGTACTGGAGTGGGTTGCCATTTCCTTCTCCAAATCACCTTTATGTTTTATTTTTTAATTACATACATAGTGCTGTTTTGCATAGTTTTCAGTCAGAAATGTGTATATCCTTTGGCAACTTTCTTTAACTTAATGTAAGATTTGACAGTGTTGTGTAACTCTAGCTCATTCATTGTTAACATCTGAACAGGTGTGTTCCCTTGTATGAATATACCCACTATCTATTTTCTTGCTTTGTATTCCCAGTGCCTGGCACATTGTAAATCCTTACATGTTAGTTGAATGGATAAATGCTGTGTCATTTGAGCTAAATCATAAAGAATAAATAGGATTTTAAATGACTTAAAGCAAGAGAAGTATTCCAGGCACAGGGAATACCATCCAGAATGAAAACAGAAGTGTGAAAGTGTGCGAGGTATTTCAAGAACTCATGGTAGTCTTAGAGCTTGAAGTGTAGGATTGTATGGAGACACCAATTTAAATGACTTATCCTGAAGAAATTGCACTGGTTCATAGCCAGTAGAGGTGTATTTTTAGAAGATAGTACTCAGAGCACTGTGGAAGAATGTCTAAGAGGTAAAAATTCATGGCAGGTAATTAAAGACCACACCTGTCAGGCATCATAATAATGATCATTGCGTTAAGCATGTAAGGCAATCATGCAGACCTGCTTAAAACTTTAAAACATTCTCCTAGTCCGTTCACAGCACTTTTGTAGACAGTTATTTCATACCTTCTGTTAAGCTTGCAACATTTTCTACTACATACTCCCATTTAGTTATTACCTTGTATCCTCTTTCAGTTAAAAAAGGACTTCCACATGCTTTCTTCCTCATATTTATCAGGTCTGTACACAATATTCTATGTCTACTATTACTGTAGGTGAATTGTCTGAAGAGAGTGGGTAAGCCCTTTAAGAATACTTTTTGAATATAATAGTATACACTGTTGCTCTGAAGCACAGCCAAACGGACTCCTAAAGAGGCTTTCCAGGTGGCACTAGTGGTAAAAAACCCTCCTGCCGATGCAAGAGAAGTGGGTTTGATCACTGGTAGGGAAGATCCTCTGGAAGGAGGTCATGGCACTTCACTCCTGTATTCATGCCTGGAGAATCCCATGGACCGAGGAGCCTAGCAGGCGGGCTACAGTCCATGGAGTCAACTGAAGCGTATATCGTTCTGTAATCTCTTATGGGGCTTCCCTGGTGGCTCAGACAGTAAAAAATCTGCCTGCAAAACAGGAGACCCAGGTTTGATTCATGGGTCGGGAAGATCTCCTGGAGGAGGGAATGACAGCTTACTCCAGAATTCCTGCCTGGAGAATTCCATGGACAGAGGAGCCTGGTGGGCTATAGTCCATGAGAGTCACAAAGAGTTGGACAGGACTGAGCTACTAACACTTTCACTTTCAAAGAGGATTGGGTTGAAATGAAAATGGTAAAAATAAAAAAGAACAGAGTGATTTAAAGACAGTTGTTTTTGTCTAAAAGAATTATTCATACCCATAATATATAAATGAGAGATTAGTTTTTTAAAATCTTTCTTATTTTCAGGTAGATTTATGTGTTTGGCTTTCTAAGATAAATCTAAAAATAGTGTACATTTATGTTTTTATAAGCAATTTATTTTGAAATATAATATGGATCCAGTTTTAAATGTCTCACTAATCTTTGCCTTACATATCACCAAATTGTTCAAATATAGTTTGGTAACTTATTTTTCACTGACTAATAGAGTGTCCATGGTACAGTTTACTATGTGTGTCATTCATTCTCTCATTTAATCTTTCAAATGCATTTATTGAGAACCTACCATGTGACAAACACTGGTCTAGGAACAGGTAGATAAAAAGATTCATTAATGGAAAGTCTCTAACCTGAAACTGTATCCCACGCCTCTATTAATACACCGTGGTATATAAGATGCTTTCATCTCCAAGTATTTGGTTACCGTAACTCTGGAAAGTCTCTCCTAAAGAATGGCTAAACTAGATGCACAGCCGATTAAAGAGCATTATTGCTCTTCTTATTTAGCAAAGATCCAGATGGAGTTGCTTTTCCAACAGTTTAGTTCCGGTTTAATATGGTGATGCTCTCTACCATACTTTGCCTCCATCTGGGAGGCATCTGCCAGAAACTCATTACTCCTGCTAACTACCTTGGCAGACAGGATGGAAGACCTCCAAAGAAAAGCTTTGCCTCTTTCTGAGAGGAGGGTAAGATATTTTGAACATGTCATTTTTGGGGAAACATCTAAGGAAGATTAAGTCAGAAGCATCTACCAAACCCTGAATTCACTCTCCCATAGGTTGCTAAGTAGTGTCTGACTCTTGGTGACCCCATGGACTGTAGCACACCAGGCTTCCCTGTCCTTCACTATCTCCCTGAGTTTGTTCAAACTCATGTCCATTGAGTCAGTGATGCCATCCAACCATCTCATCCTTTCCTGCCCCCTTCTTCTCCTGCCCTCAATCTTTCCCAGCGTCAGGGTCTTTTCTAGCGGCTGGCTTGTTAAAAATGAGCATCCTTGTTAAAATGCATGTTTACAAACAGTGCAGCAGTCAGGTTCCTTAGTGCTTACCCAAAGGAGTGGAAAACTTTGTACACACAAAAACTGGCAGCCCATGTTTATAGCAGCTTTATTTACAATTGCCAAAAATTGGGAGCAACTAAGCTGTCTTTCAGTAGGTGAATGTATAAATGAACTTACAACCAAGCAAATATTTTTCAGTGCTAAGAAGAAATGAGCTATCAAGTCATGAAACTATATGAAGGACCTTTGAATGCATATTACCAAGTGAAAGAGCCAACCTAAGAAGTCTGTATACATGTAATTCCAACAGTGTGGCATCCTGGAAAAAGGAAAATTGTGAAGCTGAGCTGGTTAAAAAACATCAGTGACTACTAGAGATAAGTAGGGGTAGGAAGGAAGGGAAGGATAAATAGACAGAGGCACAGGATTTTTAGGGCAGTGGAAATACTCTCTCTGATGCCATATGGTGGATACATGCCATTATTCATTTGTCATAACTCATAGGATGTACGACCCCAAGAGTGAGCCTTATTGTAAGTGATGGACTTCGGGTGATGGTGATGTGTTGGTGTGGCTTTGTCACCTGTAACACGTGCCACTCTGGTCGGGGATGTCGATAATGGGGAGACTGCATATGTGGGGGCAGGGCTATGTAGGAAAAAATCTCTACCTTTTGCTCAGTTTTGTTGTGAACCTAAAGTTACTCTCTAAGTTTATTACATTTTAAAAAAAACGTATTATACATGACATACTATAAGTCCCCTTAAAGTTTACTGTTAAATACAATTTAATGAAGTCTTATAGAAGACTCTCACCTAGGCCTTCTCCCTCTGGGAGCATCTTTTTTGTTTCAAGGTCAAAACATGATGCCTCTTTCAAATCTGGCGTTGTTATTAAAAGATTGAGTTCAGTTCAGTCTCTCAGTCGTGTCCGACTCTTTATGACGCCATGAATCGCAGTACGCCAGGCCTCCCTGTCCATCACCAACTCCCGGAGTTCACTCAGACTCACGTCCATTGAG
>SJXQ01007445.1:0-21076 GCA_006408695.1 Aepyceros melampus
TAGAAGACTCTTGAGAGTCCCTTGGACTGCGAAAAGATCAAAGTAGTCAATCCTAAAGGAAGTCAACCCTGACTATTCATTGGAAGGACTAATGTTGAAACTGAAGCTCCAATATGTTGGCCACCTGATGTGAAGACCTTGCTCATTTTAACAGACCCTGATGCTGGGAAAGATTGAGGGCAGGAGGAGAAGGGGACGAAAGAGGATGAGATGGTTGGATGGCATCACTGACTCAAAGGACATGAGTCTGAGCAAAGTCTGAGAGATAGTGAAGGACAGGGAAGCCTGGCATGCTGCAGTCCATGAGGTTGCAAAGAGTCAAAATAGTGTCTAAACAGCAATAAAATAAACTCAAAGTTGACTCACAAAATTTAATTATATTTACAATTTATATTTTTAAATTGTAATTCACTTGATCTCTTTATATTTTATCTCCTCATGATATGAATGGAAAAGGAAGGGAATCAGAGAGATAACCATCAGAAGAAAAAGAAATAACTGAATAGATCATAGTAAACCTGGCACCAATTTTAACTATCTTAAATACTCACTTAGAAATAAAAAGCTAGCACCCTGTTAGTAAACTGGGTCCATAGAAACTCAAAATGACCATTGCTTGGTTGAGCATCACAGTCCAAGTCAAGATATTTAACTCTTCAGTCATTATTATGCATATAAATTATTCAAAATATGCATATATGGAGAATCGACCTTTCTTCTTGTATACAAAGTATTGATCAACACTGTGCCCAGGTCATCCAGGGGGAGGTTGTTTCCCTCCATAAGTGGTCCCAGCTGTTAGGGAAGTACCCAGCCTCTCTCCATCCTCCCACATATCCCCTCTAGGAGAAGGAAAGTCACATGATGGCTGAGTTAGAGTTATGGATCTTATGCTTGGCTCAGCTTCTGCTTCAGTTTTCTGCATGGGAACCCACTGTGATGCACAGATCAGACATCTCTTTCTGCCCCTGAGGCCCTAAGCTCTACAACTATCATCTGTGCTCAGCTGTGTCCAACTCTGTGCGACCCCATGGACCGCAGTCCACCAGGCTCCTCTGTCCAAGGGATTATTCAGGCAAGAATACTGGAGTGGGTTGCCATGCCCTCCTTCAGGGGAATCATCCTGACCCAGGGATCAAACCCAGGTCTCCTGCATTGTAGGCAGATTCTTTACCACTGAGCCAACAGGGAAACTCACAATTGTCCTGGGGTTGTCAACAATGTCAGTGATTGGAAGGCTGAATGCACGTCCTTCTGGAATTTGGTTATTAGGAATCGCACTTGTCCCAGGTCTAAGCCACACCCACCAATAAATCCAGTCAGTAATAAAGGTAACAGTTTAGTTGCAAACCATTTCTGGGGCAGTCTCTCTCCTGGTTCTGAAATTATGCAGGGGACACAGTTAGGATAGGAAGCCTGATGCAAAAGCAACACTGCTGAAGGCAATCACACTATGATACCATGACAAGAAGTTGCAAAAATGCCTCTAAGTTTTCTCAAGAGATGCGATCTCTCAGAATTTTCTCTTCGAATCCAGTATCTTGCTTGTTTTCAAAGGCATGAAGCCCACACCTCCTTATGTTGACAGATACGTTAAAGGAAAAGGAAAGACACAATTAAGTAGAACTACACGCTTGTGTATGCTCAGTCGCTCAGCTGTGTCTGACTCTTTGCAACCCCATGGAGCCTGCCAGGCTCCTCTGTCTATGCGATTTTCTAGGCAAGAATACTGAAGTGGGTTGCCATGCCCTCCTCCAGGGGATCTTCCCGACCTATGGGTCAAATCCATGTCTCCTGCATTGGCAGGTGAATTATTTACTGCTAAGGCATCTGGGAAGCCTCAGAGTAGAAATACTTTAATTCAAAAATATCTCATCTACTCAGGCACATTATAAGTGCACTATAATCAATGTGGATGCACGTGGAATGTGTATCATGATATTTTCATCACAGCAAGAAGAAATGAAACCTTACATCAATGATGCATTTACCTGAATTCTCTGCAAAGCTGACCTCAACTCTCCTGTTATACCTCCTGACTGTACATGTGTTCTCTGGTGGTTCAGGTGGTAAGGAATCTGCCTGCAATGCAGGAGACCTGAGTTCGATCCCTGGGTCATGAGGACTTCTGGAGAAATGGCAACCAACCCCAGAATTTTGCCTGGGAAATCCCATGGACAGAGGAGCCTGGTGGGCTACAGTACATGGGGTCACAAAGAGTCAGACATGACTGAGCAACTAACAAACTATGTGTCCTAATCTAATGTACTTCCTCTTCCCTCACATGTAATTTCTTGTTACATATGTTAATTTTAGCATGGTTTGAAAGACTTGTGGTAACTGCTAACACATGCATTCATATACAGAGAGTAATATTTGCTTAAATATTCTTCAATTTTACCTTGCTAACAATTAACTCATGTATAAGTTTATAAGTTTCTTTTCTATGCAGGACATCCTTCCATTTTTCCTTATTTTATATGTACTGTGTACTCTAAATGTATGTTTTGGAGTCAAAATAAGATGTTCTATATCATGTAAAGTTGTGACATCCCAATGGATTACTGAGTATAAAACGAAATGCACAATCAAAATACAGGTGGCAATATGGTTGCCAGGGGGCAAAGACCAGGAGAAGGGATAGTTAGGGAATTTGGGATGAACATGGACACACTGTTATATTTGAAATGGATAACCAACAAGGACCTACTGTATCACATGGAACTCTGCTCAATGTTATGTGGCAATCTAGATGGGAGAGGCATTTGGGGGGAATGGATACACACACATGGCCCTCCACTATGCACCTGAAAATGTCAAACATTTGTTAATCTGCTATACTCCAATATATAGCAGATTATACTGCTATATCATACAGGTGGAGAAAAACTAAAGTCTGTAAATACAGGTGGAGAAAAACAAGAGTCTGTAAAATTAGGCCAGGCCAGCCAGTGACTACTATACGCCATGCAGAAGCTCTCATAGTAAAGTTCTTATGGACATTGCACTAGATACAGTGGGAAGATGCTCTAATGACAGGAGAAACTCAGGTTTCTCTCAGATTGATCCCAAGTACAGATCAAGAAGCAACAGTTAGAACCAGACATGGGGAAAACAGACTGATTTCAAATTGGAAAAGGAGTACAACAAGGCTGTATATTGTCACCCTGCTTATTTAACATATGCAGAGTACATCATGTGAAATGCCAGGCTGGATGAAGCACAAGGTGGAATCAAGATTGCTGGGAGAAATAATAACCTCAGGTATGCAGATGACATGACCCTTTTGGTAGAAACCAAAGAGTAACTAAAGAGCCTCTTGATGGAGATGAAAGAGGAGAGTGAAAAAGCTGGCTTAACATTAAAAAAACCAAAATCATGGCATCTGGTCCCATCACTTGATGGTAAATATATGGGGAAACAATGGAAACAGTGACAGACTTTATTTTTTGGGGCTCCAAATTCACTGCAGATGGTGACTGTGGCTGTGAAATTAAAAGGTGCTTGCTTCTTGGAAGAAAAGCTATAACAACCCTAGACAGCATATAAAAAGCAGAGACATTACTTTGCCAACAAAGGTCTGTCTAGTCAAAGCTATTGTTTTTTTCAGTAGTCATGTATAGATGTGAAAGTTAGATCATAAAGAAAGCTTAGTGTCAAAGAATTGATGCTTTTGAACTGTGGTGAGGGAGAAGACTCTTGAGAGTCCCTTGGACAGTAAGGAGATCCAACCAGTGCATCCTAAAGGAAATCAATTCTGGATATTCATTGGAAGGGCTGATGCTGAAGCTGAAGTTCCAATACTTTGGCCACTTAATCAAAGAACTGACTCACTGGAAAAGACCCTGATGCTGAAAAAGATTGAAGGCAGGAGGAGAAGGGGATGACAGAGGATGAGATGGTTGGATGGCATCCCTGACTCGATGGACATGAGTTTGAGCAAGCTCCAGGAGTTGTTGATGGACAAGGAAGGAAGCCTGGCATGCTGCAGTCCATGGGGTCACAAAGAGTCAGACATGACTGAGTGGCTGAACTAAACTGATTACTGGCTGAATGAAACAATGATGCCAAAGAATATGTTCAGTTTTTTGCTAGTGAAGAAGTAAGTAACAGGACAAATAATAGTGCTGCCCGGATTGGGATTTCTGTTATAATTCATGTTCTAAATAGTTCTAGTCTTCACAGTCCACTAGATTGGTGCACTATGCATGTCACAACACCTAGAATTCTGAAATTTTTTGAGAACATGAGCAGGAATCGAGCAAAGCACAGAGAGTGATCTATAGTGTAGAACAGTGGACTGAGAACCACAATGATGTGTTTTGGAATGAAGATCTAGTTCAATAAAATTGCAAGACAGTATTCCCTAATATTTTGCATTGCAAAATCCTAAGACACACAAAAAATAAACTCTGAGTAGTTGGATAAACTCAGCCAGTAGTTGGAATTGGTTGACTGCAAATGCAGTTTCTTAGACCTGTTATATCTGAGTAGAAAAGTCTACACATTCTGCTTCTCTTCCATAGATTCTGTCCATACAAACAAGCTATGGTCCATTACCTATAGCATTGTTAAATTGAAAACACTGGAATCTGTGTCTAGCTGCTTTACATTTACAAGGATAGAGTTGTGTTGCATGCTCTTGTAGTTATCTGTGCCTGTATTTTGAGAAGCATAGCCAAGGTCAAAAGCACAGGACTTTAAACAGTGGGATCCCTGTAAGATTTTGTTTGGTTTCCAGATTCCAGCAGGCGGTACCTTGACAAAACCACAGGCAGCATCTCACCTCCCTTCCTGCCTAGGTGAGAGTCAGGCACAGGACTGAGCAAGGAGATGAGCACTCCTGGGATCTCACTCTTAATGTTTGCCTGGCATGCTTCTGCAATCTTTTGTTAAGACTGTTTGTTTTCCCTTTTTGTTATTATTTTACTAGATTACTGTCCTATTAGACATTCAAGCCTCAGGAAATAAGAATACCATCACACACCATGTTTTGGCTACATTCTTTATCCCTAATATTTAAAAACTACCCTCCAATACTATAAACATAGTAGTTCTGAAAAAATTTTCAAAATGTCTTGCTTTTCATTTTTCCATTATTTTTCCCATTATTGCCTAGGAATGTCTCTTCTCAAAAGGTAGTAGTTACCCTAAAAATACACTCTATGCAAAGAATGAGAATATCAACTTTCTTTTGACTTCAGTGATTTTCTACACTGTTTCCATCTGCAAATATTTCCACTTGCATAAACATAAAAAGACTGGAAGTGTGGGGGCGGGGGAGGAGGTGGATGGAAATTATGCTCTGAGGATATTATGCCAACAATGCAATTTAATGCATCTTTGATGGTGGGCAATTAGGTATTAAAATTTCTCATACCTAGAAACATTCTTGGTCAGTAGAAATTACCATAGATAATTTTAGGTGACAAGGGAATAATTTTGCTAGATAAAAGGCCTAGACAATACATAAAGCATTCAGTTTAGGGGAAAATTAATTTTTTCTTCACATGAATCCTTTGGAGCCCCGGGCACCCCCACCGGGCTGCCCAAGGGCTCGGCCAGCGCGGTGACCCAGAGCCTGCCCAGGACGCCCTCGGCCACCACCGGCGGGATCCGGGCCACGCTGACGCCCACGGTCCTCGCCCCACGCCTGCCGCAGCCGCCGCAGAACCCCACCAACATCCAGAACTTCCAGCTGCCCCCAGGTGAGTGGCCGCGCCGCTGAGCGGCTGTGTGTGTGCTCCCAGCCGGGAGTCCAGGAAGTTGTCGGGCTGGCAGGACGCGGAGGTCATGAGCCCTGCCGGTGTGTCTCTGTCCCGGTCCGGACCGGTCCCGGGCCTGTATGTGCTCTAGTTTTGCGTGATATGGCTGCGGGGGCCTCTTAGCTGTGCCGGGCTTGGCTTCTACTCTCCACTTTGCGTTGGGTAACTTTCTCTGTCGGGAGTTCCGCCGAGTGGGCCCTCTCCTCTCCTCCTGGCCTTGTGTATCCCTGTCCGGATGCCCCCACAGTGGACAGCAGTAGCAGCTGGCGCTCCGGGGACAACTTGCTGGGTTATTCAGTCTGGGCTGGTGACTTCCCCACGCTTGGCTCTTCTCTCCCTGGTTTCTGGGATCAGGCATATGGTTTGTGTCCTCACTGAACTCTTCTGCTCTGTTACTGGGCTGGTCTGTGATTGATGTCCCCTTCTGGTGGTCTAGGGACCCCCTTTCCCGGTGAGGTCAGGGGAGTGACGCCCCCTCCGTGAGGTTGGGCAAGCCTGCGTGGAAAGCTTTTGCTCCCCTGCTGACACCAGGATGGCAGAGTTCCCAGGTGAGCTTGTAGGGATCTTGGGGCACACACCCTTCCTGGTCACAGCCCTTGCCTCACGCGGCTCCTGCAGTCGTTTTTCAGCACTTCCCTTAGTGGCCGTGTGGTTCTGCACGGAGTTCTCCCTTGGAGGACGCCCGGTTACTTAGATTGTTACTGATGCAGTCAGCGGTGGGCTGGGGCTCCCTGGTCAGTGAGTCCTTTGGAGGTACAGATGGTGTAGGAGGACAGGCAGCGTCTCCAAACCCACACTGCATCTTCTGTCCTCTGGGCAGCTTTCTAAGGCTTTCTAGGTCCCCGTGGCATTAAGTGTGTCCCGCTGCTTGCTTTCGGGCTTCCTGGGCAGAGAGAAACCCCAGCACTGGAGGCTCCCAGTCTCTGCTTCCATCCCTGGCCTCGCCTGCGTGGACCCAGAGCGCTCCTCCCCTGCCGTGTAGTAACATGTGCTGGCGGCAGGATAGTGGAAACAGCACCGCCTGTGTGTGCGTCCCCTCGTGCTTTCTGAAGCCGCTGTTGGTCACCTTGAGAGGATTTCAGCGTCTTAGAAGGAAGGTCTTGTTGTCACAGTGCTATGAGGTTTGGAGCGGTGGCGGCACCTGGCAGGGATCTGATTTCACACCACAGAAGGGAGGAGGCAAGGTTCCAGCCAGGAATGCTGTGTTTGGGGGTGGTCGTGAGGGCTGCCCTGCTCCCAGGAGGAGGTGATGTGAAATAGGTACCTGAGAGGTGTAGGGTGCCTCTTACAACATGCTTTGTTTTTGAGTTTGTAGGAGGGTTTCATTAAAGGTTCTGTTTTGCTCATTATGTGTATTTTGACCTTTTAATGGAAAATATGTTTGATCTCTAGTGACGCTTAAAAAAGAGAAGTCTTGGTGGTAACAGGTTATGTAAAACGTCAGAATACTTTTTAGTTACTCATTAAAGCATCCCCTCAGTGGTCCTCAGCGCCTGCCCCACTCCTGGCCAGGACAGTTCCCTGCATGACGCTTTTGTTCTGAAAACTGTCAGTGAAGTTTGTGAGTCAGTGGAGGTGGTGAGGCTGGCGCTGTGCCCGGGGAGGAGGCCCCCTGGGGCACTCGTGTGATGCCTGTAGGTGTGGCGGTTTGGGGCTGACTGGATCCCCTCGCCTCTGCATAGGTGCAGCCTTCACTGCCTGCCGCCTTCTGGGGGAGGAAGCTGTGGTTCTGAAAGGGCGCCTCTGTCAGCTTTGTCATGATTGACCCTGGACGCACTTTCATCTCCTGTTCTACCGGCGGTGTTAAGGATGTCTGCATGTGACAAGTAGGCGACTCCTTGAAGAAAACTGTAAAAGCGCTGACTCTTTGCATGAGTTCTCATGAGTCTTTGCGGTAGTCCCCCGTGTGTGTGTGTGTGTGTGTGTGTGTGTGTGTGTGTGTGTGTAGAGAACAGCTCATGTTGACATTTGGGTGACAAATGCGGAGAGCTGTGCTTTAAAGGGGCCAATTGCTTTCTAGAAAATAAAAACTCACATCCATCTCTTTGTGCTTCCCCTACCCCCACAGTTGATCTGCTCATTTGGAGCTCTGATTAATTCTGTTCCATCATTTTAATAAAAGCAGGAGCAGAAGAAGCATAGTTAAAACTACTACCAGTTCCCCACAACAAAGTACTTTCTTTTAAATAGTACAAATTAATTCTATAAATCAAAGTGACAGATTATGAATATTCTAGTTATCTCATGTAATTGATTGATTGGAAGATACTAAGTTCTACTTGAGGTCTCCTGTTCATTGAAAGCTCTCATCATAAAAATGTATAAAGCGGAGGTGGAATTAACTTGTGAAAATAGCTATCGCCTGGCTGATAATGCACTCTGGTTAGTACTCAGGGGTTAGGGGTGGGCAGGGTTTTCAAAGCTACACATAGGTGTCAAGTGAAATAACAGACTGTTGGCAATTGCAATACGGGTGAGAGAGGCCTGCCCCACTGTTGGTGGGTGGTGGTGATGGAAACAGAGGGACAGAGGCTTTACTGAGTCCCTGAGGGCCGGCAGGCCTTGCGTATTTCATCCTCCCAGCCCACTGTGAGCTCCTGTTGAATTTGGTTTCAGCAGATTTGGTTATGATGTCTTTGTCAGGATGGTTTTGTAAAGAGACATTGATGTTATTGTGATTAATTTACTTGTTTGAAGGAACCAGAGTCTCAGTTTTAATCTGCTGTGGGGAATATTGAGAACACGTGAGTCTTCAGAGAGATTGTTGCAGCAAAGGCGGTGGTCCCAAGAACAGTGAAGAGCACTAGTTAGTTCTGTACAGCTTAGAGTAGTCATAACATAAAAGTAATATTATGATTATAGTTGAAAGGAGAGAAAAGTGATATGACACCAAAATTAGCATGTGCGCAAATGGTTTTAAGAGATCTTTTCAGATAGGTGTTACGTTAGAGATGCTCATTTCTAAAGGTTATCTTTTGTTGGCAAGTTTGCATTTTCAGTAGTGTGTGTCTCTGTCTGTTCTGCTTTCATGGAGAATTTGTCCTCCTTGATGCTCAGGTTTGGCTGAAGTACAGGTCTCATTCCAGGAGAGAACGCCTTTCCTCCATTCCCTGGCTTTGGGACTGACTTGGCATGGGGCTGACTTAAGATGAATAGTCTTGAGGTGGCTGCGCTTGGAAAGACGGGGGCTAGGGTGGGGTTCCCATCCTCGGTGAATGGAACTGTTGGATGGTGGGGAAAGAGGAAGAAGAGTCTGGGGGCCAACTTCTGTGTAGACTGGGTTGAGTTCTGGGATGGCGGACCCTGAGCAGGATGGTAGGGCTTGGGGCTCAGGGTGTTCTGGTGGCTGACTTCTGCAGAAGTGTTTGGCACAATGGATAGCCTTAGGAGTTTATATGCTGTCACTTGAGGGCACTCTTCACCTGGGACAGAATCCATGGTTCCGGGGGCCTCAGTTTCCCCAGGTGAAAAGTGGGCTTGACCCTGGTGTGAAGGCTGTGAAGCTGCACTGGGGTGAGCTGTGCACGACTGTCGAGCAGCGTTGGTTCATGTGCTCTCTCAGCTCCTGGCCTTTGTCATCAGCTTCAAGCAGTACGTCCTACGGAGGTAGCCAAGTCTACAGGGTGGCTTTATTCCCATCAGAACCGCGCCCAGATTGGATAGGTTCTCAGCACCCGAGGGAGCCTGGTTCTGTAGGTGGGAAAGTTGCTGAGGTTTCACAAGTGGGCCGCAGATCTGGGGGATGTGTCCTGACAGACATGGGGTACACAGAGTGCAACTCTCTGCGGAGAGAGTAGACCTGGGTAGGGGCTCACTTTAGGCCAAAGGCCTTGGCCAAGTTTTCCTCTTGATGTACTTAGATAACAGTGGGATTTGAAAAGAAGGAAGAAAACTTTGGGGTAGCTCTGCTCAGCGACAGACGAGGTGATGTGTCTGAGGTCACTTCCCCACTGCCAGCTTGGGGTAGGCCCTCAGTGGACAAGCACGCGGTCCCTCCTCCTCACTTTCTGCCCTACCTTCTGTCCTGGCTGTCCTCCTCTCTTTAGTGTGGACATAGCTGTCTTGGTGAGTGGCCTGGGATGATGTCCCATGCCCATGTAGGTGTCTTTGGGACTGATGATCCTCACATTTTAGCAGCAACCAGGAAAGGCACCCCCAGGCCTTTTGGGGATGTTTCTTCTCACTGCTGACTATGCTCCGGGGCAGTGAACCCTGCCTTAGTGGCGGAGTCACCGGAGCTTGAGAAGTTTGAGAACAGTCAGTCCTGCTGCAGGAGGGGTGAGCCCTTATCTGTTAGGGCTCTGGAAGGAAGCAGTTAGGAAGATGGTCTCCTGGCTGGTGGGTGGCCATCATCCTGCTTCCCTGGATGGTGGAGGTGAAGCCTAGGCTTCTCAGATACCTTCAGAGTTGCTGACTGGTGGGCGCTGGACCCCCAGCGGTGGGGTGGGATCAGAACAGGACTGGCCCGGTTTTGCCCTGCTCTAGCTCAGGAGGTGGCAGTGGGAAAGAACAGTAGGGGTGGGTGCACCTGTTTGTTTCTTTGAAATCGTAATGAGATGACAGTGGTCTGACATGCTTCTTGAGCCCATTGCAGTGTGTAAATGTAAGCTTTCCTCATCATAAGTGATATGTCTGAAGAAAGCTTTTTTATAAATCATTAGTTGTATGTGAATTGAGCAAAACATAATTAGAACTTTTTGAAAATCTTGAAGCAGAGATTTGAAAGAACTCTGGAGAAACTTGCCTGAGCTTTGGGGTCATTTGCATCTTTCTCAAAAGCACTTTTCCTTCAAGTTGGTAACAAGGTAACCCAGGTTTTCCAGATTGTCTTGATTGACTCAGTCGCTGCTTGGGGCTCTCACCTTTGAGATTTGTCTTTGGCTGGAGGTTGGCAGCCTATTATTTAATCAAGCTTTTGATAGTAACAGGACAAACTGAGAAAGAAAAACGAGAGGGGAGCTGTCTGCAACAGGACCCTCCGTCCTGGGTGTTGTGTGCTTGGCAGGTGACTGCGTTGTGCTGTTTCCTTTCGGGCCTAAGGGGTCATGGCTCCTGGTCTGTAAATTACAAACACTGCACTTCAGACCATCTAGAATAATTGCTCTTCAACGCCGAGTGAAGTAGATGAAGTGCTATAAAATTATGTTTGAAATTTGGAAACTTTATATTTCTAGGATAGGGCCATGCAAGCTTTAAATTAAGTTTTGAATTTTACATATCCTCAAATAGCTACACCAAGAAATTGAAACCTTCAGAAGACAAAGTTGTCCACAATTTAGATTCCTCCCTTGCTCCCAGTTTGAGAAGTGCATGGATGCCACACCTGTTTCTTGTCTGGCTGCCGGCCTGGCTGCACTGCTGCTCAGGGGTAGGTGGAGGCTGTGCATGGGTGGAGGGGGGAGCCCCCCACCCTCCCAGTGTGGGCTTCCTGATGGATGTGACGGAGGCCTGTGAGCGCAGAGCTCCTCTGCAGCCCTGCAGGCCTGTGAAGCTGGGTCGGACATTTGTCCTTCCCTCCTGAAGTTAGAGCTTGGATGGGACCTTTCTGTGTTTTCCATGTGGCCTGGGAGGACGGGACATGCCTGCTGATGTTGAGCCCCAAACTTGGGAGGTATGTGACCAGGTGAAGAGGAGGGTACAGGGGGTCGGTGCTGATGCTGGGGAACTTGTGTCCTGGAGGGCTTGGTATTGTCTGAGTATCGTCCTGCTCCAGAGATGGGGAAATCTTAAAACAGTTCTTCAAATTGGATGTTGGATTTCAGAACTTAGGGGCAAGTGGTAAGAAGGTTCTACCTCACGAGTGACATGTTTTGGGGGTCAGTGGCCTGAGTGAACACTGAATGGACCTCGGAGACCTTAGTCCCCTCCCCCATGCTGGGCCATGGCCGGCCTGCTGGTCAGGCAGAAAGGGGCCGGTGGGGTCAGCAAAGAGGCCACGGGCTTTGGGGAGGAAGTGTATACTGTGCTTACACCTGAGTCTTAGGGTTGGAGGGAGAAGGCAGCTTTTCTGCTCTTTGTGCTGAAGTACGTGGACAGCCACTCAGGAAAGGTGTTCAAAGGAGTTTGTACAGCTCTTACAGGGGGGCTCGTCTTCATGAAGTTTATTCAGATGGCGCCAGGCGTTAGGGAGCTCAGCACAGAAGAGACAGGCCTGTGTCGAGCCTGTTTGATCTTGTAAAAATGCTGTAAAATAGTAGCGTCTTAAGTATCACGGTGACTATTCGAAAAGTTATGAAGGAATATGTTCTTGATTTTTTAAAAATAAACTTGTGTTATACAAATAGTTGGTCACTTGAAAATGATTTCTTTGCCCACCTGTTTTTTCTGATCATAAAATTAGTTTTATTCATTATAGGAAGTTTGGAAAGAGAGGAAAAGTGTAAGGAGGGAAAAGACATCACTTGTAACCCCACTTTGTCGGCCAGATCTCATTTTAGCGATGGCATCTCAGCCCGTGTCGGGTGCAGAAGTGCTTCTAACTTTCATGGAGTCGGGGTCACCCCATAAGGGCCGTCTTCTCCTGCCTAAGTTTTGGGTGTGGCTCCCACCCCTCGGTGGTCTTTGAAATTCCCTTCGTCCGCTTGGTGCCGCTCTGCCTCTGGCCAGCACTTCATCTCGGCGCCGTGACGCCCTGCAGTGCTTGTGTCCGCTAGTCTGGCATGGCCATCCCGTGTCCATTCCGTGTGCGCCTGCTGTGCTGAACATTTTCAAGTCTTTGATACTGGGGTCTTTTGAAGGACTCGACTGTTTACGCTTTTAAAACCGTGGTGTTTAGAAACATGGCCCAAATGTGACTTTTTAGAAATGAGCAGTGTTCTCAAGGTTTCCTTTATCAAGTCATATCTGGTTTCGTGTCTGGATTCTTAAACCTTGTGAGGGTAATTAAGCCCTTGGTTGATGGAAGTGTTGGTGGAAAGACCGTGTCCTGCTTTCCAGGCATGGACTGAGCCAGTGAACCAGGCTGCTGTGGATGCCGGCATCCAGGCTGGGGCCCCAGACCCACAGAGCCCCTGCTGTTGGGGGCTTGGTTTTGCGGGTTTCTTACCCCAGGTTGGTGAAGGAGTGGGCAAGGGACCAGAAGGCCTTACGAGCAGGCAGTTGAGGCCTGGGTGGTGAGAAGGGAGCTGCATGCTGCGGGGACCTGGGTTCAGGAGAGGAAGGGGCCAGTGCAGGGACTTGAGAGCAGGTCAGGGAGGAGAGCCCAACTTGGGGGAGCCACGGGGGCTGACTGGGGGCCAGCTGGTCACAGAGCTGTGTGTTCAGAAGTGCTGGGGGTTGAGTTTATTCCAGGGTTCTCAGCAGGGCCATGGTCGGATCTCAGCTGTGTTATGAGAGCACTTTGTGTGTGAGGAATACAGGGGTGAGGCAGGTAGAGGCAGGTTGGCCAGCAGGGGCTGGTGGTGGCCAGGGAAGCATCCAGGTGTAGGCAGGTAGCCGGGCCTGGGATGCCAGTGTTGACATGGAGCATGGGGTACCTACTGATAGGTTGGAGGTCAGGGGTAAGGACAGGGCATCCTGCGGGGAGTGAGGTTGGGGACTGGGGTGACATGATAGAAGGTGGAACATTCCCTGGGGGCCAGTGGGGGTGGGCACAAGTGAGCTTGTTTGGACATGTTAAATTTGAGATGCCTGTTTGTGGAGGAAATGGAGGGAGTTGAATATAAGCAGAAGATTGAGGGAGAGGTTGGAAGAGGTCAGAATTTGGGAGTCGTGGTGTTTGATGGAATTTTTCGTCGTGGGATCACCCCCATGGGAGCCTCAGTGCAGATCCAGAGAGAGAGAGGGCTGCCTTCTGGGAGAAGGTGGAGGGGGGCAGACCCTGCTGGGCAGAGGGTAAGGAGGAAGGGGGGGACTCTGAATGCTGCCAGTCCTTCTGGGCAGAGTATTTTGTGATGTTGGATGTTGTCACTGGGGAAGTGCTGTCCGCTGGCCTCTCTGCCTTATTATGAAGACCCCCTAGAGTGAATGTCAGTACTCTCTTTGTGGGACTCGAGTCAGCGAGCCCAGGTGTGTGCAGTCCTTGACTCCTGCCATGTGCCAATGGGTAGGCATCTGTAGGTATTCGGGCCTGTTGGTTTCTGGAGCTGATGGTCCCCTGCAGATGACCTCCTTTGAAGATGCTGAGACTGGAGATGAGTCGCTTTTCAAGGACCTAATGCCACTTACCAAGGGGCTGGGCATCCAGGGTGCCGCCCTCCTTCCGGTATGCCCTCTGGGCTGTGCCCACTGGAGCAGCTGGTGTTCAGGGACCAGGCTCTGCACAGGGAAAGTCTGCATGTGGAGAGGCTGTCCCAGGGAGCATGCTTGCTTCCTGTCTGGAGAGCAGGTGTGACAGGGCGTGGAGTGCCCGGCTGTGGGCTTCTCCTGGCGGCAGGAACCGTGCTCCGTGGTCCTGGCTTTGAAAGGCCCTTCATGGCCCCTGCAAGCGCTCTGGTTGAGGCCACCCTGCTGACTGGGAGGGTGAGCTGTCAGGAGGCACCCTGGCCTTGAACGGCAGAGGCCACGGCTCCTCCATCTGGGCCCTGAAGGCACAGAGCTGTCTTGGTGGACAGTCAGTGGCCCTATTCGTGGCCACACAGGCCAGGGCAGTGGTTCCAGAGCTTGGCTACTCATCGATCAGCAAGCATGAACTGAGCACCAAGTTCAAGTCCGACCTGGTGCTGAAGCAGGACTGTCCTGCCCTCAGGGAGTGCCCTTCTGATGGGCGTGGCGTGGCTGAACCTCTGCGAGTCAGTGGGGGTGGGGCGAGTGGAATGTCATTTCTGAGTTGCCGTATCATTAGTCACTCCCTCCCTTGGTGTAATTTCTCAAAATAGGCTTTCTGCCTGTTCTGTTCAGTTCTGGATGCTCCGCAGTTTCCTCTGCTGCTTTGGACTGATTAGATAACAAGTCAGGTTTCATGCCGCTTAGTGACGTGTTTTGCAGTTAAACTCAGTTCAGAATGTCCACCTTGAAAGTCCTCGGGTGATGAAGACAGCCTCCAGCTGGGCCACGGGAATGATGGGCAAAGAGCTCGTTTAGGGATCGTGTGGGTCCAGGCAAGGCTCCCAGTCTCTGTGTGCCTTGGCAGCCTGGCCTGGGCCCTCGTGGGCCGACTGCTTTCCTTCCACGCTGAGCAGTTGGGAAACCACCCGCTTTTGTGAATGTCTCTGAGGCTACGCTTGGGGGTAGTGTTGGCTGGTGACCTTGGGGGCTGCCGGCCTGCTGGGGACCTGCCACCCTAGAGAGAAGTGTCTTGTTCTGGTCTAGCCTCAGCAAGGTGGGACAGGCCGTGCGGGGACGCGTGGGCACAGGCAGAGCTGACAGAGCATCTGGGCTCCATTCCCTGGGTCAGCACGCCTGGCCAGCAGGAGAACCCCGTGTGCAGGGAGAGGGGGGCCCAGGGTGAGCCCACTTCCAGGGCTTTGCAGGGACACTGCTGGGATCAGTGTGTTCCCACCTGTTTTGTGTCGTGTGTCCCTTCGCTTGAGGGCAGTTGTCCAGAGGATGGGCTTGAACCCTCTGAAGGTGTGGCTTCTGAACCTGTGGCCCCCAGCAGAGCAGGCCCTTCCTCAGGACCATGGGTCTCTCCCTGAGGCTTGTCTCCAGGAGCTCCAGACAGCAGGGCAGGTATTCTGAGTCTGTGTAGGTGGGACTTTCTGGGCATTACCCGTTGGTCTCGATTGTGGTCTCATCAGTGAAGCAGGGCATGATTTCCGCGTTGGCATGGCGCTCATGTGGGGAGTCCCGGAGACCTGGGGGTGTTTGTGGACAGTCCATCGTTTAGCAGACTGGCTGACACTTTGGGAAGCTTTGGTTGAGGCGGAGGCCAGTGGAGGGTAGGATGTGTGTTTGGATGTGAGGTGTGTAGAATTGAGTGAGTCACAGTCTCTGATCGTTTACCAGTTAAATAATCACCTGTGACACCCCTGGCAGGAGACCCGGGTCCCTGCCTGCCTCCTGTGTAACTGTCTGGACCCTACCTCCCCAGCTGCAGCAGCCCGTGTCCCCAGTTGTGGTCACCATACCCTCGTTTTCCGCTCCTACCCACTCGGGGCATCTTACTATGTGTAGCCGAACCATGTGTTGGATTTTGTTGTCACTCTGTAGGGAGAGCCGTGGGCCATTTTCTGGGACCTTGGGTGTTATGGTGCAGGGGTACTCCTCCTGTAGGTTGGGTGGTGTTTTGTCATGTGAGGACCCTTGCCCTGATCTCCAGTGGGGAGCAGGGGGCACAGGCCTGTTGTGGGAGGAATTGTCATCCAGGAAGTGTTTCCACTTCCCAGCAGCGTGTGAGACATCCTGTGAGCAGGCCAGTGACTCCCTTAGGAAAGCCACGTGCTTGGTTCTAGAAGTTTGAGTTTGGGTCGTTTACCCATATGAGCGTGAGTCAGGAAGTGGGTCAGGGCTGGGACCTAGAAAGGGGTTCTCAAAAGGGAATTGCTTTTCACACCACAGGGATGGTGTCCTCACCTGGTTTGGGGGAGGGTAGGATAGGTGGGAGAAGAGAAGCTGCCAGAGACGGGTTCTGGGTGTTGTGACCCCTGGAGGGTGGAACAGGTGGAGCCCGTGAAGGATGCTGTAGAGGAGAGAGGGCGGCGTGCGTCCCAGCCACCGGACTGCCAGGGGATTCCCACAACCTCCTGTCCATCTAGTCTCTCCTCCTTTTGCAAGTTTAGTACCTCTTAGGTTGCTTTACTCTTGGTTTAGGGGGTCTTGGTGCAGGAGGAGATTGTTCTACTATCAGCCATCACTCAAAGGCTGTTTCTCAGGTGGGACTCTCCAGTTCAGTTCAGTCGCTCAGTCGTGTCTGACTCTTTGTGACCCCATGAATCGCAGCACGCCAGGCCTCCCTGTCCATCACCAACACCTGGAGTTTACTCAAACTCGTGTCCATCAAGTCGGTGATGCCATCCAGCCATCTCATCCTCTCTCGTCCCCTTCTCCTCCTGCCTCCAATCCCTCCCAGCATCAGAGTCTTTTCCAATGAGTCAACTCTTTGCATGAGGTGGCCAAAGTATTGGAGTTTCAGCTTTAGCATCAGTCCTTCCAATGAACACCCAGGACTGATCTCCTTTAGAATGGACTGGTTGGATCTCCTTGCAGTCCAAGGGACTCTCAAGAGTCTTCTCCAGCACCACAGTTCAAAAGCATCAATTCTTCGGCGCTCAGCTTTCTTCACAGTCTAACTCTCAAATTCATACATGACCACAGGAAAAACCATAGCTTTGACTAGACGGACCTTGTTGGCAATGTCTCTGCTTTTGAATATGCTATCTAGGTTGGTCATAATTTTCTTTCCAAGGAGTAAGTGTCTTTTAATTTCATGGCTGCAGTCACCATCTGCAGTGATTTTTGGAGCCCCCCAAAATAAAGTCTGACACTGTTTCTATTGTTTCCCCATCTATTTCCCATGAAGTGATGGGACCAGATGCCATGATCTTCGTTTTCTGAATGTTGAGCTTTAAACCAAATTTTTCACTCTCCTCTTTCACTTTCATCAAGAGGCTTTTTAGTTTCTCTTCACTTTCTGCCATAAGGGTGATGTCATCTGCATATCTGAGGTTATTGATATTTCTCCCGGCAATCTCGATTCCAGCTTGTGTTACTTCCAGTCCAGCGTTTCTCATGATGTACTCTGCATATAAATTAAATAAGCAGGGTGACAATATACAGCCTTGACGTACTCCTTTTCCTATTTGGAACCAGTCTGTTGTTCCATGTCCAGTTCTAACTGTTGCTTCCTGACCTGCATACAGATTTCCCAAGAGGCAGGTCAGGTGGTCTGGTATTCCCATCTCTGTCAGAATTTTCCACAGTTTACTGTGATCCACACAGTCAAAGGCTTTGGCATAGTCAATAAAGCAGAAATAGATGTTTTTCTGGAACTCTCTTGCTTTTTCGATGATCCAGTGGATGTTGGTAATTTGATTTCTGGATCCTCTGCCTTTTCTAAAACCAGCTTGAACATCTGGAAGTTCACGGTTCACGTATTGCTGAAGCCTGGCTTGGAGAATTTTGAGCATTATTTTACTAGCATGTGAGATGAGTGCAATTGTGCGGTAGTTTGAGCATTCTTTGGCATTGCCTTTCTTTGGGTTTGGAATGAAAACTGACCTTTTCCAGTCCTGTGGCCACTGCTGAGTTTTCCAAATTTGCTGGCATATTGAGTGCAGCACTTTCACAACATCATCTTTCAGGATTTGAAATAGCTCAACTGGAATTCCATACTAGCAAAAGTAGATTAAAAAATAATAATTTTTAAAAGCATTTTTAGTTTCATGACAATTTAAGAGGAAAATGTAGCGATTTTCTATACACCCCTGCCCCCAACACACAGAACCTCCCTCAGCATCCACAACCCCCACCAGATGATGCATCTGTTACAGCTGGTAAGCTTGCATTGGCTCGCTGCCGTGTTGTGCCTTCTGTGGGTCTAGACGAACGTGTGATGCTGCGTCTCTATCATGACAGCGTCACACAGAGTGCTTTACTGCCCGCAGAATGCTTGGTGCTCCACCTTGTTGTCCCTCTTCTTCAACCCCTGGCAACCACTCATCTTTTCACTCTCTCTATAGTTGTGTCTTTTCCAGAATGGCATATAGTTGGAATCATACGCTATTGCTCTTTTTTCTGATTGGCTTCTTTCATTTGGTAATATGCACTCAGGATTTCACCGTGTCTTTGTCACGGCTTGATGGTTCATTTCTTTTTATCACTCTGTGATGTTCCACTATCCGGGTATTCTACTGTTTGTTTATCTATCCATCACCTAGTGAAGGGCATCTTGGTTTCTTCCAAGTTTTGACAGTTCGCATACAGCTGCTATAACATCCACGTGTGAGTTTTTGTGTGGATATATTTTCAGCTCCTTTGGGTAAATAGGAGCAAGAGTTGCTGCATCATATGGTAGGAAACTGCCAAACTGTCTTCCCAAGTGACCGCACCGTTTCACATCCCCGCCAGCAGTGAACGAGTGTTCCTGTTGCCCCACACCCTCACCAGCACTCGGTGTTGTCAGTGTTCTGGGTTTTGGCCTTTCTGTTTGGAGTGTGGTAGCATCTCGTTGGAGAAGGCAATGGCACCCCACTCCAGTACTCTTGCCTGGAAAATCCCATGGACAGAGGAGCCTGGTTGGCTGCAGTCCATGGGGTCGCTGAGTCGGGCATGACTGAGCGACTTCACTTTAGCTTTTCACTTTAATGCATTGGAGAAGGAAATGGCAACCGACTCCAGTGTTCTTGCCTGGAGAATCCCAGGGACAGGGGAGCCTGGTGGGCTGCCGTCTTGGGGTTGCACAGAGTCAGACACGACTGAAGCGACTTAGCAGCAGCAGCAGCATCTCGTTGCTTTCGGAGAAGGTAATGGCACCCTACTCCAGTACTCTTGCCTGGAAAAGCCCATGGACGGAGGAGCCTGGTAGGCTGCAGTCCATGGGGTCGCTAAGAGTCAGACACGACTGAGCGACTTCAGTTTCGCTTTTCACTTTCATGCATTGGAGAAGGAAATGGCAACCCACTCCAGTGTTCTTGCCCGGAGAGTCCCAGGGACAGAGGAGCCTGGTGGGTTGCCGTCTGTGGGGTCGCACAGAGTCGGACACGACTGAAGCGACTTAACAGCAGTAGCAGCAGCAGCAGCAGCATCTTGTTGCTTTAATTGTGGTTTCCCTGATGACATACTATGTGGAACATCTCTCCCTGTGCTTATTTGCCTTCTGTACTTTGCTGAGATACCTGTTTAGGTCTTTGGCCTATTTCCAATTAGGTTGTTTGTTTTCTTGATGAGTTTTAAGAGTTCTTTGCATATTTTGGATTACAGTTTATCGACGTGTCTTTTGCAAGTATTTTCTTCTCCAGTCTATGCCTTCTGGTTCTCTTGACATTGTTTTGTAGAACAGATGTTTTCAGTTTTGATGAAGTTCAGCCTATCAGTTTTCTCTTTCATGGACTGTGCCATTGGTGCTGTATCTGAAAAGGCATCACTGTGCCCACATCACCTAGGTTTTTTTCTGTTATCTTCCAGGAGTTTCTTAGTTTGCACTTTACGTTTAGGTCTGTGATGCGTTTGAGTTCATTCCTGTGATGGGTGTGAGGTCTGTGTCTAGATTCATCTTTTGCTGGTGGAGGGGTGTCCAGTGGTTCCAGCACCATTTGTTGAAGAGACCGTCTTTGCTGTGTTGTGTTGCTTTGCTCCTTTGTCCAAGATTAGTCGACTGTGTTTATGAGGGTCTGTTTCTGGGCTCTCTGTTTTGTTCTATTGATCTGTTTGTTCTTTCCCTGAACCACTCTGTCTTCACTACTGTAGCATTTTGTAAGTCCTGAAGCCAGGTAATCACTCCTCCAGCTTTGTTCACCCTCAGTGTTCTGTGGCCTGTTCTTGGTCTTTGGCGTCTTCTCCATGTGAACTTCAGAATCTGCTTGTTGATACTCATGAAATAACGCACTGAGATTTTGATTGGGAATGTGTTGAGTCTACAGATCAAGTTGGGAAGAACTAACATCTAGACAGTATCAAGCCTTTCTCTACTTAAATGTGGAGCATCTGTGTCTTCATTGATTTAGTTCTCCTTTGACTTAATTCATCATTGTAGGCATTATGTTAGATTTATAACAAAGTATTTCGTGTTTTTGATGCTAACATAAATGGTTTTTAATTTCAAATTCCATTTATTCATTGTTGGTTTATAGGAAAGCAATTGGATTTTGTGTATTAACTTCGTATCCTGCAACCTTGCTATAACCGTTTATTAGTTCCAAGGAGTTGTTTGTTTTTTGGTCAGTTCTTTTGGATTTTCTGCATAGATGATCATATGACCTGTGAACGAAGGCAGTTTTATTTTTTCTTTTCCAATCTGTATACTCTTTATTTCCTTTTATTGCCCTGGCCAGGACTTCTGGTTTTAAGCAGTGGTGAGAGGGGGGCATTTTTGCCCGCACCAGATCTTAGTGGAAAAGCTTTGAGTTTCTCACCGTTCAGTATGATGTTAGCTGTCAACTTTTTGTAGATTATCAAGTTGAGGTAATTGATCTTTTTTTCTGTATTGAGACTTTTTACTATGAATGGGGGTATTTGGGGAGCCTCCATGGGACGCTAGGGGCACACACTTGGCAGGGGAAGGCTGAGGGAGACCCCCATCCTGTCTGGGTCTCTGTCCCTGAGCGAATCCAGGGTTCTGAGAAGGGCATTTCTGGAATGCGAGTCCCTTCCTTAGTCTGGGGTTCTGGTGACAAGGGCCAGTGTTGCAGCCCAGGGACCTGGCCCCACCTGAGCCCCCAAGGGCTTTTGGGACTTTCAAGGGTGAATTGGGTGTTTGTGTTAGAAAGCGACACTCC
>SJXQ01007445.1:54347-70183 GCA_006408695.1 Aepyceros melampus
AGACACATCCACTGGTGGGTCAGAGAGGAACGAAGGCTCCCAGAGGCCATGCTTCCTTCTGCAGGTAAGGGAGCCAGATAGGCAGAGCAAGTCAGCCAGACGGGCCTGGTGGGGGTGGGTCCCAGCTGAAGACTCAGGTGACAGCTCTAGGAAAGCCGTGGCTGGGGCTGCCCGCCTGGCCTGGGGGCTGGGACCAATGCCACAGTGGCAGCAGCACGCCCAGCGCCCAGGTGTTATTGTCTGGAACCGATTCTTCCACAGTGACCAGGCACTTCGCGAGGCTGCAGGTTCCAGGCGGGGGTCAGGAGGATGCAGGATAAGTTAGTGCCTTTCCAGTGGTTAGAAAGCAGTGCTCTGAGGGTCAGAGTTTGCACAGTTCTACCCCTCATTGAGTTAAGAGTTGCCGCCTCTTGTTTCCTGAAGGGACGATGATGACATCAATGACGTAGCGTCCATGGCTGGAGTGAACCTGTCAGAAGAAAGCGCGAGGATATTGGCCACAAACTCCGAGTTGGTGGGCACCCTGACAAGATCCTGCAAAGACGAGACGTTCCTACTCCCGGCACCTCTGCAAAGAAGGATATTAGAAATAGGTACAGCCCTGGGATGTTGGCCCCCCCGTGTGGGCTTGGCGTGGACCACAACTGCATGCTCAGTGTGGAGCTGACCTGGGCTGGGGGGACACACCTTGTTCCTAGTCACCTGTTTTGCCAGAGCTGTGCTTTCCATGGGGTTGACAGTGGTGGTCTCAGGGAAGCAGATGTAGACCCCTTCCCTTGCGGGCCTGCCTGGGGTGCCCTCGGGTTGCACAAAGCCATAACCAGTGAATGAGAGGAAGACAGTGAAGGGAAGAACAGAGCTCCAGTGATGGTAAAGTGCTGCCTGTCCCCAGGAAAGAAACACGGAATCACGGAGTTGCACCCAGACGTGGTGAGTTATGTGTCACATGCCACGCAGCAGAGGCTGCAGAACCTGGTGGAGAAGATATCGGAGACGGCCCAGCAGAAAAACTTCTCTTACAAGTAACTGCCATTTCCCTGGGGGACACTCCCTGTTGTCTCTCCCCGGGGGAGGGTGCAGAGGTAGGCAGCCAAAGTGTCCAGCCTGTTTCGAGTTTTCCCAGAACTGGATTTGGGGAAGAGGCTACTGCTTTCAGCCCCATGGCGCCCTTGGGTGCCATCCACCTGGCTGGGGAGGAGGATCCCGAGAGGACCTGGCCTGTGGGTTAAAGAGCTGATCTGCTGGTCCAGGCAGGGGCCTCTTCAGCTCTGCAGTGGGTGGAGTCTTCCACCCATTCTCCCCACTTGCACCTGAGGCCCCAGCTGTCCCTGCAGACCCGAGGGGCTCCCGCCCACCTGTGACTTGGAGCAGCACTCCGTTTTGTTCTGTGGAGGGTCACTTTTGGGGCACCGTGGAGCAGCCAGGTGCCTGCTGAGCCCTACCAGGCACTGCCTTCAGAGCAGCATTTGGAATAAAAGCATGTAGCCATTTGCTTTAAGAAAAATTTTTTTTATGTTACTATATAAATTTTAGCTGTCACTTAAAAAAAAAAATCAAGTGATGTTCGGTCCTGGATTTCAGCACCAAAAAAAAAAATCAAGTGTTGCCAAAGTGTGTAAAATGGAAACTTCCCTGTGAGCCCCAAGGAGACTCATTTGCGACGGCATGTGCGCGTCCAGAGCGCTTAGCACATGTGGAGCTGGGCGGTGGAAGGGGGACGTTGGAGTCTGCGCACCAGCCTGGGGATTGGGCTGAGGGAGGCCGGAAGTGGTACGCCGACTGTCTGGGCTTCCAAGTTTATGACAAACGGTGTTTTCACTTTTTTGTAGGATGATGACAGATACGAACAAGCAAGTGATGTCCGGGCTCAGCTCAAATTTTTTGAACAGCTTGATCAAATTGAAAAACAGAGAAAAGACGAACAGGAAAGAGAGATCTTAATGCGGGCAGCAAAGGCAAGTGTTTGCGGCTCACTCAGTTTTCCCATCTCCATCCTGAGCGCTCACACATGCTCGGGGTGTCCGGGAGCCGGAGAGCTCACACAACGCTTGGGGTGTCCGGGAGCCGGAGCGCTCACACACATGCTCGGGGTGTCTGGGAGCTGGAGCGCTCACACACACACTTGGGGTGTCCGGGAGCCTGAGCAGTATTTGAGGGTGACCTCATGACACGGTGCACGGGACGGGGAGCATTCGAACAGCAGCGGCCACTCACTGTGTGGACAGGTCCCCTTGCTGAGCGGAGCCCTGTAGGCTGCCCGCAGCCACCATCCTCATGTCATATCACATCAGATTCTGCAGTTGGCAGACCTGCCACAGGCCACACCATGGTTCTTCTGTCCAAGTGGTATTGATTTTCTCAAAAATATTTGTTTTTTGTGATGATAAATTTTCATCTTTCAGCTAGAAGCATTTAAAATTTTGACGTTTTCTGTTGTAAGACTTAGATTTTTGTTATGTCACGAATAAGATAACATGTTTGTTGGATGAGAAATGTTTAGGTTATAACTTATTTTTCTTTTTTACCTGTTTGAAAAAATAGTCTCGATCCAGACAAGAAGATCCAGAACAGTTAAGGTTGAAACAGAAGGCAAAGGAGGTAAGCTTTTCTAGTCCAAGAACCTGCATGGCACACTGGAAAGTGTGTTTGTATTCAGCCTGAGTGCTGATGGGTGAGAGAGGGGCTGAGGAAGTGATGGCATACCTGCAGTCGGCCTCCACGTAGTGAGTAGAACCTCTCCAGGTGTTTGCCTGTGCAAACCGTTTGTGTCCTGTTTTTACATTTCATGGTAATTTCTCATTTGGGGTATCTGATAGCTATACTCTAAAAATTTGCTCATGTTTTCTGAGCTTTTTAAAAATTTTTTTATTATTGCTTTACTACTTTTATGATTATAAAATATGCTTACTGTTTAAAAAAAAAAAGTCAAACTAAACCCTTGGCGTCTGTATATTACTTTTGTAGTAAGAAAAAAAAGTTGCATGAAATGACAGTCTCTGTTTGCTTTTCAAAACAAAGATGCAGCAACAAGAACTGGCACAGATGAGGCAGCGAGATGCCAACCTCCAGCACTAGCCGCCATCGGGCCCCGGAAAAAGAGGAAAGTGGACTCCCCGGGACCGGGATCGGGACCAGAGGTACCGCTTGGATGCAGGGACGGGCTGGAGGGCCTCGGGCATCAGCCTCCCACTCACCCTCCAGGGAGTCAGGCTTTCGCACCATTTACATGTTGTCTCACCGCCCTCAGGATACGTTTTACATTCGATGCTTTATATCAAATCAGCCTATTTGTGGATGTCACTTGAGCCATCCCTTTGCAGGAGGAGGTTTGATCTCTGTAGCTTATACAGTGAGGTTTAGGCTGACTTTGGAGACCATGCAGGGCAGTCAGTCAGCAGAGTGACCTTCCTTGAGGTGACTGTCCTCCTTGAGTGTGGACGTGAGGTGAGCCCATGTCCACAAAGGATCCCAGCACAAAGGAAAGCTGTGGCCTGGTTCTGTTTGTCCACATTTTATTAGTTTCCTGTTTGTTTGCTCTTGTATCTTTATATATAATTACAAACCCTCCTGTAAAGTATCATGATTTTTTTCTTTAAACTGCCAGTTGTGAATCTCAGGAAGAAAGAGAACATTGTCTTTTATATTTACCTGCTGACTTGCCATTTCTGATGTTTTGTGTTCCTTCCCCGAGTTCCAGGTTTCCATCAGCAGTATTTCTCTTTGGCTTGTAGGACAGCATTTAGTGTTCCTGGTAGTGCAATCTGCTTGGTGATGGGATCTTTCAGCTTTTGTTTACTTGAAAGTGGTTGAATTTCCTCTTTAAAATTTTGAAAGAAATTTTTCCTGAATAGTCACAATTTTTTTTCTTTCAGCTCTGTTTTTTGAAAGTTAATTTCTCTCACCTTCTTGAACAGGCCAAGCAAGTCCAGATACGTATAACTAAATTTAATAGAATGACAGAGGAACAGGGATAAGCGATTCTGAGAATTTTAGCTACTTTTACATTTTCCGTATCTCCTGAGGCCTAATTTAGTTCTTTTCTCTCTCTCTTTTCTGAGGGAGCTCCTATTCTCATTTAGTCGTGTTGTTTGCTCCAGCTCACAAAGAGGATGGGAGGTGTCCCAGTGTGCTCTGCAGAATTACAGAGCTCGTATTCTTTCTTAGACCTGAACACAGCCATGAACGTGTGGCCATCTGCATCCTGAAAGAAGTTGCATAGTATTCAGGGTTCCACTGTGATTTTCGATCCTTGTTTCCTATTGGTCATGAGTTTCAAGATGACTGTCTTGCTTCTTAGAAGTTTGTTGTCTTTGTTTGTTTAGACTTGGTTCTCTTGACCTCTGCTGGGGTTTCTCTGGGCTTCTTGGGTCGGTAGGTCACTGTTTCTCCTCAGATTTGCAGTACTTTGGCCTTTACTTCTCAAACCTTTCTCTGTTTCAGTCTTTTCCTGTGGGGTTTCCCAGGTATACCTCTGTCATTTCTCTTGATGTTGCCCTGTGGGTCTCTGAGTCTGTACCTGTTTTTCTGTAATCACTTTCTTCTGTTTGAGACTGGATAGCCTCTGCTGATCTGTCTTCAGATTCTCTGTCATCTTGCCTGTCCAGTGACGTTTTCCTTTGTTGACATATCTGCAGCTCTGGGATTTCTGCCTAGATCTTTTTTTTTTTAATCATTGCTAATTCTTTGTTGAGATTTCCCTGTCTGCTCCTTATTGAGGCCAGATTTTCCCGTCATTCTTGGAACCTCTTTGTAAAAGCTGCTCTGATGGTTTGTCAGATCCAGCATCTGGGTCATCTTGTCTTGATCTCTGTTGACTGCTCTTCCCTGCAACTGTGGTAACAGCTTCCTGTCTCTCTGCATGTCTAGTCATTGTCACTTGTACGCTGGACGTTGTGAACGATATTTCATCATCCTCTGAAGAGTGTCAGTGCTTAAGTTCAGCAACCGGCTGCTCATCTTGAACATGTGTGTTTTGTGTCTTGCTTTGGTGTTCAGTAGGGTCTGTGGGAATCCACCCAGCAGGGCTCAGTCAGCACATTTGCCTTCCCTGTGAGGTCACCGTGGGTCTTGCATAGGGTATGATACTTACTCCTAGGAAAGGCCTTGGCATTTGGCTGGACACCGGGAGTGAGGACGGTAGGGTGGGCTGTATTCCAGCAAGGACTGTCACTCGCGCATGTTTTGGTTACGTCACACGGCTGTTTCATGGTAATCTTAGTTCCATAAGTAACTTGATGGTTAATACTGACTAGTGTGTGTGGGTATCTGTTTAGTCATTTGGTTTTTCAGATCTTATTCTCTGTTGGATTCTTTTGGGATGTTTCCTGGGGGCCGAGTTCCCCAGATTTGTGCATGTTGATGACAGTTTTGATAGCTGTAAAATCCTTGGCTCACATTTTCTTTGCTTGAGACTCTTCCTTGAGTAAGTAGTTAGATATTTTACCCTGGTGTAAAAGTTTTGCTGTCTGTCTGATGACTGTCTGATTTTATTTCTCTTGTGTTTCATATGTTCTTTCTGCCTGAAGTTACCCACAGAATTCTTTCCCTCAAAAGGTTATTGTTCTTGGGGAGACGTTGTGTTTGTTCAGCATGCAGTTTGAACATTTTTGTATTCGGAAACATTTTCTTGAAT
The DNA here is from genome assembly GCA_006408695.1 of Aepyceros melampus. Lineage (NCBI taxonomy): Eukaryota > Metazoa > Chordata > Mammalia > Artiodactyla > Bovidae > Aepyceros > Aepyceros melampus. Next base: position 59,980 of record SJXQ01007445.1, read on the forward strand.
GCTTTTTTTGTTTTTGTTTTCCTCTTCAGAGATTTCTGTTATTCTTATGTTGTATCTTTCATATCTACCGTATTTGCCTGTTCTCTTAGATCGTTTTAATCTCTCTTTTAAATAGTTTGGTGCTTTTTATCATCCTCACTGTTTTCTTTCTTCCTTAGTGTCTTATTTGTTTTATTTGCCCCTGTGCTCTTTTTCAGTGTAGTCTTCATTTCTCAACTGAAATTATCTTTTGTTGCTAATTTTTCCTGGACTTTGTCAGCTCATTTCCAAGTTTTGCTAATTCGGATTTATGTTGTTCTTTCATGCATTTTATCATTTTCTCAGTGTCTGTGTTTGGAAATAGACATGATAGTTTTGATCTCTTCTTGATTGTGTTTCTGGTGTTTTCCATCATCTCTCTGGGTGGTGTTCTGCTCCTTATTCTCATTTTTCCTTAGGACAGCTTGTCTGGGGTTCAACCTTTCCATGGTTCACTTTTGTGTGACCGGTGCGGTCTTAAACGCAGGAGGAGGCAGTTTGAAGATTTGCTGGCTTCACCGAGCTCCTCTTCCATAGTTTCCACGTGGTGACAGGTGTGCTGTCTGTGATTCTTGGCTCTGCCCCTCTCGACTCTTAGTTGGACCTTTTTGTCTGCTCTGTCCTGTCCTGCTCGGCTTCAGAGGAGTACACTCCTCACAGAGTCCCCTCTGTGTGGGCCCCTGGCTGGTCACAGGCAGAGCTCCTGGTGGCAAGGCCACAGGCAGAGTACCAGCCCGGCCTAGTGGCTGCTCTCAGGTGTACCTGCCCTTCTTCTTGGTGAAGACCTCGCGGTTTGAGACCGCAAGGGTGCCTGGCAGCCTTCTGCGCAGTTTTGAGGTAGTCTCTAGGCTTGTGGCTGCTTGCAGCTCATCTCCACTGGTTTTGTTCTGTGTGTTGCCTGCTGGCGTTTGGTTTTGCTTCTTAGCTGCTCTGGGTTTTCTTTGGCCTTTGGGAAGATTAAAAACCTCTGATGCCACTGGCACCATCTTTCCAGAAACTATTGATTAACATTTTTCAATATGTTTTCTTTATAATAGTTTAATTTATAATAGTTTCAAATCTTTAGAAAAGTGGAAAGAGCAGTGTGAGAATCTCCATATCCAGATCCTCGGTTCTGAACACTTAGCACCGCTATTTCAGCACCTCTTCTCTACACACGTAGTGTGCCTGTGTACTTGTGTATTATACATGACGTGCACAAAATCTTTTCCTGATGGATGTCCCATCACCCCTAAATGCTGATGATGCTGGACGCTGTTAGGTTACTACTGCACCCCCTCCCCCCTGCAGTCAGGACATTACACCCTGATGGCCCGGAGTCCCCAGACCTGCTTGCCCTTCGCCACCTGTCCAGGGCGTGTGCAGTGTCCAGCTGGCACGCGCTGTGAGCCTGTGCCTGGCGCCTGCGTTCCTGACGGCGTTAGAGAGGACAGGCTTCTTGTTCTGTTGGGCCATCCTCAGTGTCATTAGGCTGACAGTATTGACTTCTTGCTGCTGGTGACCTAGCCTTGATTATGTGACTGAGTGCTTGGTTAAGAAAGCAGCCTTCCCCACTGTGTAGCTGCCTGGTCCCTTGGTGTTTATTAGTGTTGTGTGAGGAGGGGTCCAGGGTCACGCACTGCTCTCTCCCTGTCACCCCTCCCCTGGCCTCAGCACCCACGCATGGCTCCCGCTGCATCAGGACCTCCAGGGTAGGGGCCAGGCTGTGACGCTGTGTGTCCATCATGCCCCCACATTTACTGGTTGCCTTCTGCTGTGAAGAAGAGCCCCCCTCCCACCCTCTTTCATCCATCCATCCACTCATCACCGTGTGTGGACACATGGATCCTGCTGTGTTCAGGGGGTGTAATCAATGCTCTCGTTGTTTCTAGATTGATCAGTGGAAGCTTCTTCGAGCTGGTTCTATATCCTTTTGAAACGTTGCCCTCAACCTGTAAGCATGAGAGGTGTCCGGGTGCCTGTACCTCCCCTGCCTTCCCCCACGTGGCGCCTGGGAGCTTCCCTGCAGTGGAGGGTGACATTTAGAGACGAGCGTCTGAGCTCTGTGCGTGCTGGTCGCCGCAGGGTCCCTGTCCCCGGCTCCGGAGGCTCCAGCAGTCAGAGACTGGAACGTGTGTTTGTGCATAGTCGTGTGCGTGTGTGCGCCTCTCTCTCTCTAGAATGACCCTGCGCGTTCCAGTGGATCCTGAAATTCTAGTCTAGGACCTCGGGGCTTCTTCCAGGCTCCTCCCCTTCCTTCCTTAGTCACTTTACAGGCAGTGGGACATCAAGTTCCCATTCTTCTCAGCATATTTGGTTCTTTTTTGTTTTTGCTCAATGTAACGGTCCCACAACCACTTCTGGCTGCTGGGTCCCTGTGCTGGAAGGGGAGGGCCCAGGGGAAGGGCTTATTGATCAAGTTCTGTCTTAGGCATTGAAATATCTACAGAGTGGAGACGAGCGGGGAGCATGTGGGTGTGGGGAAGAGAGTGGAGTTGGGGGGGATAGAGCACCTCGAGGAGACAGTGGAGACACGTCATTGAAGGCCAGGGGGCATGGTTTCATGTATTATTGGTGTGTCTGATTTTGGACTTTTGGAAAAGTGAGTTTTATGTGTGATAACGAACACAAAATCTGGAGCTTAAAAAAGTCCTTCAAGTGCTTTTCTTCATCAGAGATAAGGCTTAATTTTTTTCTTTTAGTTTAGGACTATATCCTTAAGGCTGTGTCTTAAGAACTTTTATTATGAGCCAATATTAGACTTGCAGAAAAGTTACATAAAGAGTATAGAGTTTCCATGTACCCCTTACTCAACTTCTTGATGTGAAATAGTGCTGTGATAACTGTGAACTCAAGACATTACTGGATTTTGTCTTTCAGAATTAATTTAAAATAAGTAAACTTCATACTTAGGAGCAGTTTTCGGTTCACAGTCAAATTGAATGTACAGTACAGTTTTCCCTATGCCTCTGCTCCTCTGCCCACGTGCATAGCCTCCCCCATCAGCCACACCCCCACCAGATGGTGCATTTGTTACAGCTGCATTGACACGCCATCACTACTCAGAGTCCACAGTTTATATCAGGGCTCACTCTTGTGTTGTACAGTCTGTGCTTTTGGACAAATGTATATATTAATGTATCCACCTGCATAGCGTCACACACAGAGTATTTTCACTGCCCTAAAAATCCTCTGTGCTCTGCCTGTTCATCCCTCCCTCCCCAACTCCCTGGAAACCCATGATCTTTTTACTGACTCCATAGTTGTGTCTTTGCCCGTGTTATAGAGTTGAAACCAGACAGAATGTAACCTTGTGGCATCTTTCACGTAGTTGAATGTATTTAGGGTTCTTCCATGTCTTCTCAGGGCTTGGTAACACACTTCATTTTGGCGCTATCTCATTGCCTAGATGCACCACGTTTTACTTAAACGTCGCCTACCAAAGGACATCTTGGTTGCTGCTGAGTTTTGGTAGTTATGAATGCAGCTGCTGTAAACATCTGTGTACAGGTTTCTGTGGGTGTGAGTTTTGGACTTATTCAGGTAAATACCAAGGGGCACAGTTTTGTTGGTGAGAGGACGTTTACTCTTGCTATAAACAGCTGTACTGTCTGCCCAAGTGACTGCTCCGTTTTGCGTCCCCTCCAGCGCTGAATGAGCATCCCTGCTGCCCCACACCCGCACCAGCGCTCGTGTTGTCAGTCTTCCGGGTTTGGGCCTTTCTCATAGTTACGTGGTAGCGTCTCTTTGCTGTAATTTGTGTTTCTCTTATGACATACGACGTGGAGCATCTCTTCATGTGCTTATTTGCTATCTACATATCTTCTTGGTGAGGTGCCTTTTAAGATCGTTTAAAATGGGGTTGTTTGTTTTCTTGTTATTGAGGTTTCAGAGTTCTTTGTGTAGTTTGGGTTTTTAAGTCAGATGTGGCTTTTGCACGTTTCCTCTGTATTTGATGGTTCCTGCTCTGCACTGATGCTGCAGGGCCCTGTCCTGGCGTTCGGCCTCTGTGTACCTCCGTGCTTCCTTGTCTTCCCTGACCTGACCCTTTGAAGAGTGTGTGTCAGCTCTTTGCTGGATGGTCTCCTGTTCTGGGTGCATTGTCCATTTCCTCTTGGTGAAATCCAGATGATGCATTGTGCCTGGGGTGCCGCCCCGGCCATGCTGTGCCCTCGGTGCATCATCTCCAGAGGTGGTGGCGTCCGGGAGCCGGGCTTGCAGGTGTCCCTGCTGGAAAATCCGCCTCCTCTCTTCATGAGAGTCCTGTGGGGAATTCTGCGGCTGTGCTCCCCCAACCACTGTTCCTCCCAGTCGGTGTCACTGCTCCCTGCTCAGGCCCGAGGGCTCTCCTTGGGCCTTTGTTGGGGGAATCTGCTAGTTCCACCTCTTGCATTCCTTACCTGCCTGTCTCGGTGGGGGTTGCAGTTGGGTCTCCTGTCCTGGCCCTGCTCAGTCACCACAGGCCCCTTGTGCTTCTCTCTCCTCTCACTTAACCCGCCGCCTTTGTAAGGTTTCTCACCTTCCCGCAGCCCAGACGTTCCAGGCTCACCTCATGTCTTCCTGCTGTAACTATGGGGTCGGCTGTGTCTCCTGGAGCCGTAGTTCCTTAAACTGGGACACGTGTAGGACCATGTGTTGCCATGCTGTTGAGTTTTGCAGACCTGTTGGGCAGCAGGGATACTCAGTGTTTGTAAATGCACTGTGGGTGCTCGTTCTCAGGACAGGGTATTGGCTCTCATAGGGTTTACAGAACGTCATGGATTATGCCAACTGTCTCAGCTTATCTTCATCCCCCCGATATGTTTTGTGCTGGATGTGGAGCTCCACAGTTAGCCTTGTCAGCGTCTCTGTCATCATCTCCTCGCGTCTCCTGCAGGTTCTGCTCTTCTGGGGGCTGCTGTGGTGTTTGATATGTACGTATCCGTAAGTGTGGTGTCTTCATGGTCGGTGTTACCCTTGTCAGCGTCTCTGTTGTCATCTCCTTGCGTCTCCTGCAGGTTCTGCTCTTCTGGGGCCTGCTGTGGTGTTTGATATGTACGTATCCCTAAGTGTGGTGTCTTCATGGTTGGTTGCGATTTTTAGCATCACAGAGTGTCTGTCTGTGCCCCGTGGGCTTGGTGTCTCCTTGTCCTCAGTTGGGCCTGTTTCCCCTGCTCTTCTGTTCCCGTTGGTCTGGAGCCTCCATTCTCCCAGGCCTGTGGCCCCTCCTGTAGGTGCACCTCTGTGTAGTGTGCGGCAGGGTCCTGTCTTCTGTTCCCGTTGGTCTGGAGCCTCCGTTCCCCGGGCCTGTGGCCCCTCCTGTAGGTGCACCTCTGTGTAGTGTGCGGCAGGGTCCTGTCTTCTGAGTCGCACTGGCGAGTGTTTTTCTATCACAGGCAAGGTAAGCCCGTCATCTGTGTTGATACAGCTGACAGGTGGGTTTGGGCTCTGTCACAGATTCTTGTGATTATGATTATGATTTTTGTTTACAGTTGCTGTGTGTTTGGGTGTGATGTGTGGTCTTTGCTCCTTAGTTAAGATAATTGTGTTTGGGAAGGTTTGTGCCTCTGCTCTGGTGGTCACTTTTGTATGTGAGTGTTTGGGTGTCTTTATCCCAGGTTTTCACATGTGTTTCTGTTGGGCGTCTTAGCTCATGTCCGCATGCTCCTTGGCCCCAGGCAGCCACACGGCCTCCCTAGTGGGTGCTGTGACCTCTTCCGTCTCGCGCTTTGTCACGTCATTTCTACTTCGTCATGGCACACGGTGTCACCTCCTGGCCACTTCCTCAGTTTCGCTGTCGCATCAGCTGTGCGTTTACATTATAAATGCTTATTTCTCCCTTCTGTGGATTCTCTGCTCTCTTTCATTGGGATGACCCTGACCTGTGGCCGAGCTGTCACGAAGCTCAGGTGCAGAGTCCCCTGCCATCTTGTGAGTTGAAATGGTTTTTCTGTGGCCTTGATGTGGAGGGGCAGTCAGGTTGGACATAAAAATGTTGGTTTGTGCTTGCTTTCAGTGATGTTTTTAATGCTTTTGCTTGCTTACTGTATATGGGCTTCCCTAGTGGCTCAGTTTGGAGAAGGCAATGGCACCCCACTCCAGTACTCTTGCCTGGAAAATCCCATGGACAGAGGAGGCTGGTAGGCTGCAGTCCATGGGGTTGCGAAGAGTCGGACACGATGGAGAGACTTCGCTTTCACTTTTCACTTTCATGCACTGGAGAAGGAAAGGGCAACCCACTCCAGTGTTCTTGCCTGGAGAATCCCAGGGATGGCAGAGCCTGGTGGTCTGCCGTCTATGGGGTCGCACAGAGTTGTTCACGATTGAAGCGACTTAGCAGCAGTGGCTCAGTTAGTAAAGAATCTGCCCACAGTGTAGAAGACCTGGGATCAATTTCTGGGTCAGGAAGATCCCTTGGAGAAGGAAATGGTAACCCACTCTAGTACTCTTGCCTGGAGAATTCCATGGATGGAGGAGCTGGGCAGGCTATAGTCCATATAGTCTATGGTGTTGGACACTGTGCGACCAGCTTTCACTTTGGCTCACTGTATGGTTTTGGGAAGGAGAAGGAAATGGCAACCCACTCCAGTACTCTTGCCTGGAAACTCCCATTGACAGAGGAGCCTGGTAGGCTGCAGTCCATGGGGTGGTGAAGATAGGCCACGACTGAGCGACTTCACTTTCACTTTTCACTTTCATGCATTGGAGAAGGAAATGGCAACCTACTCCAGTGTTCTTGCCTGGAGAATCCCAGGATGGGGGAGCCTGGTGGGCTGCTGTCTATGGGGTTGCAGAGTCAGACACGACTGAAGCGACTTAGCAGCAGTAGCAGCATGGGTTTGGGAAAGCCTGATTCCAGGTTAATTTATCTTGGAAAACTGACAGTTTTATGAGGCTTCGTCAAAGTTGATTTTATGGGTTAATTTTCACAGGTGCCTACTTGCCTTGTCCGTGTAGGTTTGGTTTTTTGGTTTCCGTTTCTTGAAAGTTTCCTCAGATTATGGTTTAGTATAAACTGCGCTCACATTTGCCTCCCTCTCTGGGGGCTCCGACAGCTCAGTGCCTGTCTCTTTAATTTTTTTTTCCTTTGTCTCCTTTGTACTCTGTTGTTCTGCTTTTCTTCTGAATTCTTATGAATTTTTATTCGAGTTTTTTCTCCCCTGAGCACCTTACAGTTTACATTCGTGTATGAGATAATTTTGTCTTCTTTTCTCATTTCTTTCTTGAGTCAGTCAACTCATGTTTCTTTTTGGCTTTTAATTCATCTTGCCCTTATATTTTGAGTTTTTGATTTAAGGTGATTTTCATACTCTCAAATGTGTAAATACATTTTTTTGTTGAAAGGGTTGTCTTGTAGTTGCTTATTTTTCCAGATTGCATTTGGCCCTGATATGTGTGGGATTTCATTTGCTGACTTTTTGTGGTGGTTCTTGGTGGACTTGTTGATCTTCCTGTTGTTAATTTTGTGGTATGGGTGTTGACAAGATTTGTGGTCTGATGGCGCCCTCTTCTGACTGTTGTGCAGAGCCAGTGACTTAGCTGGTGTCTGTTCTGATGAGAAGGGCTGAGGTCCTCTGGTGGCGCCCGCAGGATCCTGCATCCCCCCCACTCTTCAGTGTGCACTTAGGCACCCCCTGGCCTACCCTGGTGGGAGGAGGACTCTCTCGCTGCTGTGTCTCTGCTTGGAGTCATGGGGGCACAGCCCCCTCCTTGGTCTTTGAGGCGCCTGGGCTGCGTCTTGTTGTGCGGATGCTGTGTTCCCTCCCTGTTCTGGATGGCCCAGGGGGAGATGATAGAAGATACTGGGGTGAACTTGGCTCTCCTCAGCCAAGTGCCGGGGTCCCTGGAGCCCTCCAGCTGCCTGTGCTCGGGTGTGGACAAGCTTGGGAATTGCACTGGTGTGAAGAGGACCAGAGTGAGCCAGGGGGTGTCTGTGCTCTTGGTACTTTGACCTGTGTTACTCACCGGTGACCTAGCACACGGGGTATCGCTCAGACACCCTCTGATGGGTGTGGACCTCTTGCTACTACTGTAGGGGCTCTGAGGGGAGTGGCAGGAAGGACCCCCAGACAGTCCCCCAGAGGCTGGTGCTCTTGCCACCTTGGTGAGGGCCCATGGCAGGTCCCTGCAGCTGCAGTCAGGTTCATGGCCGATTGTGCTTGGCTCTGGGGCCCTGAGTGAGGTGACCGGTGAGCCAGGCAGGTTGGGGCTAGCTAAGGTGATTGTTTCCACTTGGTTTCCACATTGAGTGCTTGTTGCCTGTCAAGTTGGTCATGGCATTTTTGACAGAGTTAAGGTTACCTTCAAAGGAGACAGTAGGGGATAGCCTTTCATTGATCTCACGATAGTCTTGGAATGGAACAGGTTGAGTTCATACAGTGCTTTTAGGAGGGGAGCTGGGGTCCAAGGTTGCTGTGTTTCAACCCCAATGCCTGCAAATGCAAAACAGAACAAACCCATCATCCTCTGTGCTTGAGCCTCTTGATGAAAGTGGATGCTGGCATCTGCTGTGCAGTCTTCTGTCATCTGAGGTCTCTGCTGATAATTCAGGGCCGCTTCCTGCAGGCTGGGCACTGGGTTCCTGTGGCCACCTTCTGTGGCCAGGACACCCCAGAGCCAGTCGGTCACAGGCTGGCACTCACCCCATGACATCGGACTATATTCAGTGTCAGGCAGGAGGCCTCTGAGCACAGCCTTCTTTTAAAGTCCACGAAAGAGTGGCATGTGGCCACTTCATGACCACTGGAGCCAGAGACATGATGAGTGTGGCCGGCATGGCCACGGCCCTGGGGTCCTGCTGTGGGCTGTGCTCATGCCTCCTTGTCTTGTTTGGAGCCACTTTTGACTTCTGAAAAAGATTTCATTAAAATATCATTTACCTTGATTTCTGAGTTTCAGCATCCTTTACATCCTGTGCCTGAAGTGAGCCCTCACCCTTCTCCTAGCTGGTTTTGGTCGTTGAACTGTTTTGAAAGTAAGAGCATCAAACATGGTCCAGAATCATAACAAGTGTCACAGAAGACACCTGGCCCATGGTTTAGATAGCGCTTTGCTCTCCATGAGCCTCGAGGTCAGGTGGGACCCCGCCCGCCCTCCTCGCTGTCTCTCCAGACGCTGGCCTCTGCAGGCTCCCCTACGTTGAGGGTGCAGACCCTCAGGGCCCCGGGCGCAGGCCAGCTCCCATTTTCCTGGTTCCTCTCTGCCGTGTGTTTTCATCACCGCTTTTTCAGGGGTGCTGTTTGTTTTGTACCCAGAATGCTCCTATAGGGCTGATGCGGAGACTCAGGGAAAACTGGCAAAAAAAAACCTAAGTAGTTGTTTCAAACACGGACAAGTAGTCACCAGAGGACTTGTCTGGAGGACGGACTGGTGATTAAGGTTCTGAAGAGGGGAGTGTAAGGAACTCGTAAATTAACAGAAGACGCATGGGATGCCTCGCCTGCCACCTGCTGGCCGCTTGCTGCACTGCGGCCTCCTCCAGCATCACAGGACTCATGGCTCCTACCTTCTTAAACTTTGAGAAAACGCTGTAAAAGTTCCATTGTAAGTTTTGCCCTTAATATACACATGAGCAACTTTAACCATCAGAATACAGACACTTCCTGTTCATTCTGAATGGAAAACCAAGACCGGTCCAGTTGAAAGTTGTGTGGTTTGTGCCCACGCGTGTCGGATGGAGACGGTGACAGATGTGCTGAAATCATGGATGCTGCTGCTGGGGGCGGCGACGCGGCAGGAAGGCACCCAGTACCCCAGCTCTGCAAGCAGGCAGGCGCCAGAGCTTACACCTTCGGCTGGATCCCTCCACAGGCTGACCAAACTGGGCGCTGGGCAGTGCAGGCCGCTGTCAGCCCAAGGGAGTGGGGAGCACCCTCCAGGCCACAGATGACCCGGTGACTGAAGAGTCCTGCAGCCCAGCTTGCCGACCGCCAGCCCGCCCAGCCCACGAGCCTGGACCTTGCGGCTTTGGGAAAGTGCCTTTGTTGGCGAAGTGGGGGGTGACACGGCCACCGCAGTTGCAGTGCCAGCCCACCTGAGTCCTGGACACCAGCGATGCCAGCCACGAGCCCTGGAGCCGTTCTGCGTCCCTTTGGGGCAGGAGCCGCCACGTTTTCCTTCTGTGCCCGGGGCCAGAGTCTGAGCTCTGTGGGGAGTCACAGGGTTAGCATCTTCCAGTGTGTGCCTGAGCGCACCAGGCCTGGAGGTGGGCGCGGGGTCGTGCCCCCTG